>VCII01000128.1:600000-1037430 GCA_006030095.1 Triplophysa siluroides | reverse complement strand
ATGAGTTTTGCACTGAAACCAGATTTCTGTAAAACTGGCTGAGAGCAGAATGAAAAAAAACGTTTAGCAAAGCAACAGAGTTAGTAGGTGAAAAGCTGTTTCTGAGAGCTAGGAGAGTCAGAAATATGAGTTTTGCACTGAAACCAGCATTTTCTGTAAAACTGGCTGAGAGCAGAATGAAAAAAAACGTTTAGTAAAAGAACAGGTTAGTAGGTGAAAAGTTTCTGAGATCTGGGAGAGTCAGAAATATGAGTTTTGCACTGAAATCAGCATTTTGTATAAAACTGGCTGAGAGCTAATTGAAAAAATACTTTTAGCAAAGAAACAGAGTTAGTAGGTGAAAAGCTGTTTCTGAGAGCTTGGGAGAGTTAGAAATATGAGTTTTGCACTGAAAAACAGCATTTGTGTAAAACTGGCTGAGAGCAATGAAAAAAAACGTTTGTAAAGAGAACAGAGTTAGTAGGTGAAAAGCTGTTTCTGAGAGCTTGGAGAGTCAGAAATATGAGTTTTGCACTGAAAACAGCATTTTGTGTAAACTGGCTGAGAGCAGAATGAAAAAAAACGTTTAGTAAGAGAACAGAGTTAGTAGGTGAAAAGCTGTTTCTGAGAGCTAGAGAGTCAGAAATATGAGTTTTGCACTGAAAACAGCATTTTATGTAAAACTGGCTGAGAGCAGAATGAAAAAAAACGTTTAGTTAGAGAAAAGAGTTAGTAGGTGAAAAGCTGTTTCTGAGAGCTTGGGAGAGTCAGAAATATGAGTTTTGCACTGAAACCAGCATTTTGTGTAAACTGGCTGAGAGCAGAATGAAAAAAAACGTTTAGTAAAGAACAGAGAGTTAGTAGGTGAAAAGCTGTTTCTGAGAGCTTGGGAGAGTAGAAATATGAGTTTTGCACTGAAACAGCATTTTGTAAAACTGGCTGAGAGCAGATGAAAAAAACGTTTAGCAAAGAACAGAGTTAGTAGGTGAAAAGCTGTTTCTGAGAGCTTGGGAGAGTCAGAAATATGAGTTTTGCACTGAAACAGCATTTTGTAAAACTGGCTGAGAGCAGAATGAAAAAAAACGTTTAGTAAGAGAACAGAGTTAGTAGGTGAAAAGCTGTTTCTGAGAGCTTGGGAGAGTCAGAAATATGAGTTTTGCACTGAAATCAGCATTTTGTATAAAACTGGCTGAGAGCTGAAAAAATACTTTTAGCAAAGAAACAGAGTTAGTAGGTGAAAAGCTGTTTCTGAGAGCTTGGGAGAGTTAGAAATATGAGTTTTGCACTGAAAACAGCATTTTGTAAAACTGGCTGAGAGCAGAATGAAAAAAACGTTTAGTAAGAGAACAGAGTTAGTAGGTGAAAAGCTGTTTCTGAGAGCTTGGGAGAGTCAGAAATATGAGTTTTGCACTGAAACAGTTTTGTAAAACTGGCTGAGAGCAGAATGAAAAAAAAACGTTTAGTAAGAAACAGAGTTAGTAGGTAAAAAGCTGTTTCTGAGAGCTTGGGAGAGTCAGAAATATGAGTTTTGCACTGAAACCAGCATTTTGTGTAAAACTGGCTGAGAGCAGAATGAAAAAAAACGTTTAGTAAAGAACAGAGTTAGTAGGTGAAAAGCTGTTTCTGAGACCTAGGAGAGTCAGAAATATGAGTTTTGCACTGAAATCAACATTTGTATAAAACTGGCTGAGAGCAGAATGAAAAAAAACGTTTAGTAAGAACAGAGTTAGTAGGTGAAAAGCTGTTTCTGAGAGCTTGGGAGAGTCAGAAATATGAGTTTTGCACTGAAATCAGCATTTGTATAAAACTGGCTGAGAGCAATGAAAAAAACGTTTAGTAAAGAACAGAGTTAGTAGGTGAAAAGCTGTTTCTGAGAGCTGGGAGAGTTAGAAATATGAGTTTTGCACTCAGCATTTTGTATAAAAC
Source organism: Triplophysa siluroides (assembly GCA_006030095.1). Lineage (NCBI taxonomy): Eukaryota > Metazoa > Chordata > Actinopteri > Cypriniformes > Nemacheilidae > Triplophysa > Triplophysa siluroides. The sequence continues at coordinate 1,035,525 of VCII01000128.1, read as the reverse complement.
TGGCTGAGAGCAGAATGAAAAAAAACGTTTAGTAAGAGAACAGAGTTAGTAGGTGAAAAGCTGTTTCTGAGAGCTTGGGAGAGTCAGAAATATGAGTTTTGCACTGAAACCAGCATTTTGTAAAACTGGCTGAGAGCAGAATGAAAAAAAACGTTTAAAAGCAACAGGGTTAGTAGGTGAAAAGCTGTTTCTGAGAGGGGAGAGTCAGAAATATGAGTTTTGCACTGAAACAGCATTTTGTATAAAACTGGCTGAGAGAATGAAAAAAACGTTTAGAACAGAGTTAGTAGGTGAAAAGCTGTTTCTGAGAGCTTGGGAGAGTTAGAAATATGAGTTTTGCACTGAAACAGCATTTTGTAAAACTGGCTGAGAGCAGAATGAAAAAAACGTTTAGTAAGAGAACAGAGTTAGTAGGTGAAAAGCTGTTTCTGAGAGCTAAATAGAGTCAGAAATATGAGCATTGCACTGAAAACAGCATTCTATGTAAAACTGGCTGAGAGCAGAATGAAAAAAAACGTTTAGTAAGAGAACAGAGTTAGTAGTAAAAAGCTGTTTCTGAGAGCTTGGGAGAGTCAGAAATATGAGTTTTGCACTGAAACCAGCATTTTGTATAAAACTGGCTGAGAGCAGAATGAAAAAAACCGTTTAGTATGAGAACAGAGTTAGTAGGTGAAAAGCTGTTTCTGAGAGCTTGGGAGAGTTAGAAATATGAGTTTTGCACTGAAACCAGCATTTTGTGTAAAACTGGCTGAGAGCAGAATGAAAAAAACGTTTAGTAAGAGAACAGAGTTAGTAGGTGAAAAGCTTTCTGAGAGCTTGGGAGAGTCAGAAATATGAGTTTTGCACTGAAATCAGCATTTGTGTAATACTGGCTGAGAGCAGAATGAAAAAAAACGTTTAGTAGAGAAACAGAGTTAGTAGGTGAAAAGCTGTTTCTGGGAGCATGGGAGAGAAATATGAGTTTTGCACTGAAATCAGCATTTTGTATAAAACTGGCTGAGAGCTATGAAAAAAAACGTTTAGCAAAGAACAGAGTTAGTAGGTGAAAAGCTGTTTCTGAGAGCTGGGAGAGTTAGAAATATGAGTTTTGCACTGAAAACAGCATTCTATGTAAAACTGGCTGAGAGCAGAATGAAAAAAAACGTTTAGTAAGAGAACAGAGTTAGTAGGTGAAAAGCTGTTTCTGAGAGCTTGGGAGAGTCAGAAATATGAGTTTTGCACTGAAACCAGCATTTTGTGTAAAACTGGCTGAGAGCAGAATGAAAAAAAACGTTTAGTAAAGAACAGAGTTAGTAGGTGAAAAGCTGTTTCTGAGAGCTTGGGAGAGTCAGAAATATGAGTTTTGCACTGAAAACAGCATTCTGTGTAAAACTGGCTGAGAGCAGAATGAAAAAAAAACGTTTAGCAAAGCAACAGGGTTAGTAGGTGAAAAGCTGTTTCTGAGATCTAGGAGAGTCAGAAATATGAGTTTTACACTGAAATCAGCATTTTGTAAAACTGGCTGAGAGAATGAAAAAAAACGTTTAGCAAAGCAACAGAGTTAGTAGGTGAAAAGCTGTTTCTGAGAGCTTGGGAGAGTTAGAAATATGAGTTTTGCACTGAAACAGCATTTGTAAAACTGGCTGAGAGCAGAATGAAAAAAACTGTTTAGCAAAGGAACAGAGTTAGTAGGTGAAAGCTGTTTCTGAGAGCTTGGGAGAGTCAGAAATATGAGTTTTGCACTGAAATCAGCATTTTGTATAAAACTGGCTGAGAGCTAATTGAAAAAATACTTTTAGCAAAGAAACAGAGTTAGTAGGTGAAAAGCTGTTTCTGAGAGCTTGGGAGAGTTAGAAATATGAGTTTTGCACTGAAAACAGCATTCTGTGTAAAACTGGCTGAGAGCAGAATGAAAAAAAACGTTTAGTAAGAGAACAGAGTTAGTAGGTGAAAAGCTGTTTCTGAGGGCTAAGAGAGTCAGAAATATGAGTTTTGCACTGAAACAGCATTTTTGTAAAACTGGCTGAGAGCAGAATGAAAAAAAACGTTTAGTATGAGAACAGAGTTAGTAGGTGAAAAGCTGTTTCTGAGAGCTTGGGAGAGTTAGAAATATGAGTTTTGCACTGAAAACAGCATTCTGTGTAAAACTGGCTGAGAGCATAATGAAAAAAAAACGTTTAGTAAAGAACAGAGTTAGTAGGTGAAAAGCTGTTTCTGAGGGCTAAGAGAGTAGAAATATGAGTTTTGCACTGAAACCAGCATTTTGTGTAAAACTGGCTGAGAGCAGAATGAAAAAAAACGTTTAGTAAGAGAACAGAGTTAGTAGGTGAAAAGCTGTTTCTGAGAGCTTGGGAGAGTCAGAAATATGAGTTTTGCACTGAAACCAGCATTTTCTGTAAAACTGGCTGAGAGCAGAATGAAAAAAAAACGTTTAGCAAAGGAACAGAGTTAGTAGGTGAAAAGCTGTTTCTGAGAGCTTGGGAGAGTAGAAATATGAGTTTTGCACTGAAAACAGCATTCTGTGTAAAACTGGCTGAGAGCAGAATGAAAAAAAAACGTTTAGGAGAAACGTAGGTGAAAAGCTGTTTCTGAGGGAGAGTCAGAAATATGAGTTTTGCACTGAAACAGCATTTGTAAAACTGGCTGAGAGCAAATTGAAAAAAAACGTTTAGCAAAGGAACAGAGTTAGTAGGTGAAAAGCTGTTTCTGGGAGCATGGGAGAGTTAGAAATATGAGTTTTGCACTGAAATCAGCATTTTGTATAATACTGGCTGAGAGCAGAATGAAAAAAAACGTTTAGTAAGAGAACAGAGTTAGTAAGTAAAAAGCTGTTTCTGAGAGCTTGGGAGAGTCAGAAATATGAGTTTTGCACTGAAAACAGCATTCTGTGTAAAACTGGCTGAGAGCAGAATGAAAAAAAACGTTTAGTAAGAGAACAGAGTTAGTAGGTGAAAAGCTGTTTCTGAGAGCTTGGGAGAGTTAGAAATATGAGTTTTGCACTGAAACAGCATTTTAAAACTGGCTGAGAGCAGAATGAAAAAAAACGTTTAGCAAAGAAGCAGAGTTAGTAGGTGAAAAGCTGTTTCTAGGGAGAGTTAGAAATATGAGTTTTGCACTGAAAACAGCATTCTGTGTAAAACTGGCTGAGAGCAGAATGAAAAAAAACGTTTAGTAAGAGAACAGAGTTAGTAGGTAAAAAGCTGTTTCTGAGAGCTTGGGAGAGTCAGAAATATGAGTTTTGCACTGAAACCAGCATTTTCTGTAAAACTGGCTGAGAGCAGAATGAAAAAAAAAAACGTTTAGTAAAGAACAGAGTTAGTAGGTGAAAAGCTGTTTCTGAGAGCTTGGGAGAGTTAGAAATATGAGTTTTGCACTGAAAACAGCATTTGTGTAAAACTGGCTGAGAGCAGAATGAAAAAAAACGTTTAGTAAGAGAACAGAGTTAGTAGGTGAAAAGCTGTTTCTGAGAGCTTGGGAGAGTCAGAAATATGAGTTTTGCACTGAAACCAGCATTTTGTATAAAACTGGCTGAGAGCAGAATGAAAAAAAACGTTTAGTAAGAGAACAGAGTTAGTAGGTGAAAAGCTGTTTCTGAGAGCTTGGGAGAGTCAGAAATATGAGTTTTGCACTGAAACCAGCATGTTGTGTAAAACTGACTGAGAGCAGAATGAAAAAAAACGTTTAGAAAGCAACAGAGTTAGTAGGAAAAGCTGTTTCTGAGAGCTTGGAGAGTCAGAAATATGAGTTTTGCACTGAAATCAACAATTTGTATAAAACTGGCTGAGAGCAGAATGAAAAAAAACGTTTAGTAAGAGAACAGAGTTAGTAGGTGAAAAGCTGTTTCTGAGAGCTTGGGAGAGTCAGAGAAATATGAGTTTTGCACTGAAAACAGCATTCTGTGTAAATCTGGCTGAGAGCAGAATGAAAAAAAAAACGTTTAGAAGAACAGAGTTAGTAGGTGAAAAGCTGTTTCTGAGAGCTGGGAGAGTCAGAAATATGTTTTGCACTGAAACAGCATTTTGTATAAACTGGCTGAGAGCAATGAAAAAAACGTTTAGAGTTAGTAGGTGAAAAGCTGTTTCTGAGAGCTTGGGAGAGTTAGAAATATGAGTTTTGCACTGAAACAGCATTCTATGTAAAACTGGCTGAGAGCAGAATGAAAAAAAACGTTTAGTAAGAGAACAGAGTTAGTAGGTGAAAAGCTGTTTCTGAGGGCTGAGAGAGTCAGAAATATGAGTTTTGCACTGAAACAGCATTCTATGTAAAACTGGCTGAGAGCAGAATGAAAAAAAACGTTTAGTAAGAGAACAGAGTTAGTAGGTGAAAAGCTGTTTCTGAGAGCTTGGGAGAGTAGAAATGAGTTTTGCACTGAAACCAGCATTTTCTGTAAAACTGGCTGAGAGCAGAATGAAAAAAAACGTTTAGAGAACAGAGTTAGTAGGTGAAAAGCTGTTTCTGAGAGCTTGGGAGAGTAGAAATATGAGTTTTGCACTGAAAAAGCAGTAAAACTGGCTGAGAGCAGAATGAAAAAAAACGTTTAGTAAGAGAACAGAGTTAGTAGGTGAAAAGCTGTTTCTGAGAGCTTGGGAGAGTCAGAAATATGAGTTTTGCACTGAAATCAGCATTTTGTAAAAAAGGCTGAGAGCAGAATAAAAAAAACAGAGTTAGTAGGTGAAAAGCTGTTTCTGAGAGCTTGGGAGAGTCAGAAATATGAGTTTTGCACTGAAATCAGCATTTTGTATAAAACTGGCTGAGAGCTGAAAAAAACGTTTAGTAAAGAACAGAGTTAGTAGGTGAAAAGCTGTTTCTGAGCTTGGGAGAGTAGAAATATGAGTTTTGCACTGAAAACAGCATTCTGTGTAAAACTGGCTGAGAAGCAGAATGAAAAAAAACGTTTAGTAAGAGAACAGAGTTAGTAGGTGAAAAGCTGTTTCTGAGGGCTAAGAGAGTCAGAAATATGAGTTTTGCACTGAAACCAGCATTTTCTGTAAAACTGGCTGAGAGCAGAATGAAAAAAAAACGTTTAGCAAAGCAACAGAGTTAGTAGGTGAAAAGCTGTTTCTGAGAGCTTGGGAGAGTCAGAAATATGAGTTTTGCACTGAAAACAGCATTCTGTGTAAAACTGGCTGAGAGCATAATGAAAAAAACCGTTTAGTAAGAGAACAGAGTTGGTAGGTAAAAAGCTGTTTCTGGGAGCATGGGAGAGTTAGAAATATGAGTTTTGCACTGAAATCAGCATTTTGTATAAAACTGGCTGAGAGCAGAATGAAAAAAAAAAATTTACAGAGTTAGTAGGTGAAAAGCTGTTTCTGGAGCGGAGAGTCAGAAATATGAGTTTTGCACTGAAACAGCATTTTGTAAAAACTGGCTGAGAGCATGAAAAAAAAAGTTTAGTAAAGAACAGAGTTAGTAGGTGAAAAGCTGTTTCTGAGAGCTTGGGAGAGTAGAAATATGAGTTTTGCACTGAAAACAGCATTCTGTGTAAAACTGGCTGAGAGCAGAATGAAAAAAAACGTTTAGTAAGAGAACAGAGTTAGTAGGTGAAAAGCTGTTTCTGAGAGCTTGGGAGAGTCAGAAATATGAGTTTTGCACTGAAACCAGCATTTTGTGTAAAACTGGCTGAGAGCAGAATGAAAAAAAACGTTTAGAGAACAGAGTTAGTAGGTGAAAAGCTGTTTCTGAGAGCGGGAGAGTTAGAAATATGAGTTTTGCACTGAAATCAGCATTTGTAAAACTGGCTGAGAGCAGAATGAAAAAATACGTTTAGCAAAGCAACAGAGTTAGTAGGTGAAAAGCTGTTTCTGAGAGCTTGGGAGAGTTAGAAATATGAGTTTTGCACTGAAAACAGCATTCTGTGTAAAACTGGCTGAGAGCAGTGAAAAAAAACGTTTAGCAAAGCAACAGGGTTAGTAGGTGAAAAGCTGTTTCTGAGAGCTAGGAGAGTCAGAAATATGAGTTTTGCACTGAAAACAGCATTCTGTGTAAAACTGGCTGAGAGCAGAATGAAAAAAAACGTTTAGTAAGAGAACAGAGTTAGTAGGTGAAAAGCTGTTTCTGAGAGCTTGGGAGAGTCAGAAATATGAGTTTTGCACTGAAAACCAGCATTTTGTGTAAAACTGGCTGAGAGCAGAATGAAAAAAAAACGTTTAGTAAGAAACAGAGTTAGTAGGTGAAAAGCTGTTTCTGGGAGCTTGGGAGAGTTAGAAATATGAGTTTTGCACTGAAACAGCATTTGTATAAACTGGCTGAGAGCAGAATGAAAAAAACGTTTAGAAAGGAACAGAGTTAGTAGGTGAAAAGCTGTTTCTGAGAGCTTGGGAGAGTCAGAAATATGAGTTTTGCACTGAAACCAGCATTTTGTAAAACTGGCTGAGAGCGAAAAAAAACGTTTAGTAAGAGAACAGAGTTAGTAGGTGAAAAGCTGTTTCTGAGAGCTAAATAGAGTCAGAAATATGAGCATTGCACTGAAAACAGCATTCTATGTAAAACTCTGAGAGCAGAATGAAAAAAAACGTTTGTTAGTAAAAAGCTGTTTCTGAGAGCTTGGGAGAGTCAGAAATATGAGTTTTGCACTGAAAACAGCATTCTGTGTAAAACTGGCTGAGAGCAGAATGAAAAAAAAACGTTTAGCAAAGGAACAGAGTTAGTAGTAAAAGCTGTTTCTGAGAGCTTGGGAGAGTCAGAAATATGAGTTTTGCACTGAAACCAGCATTTTCTGTAAAACTGGCTGAGAGCAGAATGAAAAAAAACGTTTAGCAAAGGAACAGAGTTAGTAGGTGAAAAGCTGTTTCTGAGAGCTTGGGAGAGTCAGAAATATGAGTTTTGCACTGAAATCAGCATTTTGTATAAAACTGGCTGAGAGCAGAATGAAAAAAAACGTTTAGCAAAGAACAGAGTTAGTAGGTGAAAAGCTGTTTCTGAGAGCTTGGGAGAGTTAGAAATATGAGTTTTGCACTGAAAACAGCATTCTGTGTAAAACTGAGCAGAATGAAAAAAACCGTTTAGTAAGAGAACAGAGTTAGTAAGTGAAAAGCTGTTCTAGAGGAGAGTTAGAAATATGAGTTTTGCACTGAAAACAGCATTTGTAAAACTGGCTGAGAGCAGAATGAAAAAAAAACGTTTAGCAAAGGAACAGAGTTAGTAGGTGAAAAGCTGTTTCTGAGAGCTTGGGAGAGTCAGAAATATGAGTTTTGCACTGAAATCAGCATTTTGTGTAAAACTGGCTGAGAGCAGAATGAAAAAAACGTTTAGCAAAGAACAGAGTTAGTAGGTGAAAAGCTGTTTCTGAGAGCTTGGGAGAGTAGAAATATGAGTTTTGCACTGAAAACAGCATTCTGTGTAAAACTGGCTGAGAGCAGAATGAAAAAAAACGTTTAGTAAGAGAACAGAGTTAGTAGGTGAAAAGCTGTTTCTGAGAGCTTGGGAGAGTCAGAAATATGAGTTTTGCACTGAAAACAGCATTCTGTGTAAAACTGGCTGAGAGCAGAATGAAAAAAAACGTTTAGAGAACAGTTAGTAGGTGAAAAGCTGTTTGAGAGCTTGAGAGTAGAAATATGAGTTTTGCACTGAAATCAGCATTTTGTATAAAACTGGCTGAGAGCTGAATGAAAAAAACGTTTAGCAAAGGAACAGAGTTAGTAGGTGAAAAGCTGTTTCTGAGAGCTTGGGAGAGTCAGAAATATGAGTTTTGCACTGAAACCAGCATTTTGTGTAAAACTGGCTGAGAGCAGAATGAAAAAAAAAACGTTTAGTAAGAGAACAGAGTTAGTAGGTGAAAAGCTGTTTCTGGGAGCATGGGAGAGTTAGAAATATGAGTTTTGCACTGAAACCAGCATTTTGTGTAAAACTGGCTGAGAGCAGAATGAAAAAAAAAACGTTTAGTAAAGAACAAAGCTGTTTCTGAGAGCTAAAGAGAGTCAGAAATATGAGCATTGCACTGAAAACAGCATTCTATGTAAAACTGGCTGAGAGCAGATTGAAAAAAAACGTTTAGCAAAGAACAGAGTTAGTAGGTGAAAAGCTGTTTCTGAGAGCTTGGGAGAGTCAGAAATATGAGTTTTGCACTGAAATCAGCATTTGTATAAAACTGGCTGAGAGCAGAATGAAAAAAACGTTTAGCAAGAGAACAGAGTTAGTAGGTGAAAAGCTGTTTCTGAGAGCTTGGGAGAGTCAGAAATATGAGTTTTGCACTGAAACCAGCATTTTGTGTAAAACTGGCTGAGAGCAGAATGAAAAAAAAAACGTTTAGTAAGAACAGAGTTAGTAGGTGAAAAGCTGTTTCTGAGAGCTTGGGAGAGTCAGAAATATGAGTTTTGCACTGAAAACAGCATTTTGTAAAACTGGCTGAGAGCAGAATGAAAAAAAACGTTTAGCAAAGCAACAGAGTTAGTAGGTGAAAAGCTGTTTCTGAGAGCTTGGGAGAGTTAGAAATATGAGTTTTGCACTGAAAACAGCATTCTGTGTAAAACTGGCTGAGAGCAGAATGAAAAAAAAACGTTTAGTAAGAACAGAGTTAGTAGGTGAAAAGCTGTTTCTGGAGCAGGAGAGTCAGAAATATGAGTTTTGCACTGAAAACAGCATTTGTGTAAAACTGGCTGAGAGCAGAATGAAAAAAAACGTTTAGTAAGAGAACAGAGTTAGTAGGTGAAAAGCTGTTTCTGAGAGCTTGGGAGAGTCAGAAATATGAGTTTTGCACTGAAACCAGCATTTTCTGTAAAACTGGCTGAGAGCAGAATGAAAAAAAAACGTTTAGCAAAGCAACAGGGTTAGTAGGTGAAAAGCTGTTTCTGAGAGCTTGGGAGAGTTAGAAATATGAGTTTTGCACACTGAAAACAGCATTTGTAAAAACTGGCTGAGTGCAGAATTAAAAAAAAACGTTTAGCAAAGCAACAGAGTTAGTAGGTGAAAAGCTGTTTCTGAGAGCTTGGGAGAGTTAGAAATATGAGTTTTGCACTGAAAACAGCATTCTGTGTAAAACTGGCTGAGAGCAGAATGAAAAAAAAACGTTTAGTAAGAGAACAGAGTTAGTAGGTGAAAAGCTGTTTCTGAGAGCTTGGGAGAGTTAGAAATATGAGTTTTGCACTGAAAACAGCATTCTGTGTAAAACTGGCTGAGAGCAGAATGAAAAAAAAACGTTTAGCAAAGGAACAGAGTTAGTAGGTGAAAAGCTGTTTCTGAGAGCTTGGGAGAGTAGAAATATGAGTTTTGCACTGAAATCAGCATTTTCTGTAAAACTGGCTGAGAGCAGAATGAAAAAAACGTTTAGTAAGAGAACAGAGTTAGTAGGTAAAAAGCTGTTTCTGAGAGCTAGGAGAGTCAGAAATATGAGTTTTGCACTGAAATCAGCATTTTGTATAAAACTGGCTGAGAGAGAATTGAAAAAATACTTTTAGCAAAGAAACAGAGTTAGTAGGTGAAAAGCTGTTTCTGGGAGCATGGGAGAGTCAGACATATGAGTTTTGCACTTTAAAACAGCATTTTGTGTCAAACTGGCTAAGAGCAGAAGGAAAAAAATAGTTTAGCAAAGGAACAGAGCAAGTTTGTGAAAAGTTGTTTCTGAGCGCTAGGAGCTTTGGCTTTTATAAACCCACATATTATAATATGATTTTCATTGTTAATGTTGTGTCTAGTTCACCTCAAATCAATGGTAATTTTAAGTTAAATTACAAAAGATACTTATAAAAATTCAAATACAAATATTTGAAATTTGCTTTTATTTTTGTTCATATTATTACAGCAATGTTGTTGACACAACACAGCATTTCAATCAATTCAACAATTGATCCAACAATAACATTGTGAATGATTAATATTGTTTTTACCGGTGCAACTGAAATAACACTATTACAGCAACTTTCAAACATATACAATTATATTTTAAACTTACAATATAAAACATAACTTAAAGGATGTTTTACTCACAAATTCAGTCAAAATGTTTTAGTTTTCATCTTCATGTGCTTGCAAACCTGTATATGACTTTCCTCTGTGGAACACAAAATAAGATATTTTGGCAAATGTTTAAGTGTCTGTAAAATATAAATCAATAGGGTCCAATGTTGTTTGGTTACCAACGTTCTTCAAAATATCTTCTTTTGTCTTCTGCAGAAGAAAGAAAGTTACATGTTTGTAATGACTTGAGGATGGTTGAAATTGAATTGTAATGAACTTCCCTTCAAATAACAACAAAAGAAAACCAAAAATATCTAAAAAAAAAAAGGATAAAAGTTTTGATTTAGTAAATAACATTTAATTTGCTGTATTTTCATAAAGCTGATTTAGTCAAATGCAAAATTATTATTGATTACAAATCTGATACATACCATGATTTGCAAGGAGCTCATTTTAAGAGGACTTCCATGTTTCCACACAGGACAACAAAGAAATAAATAAACTAGCAAATGAATCAGTTCAACCTACCTGATAAGGTCAACCAGAAATTAAATGTTAGTATTTTATAGTCACTAATGTCATCAAATAAAAAACAAACTTCTCAATACTGCTTCATAGACAGTCTTCAACCACTGGAGAAGATCATCATCCAAAAGAGGGTCACCACCAAAAATAGCATCAGCAACAAAAGTATTGCTTTTGTTTTCTTCCCTAGAAGCAGTATTGGATGTAGGTCAAGGGCAGTAACTTATCAAGCTGAAAAAAAAGAGTAGGAAGCCCACAATGGAAAAAACTAACAAGGAATTAAACTGCAGTATCTACTTAAATCAGCTTTAATTTTTACATTACTGTTACTAATCATTACAAGCATGGACTTAAATACTTACCAAACAATAACGTCTCGGTTACGTATGTAACCTCAGTTCCCTGATGGAGGGAACGAGACGTTGTGTCGAGAAAGACAGATGGGGTTCGCCCTTGAGAACCAATCAACTCTGACTACTATGAAAAGGCCAATGAAATTTGGCGAATGAAATTTGCATGCCGGTCTCCGCCCCCGGATGTCCGGTATAAAAGGAAGCCGGCGTGCAGCATTCATTTACCTCTTGTTCTGAAGAGCCTGAGAGCCTCTCACGACTGCAGCAGAATACGATACGTGTTTGTGGCATAAGGGACACAACGTCTCGTTGCCTCCATCAGGGAACTGAGGTTACATACGTAACCGAGACGTTCCCTTTCTGTCGGTCTCTCGACGTTGTGTCGAGAACAACAGATGGGGTTGCCTATGGAGAACGCCACAACGCTGTATCGCGTCACAATCTCTAGCGAAGCGACGGTAACTGTAACCTTCCAGTGTGGTGGTCGGGGGGTTCCAGAGCTTTCTTGGAGAAAGATGGGTACAGCCCTGACCGGTAACCTTTCACGGACGGAGGCCTTAGCTCTCTACTGGCGAGAGGCCGTCCGGCTCGGGTTTACACCGGGTGAGCGCAACTTCCTTAATTAGGGATGCGCTGCAGAGGCCACCTCCTACCCGTGGGGAGGAATATGGTGGATATAGGTATGGTCTCGTCCTTGGAGGAGAACGCATGGAACGTGCGGGCTGAGTAGTTAACCGCGAGGTGGAGGTCCACCTGGGGAAGCTCATGGGTTACCAGGAGTGGGAAACATTCTCATGAGGATACATCAGACGGAACAGCCCACGGGTGTTACAGACGTCCGGTAGCACTAGGTCCGGTTAGAGCTATCTGTGATAGTTCATATGGTATCCCGGCCTAAGGGGGAAGGCTGCTCTGCCCAGCCAGCCCCCAGAGGGTGCTTGCTTAGTGATGGATGGAATGCCTGTTCTTAACCAGTGTTTGGGTAAGAAGGGAGGTTGGTGGGATACCTGTTCTTAGCCATAAGTTTGGGTAAGAAGAGAGGTAGATAGCACACTGACCCAACCTACTGGAGGGTGGAAAGGTGCTTTCGCAGGCATACGCCCCCCCGGATGCCAGTCCTACGTGTCGCCACGCAGGACGTGGGCTGACACCGGGTTTACGCGAAGGTTGTTTAACCCTTGCGAAGGTGTTTGGGCGTAGCCCAACCCGCAGCTCTACAGATGTCTGCTAGAGAGGCGCTTCTGGCCAGTGCCCAGGAGGTGGCTATACCCCGTGTGGAGTAAGCCCTCAGTGGGCATGGGAGATTCTGAGATTGGAATGCCGTCGTACCAGTGCGGTGTAACCAATAACACTTGGTGCTCCTCTTCCCTGGCCTTGCACAGTGTCTGTGCAAGGAGGCTCCTGGGGGGGAAGGTGTGCTTCCGCCCGTCCCGTGGTCAGCTGTGTGCAAGGATATCCGTGCCGAGGGCCTCGGACAGGGAGTACCAAGCGGGCAAATGGTGGTGTTGCGGGAGGGGAACAGGGGTTCATCACCATGCGCCTGCTGCCGGTGTGCCACGCTCTCCTCGGAACTCGACTCTGAAGCCAGTGTTGGAGCGGTCTCATGTGCATCAACCCAAGGGGTATTACCCGGCGAGGACGCCATGTGTCCCAGGAGCCTCTGAATTGTTTCAGGGGGACCGCTGTCTGCCTGAAATGTTCCAGGCAGTTCAACACCGGCTGGGCGCGTACTGCGTGCGGACAGTTGCGCCGACATGGTGACAGAGTTGAGTTCCCTACCGAGAAAGAGGATGCTCTGCACTGGGGAGAGCATGCCCCTTTCCTCGGTTGACCTGGAGTCCCAATCGATCTAGGTGCCGGAGCACCAGGTCCCTTTGTATACATAACAGATCTCACGAGTGTGCCAAGATAGGCCAGTCGTTGAGATAGTTAAGTACCCGCACACCTTCCTTCCCTCAGGGAGAAAGGGCGGCTTCCACGATCTTCGTGAAGACCGTGGAGACAGGGACAAACCGAAAGGGAGTTCAGGTCGATTGCCACGAACCAATCCTGACACCTGATAGATGTCAGGACGCGCCTCTGCGTGAGCATCCTGAACAGCAGCTTGTAAAGGTGCTTTGTTCAGGGTACGCAGACCTCCGGGGCGCAACCCGCCGTCTTTCTTGGGAACGATGAAGTGCGGGTTGTAACCCACTGAACATCTTGGTTTTGAGGGACAAACTCGATGCCTGTTTTGCCAGAAGGGTGGTGACCTCTACCCGAAGTATGTAGGCGTCCCTGCCTCTGTCAGAGGGAGAGATGATGCCCCGAAACTTGGGAGAGTCTCTGGCGAACTGGATCGAGTAACCAAGACGGACCGTCTGCATTAGCCACCGAGACAGTGTGGGCAGCTCTCGAGCTCCCAGGGACTGTGACAGGGGGACCAAAGGGACGGTCTGCTTCACCATTTTCCCATGGAGGGTGGTCCGATGGCTGGCGGAGTTAACCATGTCGCGGGGGGGGACCCCAGAGGGAAGGTTGGCTCTGCTTACTTACCTGCCTGGCGGTTTGAGAGTGGTAGCAGCTGTCGTGTGTGTACGACCCTACGCCTCACCAGGGCGTGAGGTCGGGTTTGCCGGGCACAGTCCAGTGGAGTGTGCGATCGGCTAGAAGGAACTCCCAGGGGAAACAGAAAACTCTTTGTGAGTAAGTGGGCGCCAGGCCCTGAGAAGGGCCCGGCTTTGGTGACGAGGCAGGAGCCGTCCCGTACCGACCGATCAGAGCCGTAGCTGTGAAGGTCGGGCCCAATGTTGTTCCCCCTGGGGTCTTCCCGTCAGTGTCACTTCTCGCGAGAAGGTTGCTGACGGGGTGAGGTTTCCCCCTCGACCTCGACTTCCGGGGTGCCGCCTGTGGGGGCACATGAACCGGAGCCGATGTCGAAGGGGTCCTGGGCTGCCGGGAAACAGACATCACGTGAGATCTCGGAGGCCTCAGGGCGGCCGAGTCGCAGCGCGGTAAAATGTGGCTAATCGCCACTGTCTGCTTCTTCACCGTCAAAAACTGCTGAGCGCAGTCCTCGACGGTGTTACCAACAACCCACCCTGCGAGACGGGTGCATCAAGAAAGCGGACTTTCTCGGTGTCACTCATCTGCGCAAGGTTCAGCCAGAGGTGTCTCTCCCAGACCATGAGTGTGGACATTGTCCGACCCAGGGCCCACGTGGTCACCTAGCTGCCCATAAGCGGTTTGGTGGCAGCGCGGATCTCCTGCATAAGCGCCAGGTCGGTCTTGCCCTGTTGGGACTCCCTCCACGCCGTAGCGTGACGAGAGTGGCAGCTTCCGCCCCCCCTCCACGCCGTAGCGCGAAGAGAGGGGCAGCTTCCGCCCCCCCCTCCACGCCGTAGCGCGAAGAGAGGGGCAGCTTCCGGACTCCCCCTCCACGCCGTAGCGCGAAGAGAGGGGCAGTTTCTCCCCGCAGCAGTGCAAGCTCCCGGCATCAGGGACACCGGAAAGCCCACATGCTTTGGACAGGAGTCTAGATCGAGACCCCAGGTGGCAACCAACTGCGGGTTGGACCGCAGCGGCACATTCCCTCTGGGGGACATCGACATATCCTCTAGCTGACCCACCAACAGGGGAAGAAAGGGTGACAGAACTAGTTCGACCTGTATGCGCCGAGAAGGGGGTGTTTCCAGGTCTTAACGAGTTCCTTATGCACTTCCGGTATACACGGCACTGATGGGTAGGCGCGGCTTGGAGCCTCACGCAAACCCAAGGTACCGCGTATCCAGCCGCGAGCGTTGGGGGGCAGTGCGTACACTACCTCCCCATTCTCACGGCGGCCCGGGAAAGCATGGCCGGCATTTTCGACGTCCGATTTTTCCTGATCTCGACCCCCCGAAGGAGGGAGCTTCAAGGAATTATCAAAGTCAAAGATGCCAGTCAGTCACCCTCCAACGTTGCAAGGGACATCTCATCATCACGCGCCGTTTCCGACACGTGATTGAGGAACAAGACAGTTGGACCGTCTTTGGGGGAACGATCAAACGAGCGAGGTACAAGCGGTCCGTGAGCCAGTGGCTGGCGGATTAGCGCTTGCAATAATCCTCATGTCACCCTCGGTGCTTGCCGGAGCGGACAGCAGGGCCGTAGTCCTGCTGTCACGAAACGGGGAGCAACACAAGGTGGCGGCTGGTTCCCGGGGGAAGACAGCCGCCTGTGACGCAACGTCTGAATCGTCATCCGCCCGCAGCGCGGGCAGGACGTATCCACAACGGCTGCCTCAACGTGCTGGAAACCCAACACCCGAGGCAGACATCGTGTCCGTCCCCCTCCTCGATGAGTGTGTTGCACCTGAGAGAACAGCGGGACATGCCACGCTGGAGAAATTTGCTCTTTTAGAAGGAAATTGCTTCTTCTAGAAAGATCTCGACAATTCTGGCACCGCCGAGACGCCCAGGGGAAAGTCGCTGCAGGAAGGGACGATCCGCTGCACCACGTCGTGAGAATCCGGCGATGTAGATACGAGCAGTTGTAGTCAGGAGCGAAGGCTCTGAAGAACAAAAGGTAAATGAATGCTGCACACCGGCTTCCTTTTATACCGGACATCCGGGGGCGGAGACCGGCATGCAAATTTCATTCGCCAAATTTCATTGGCCTTTTCTATAGTAGTCAGAGTTGATTGGTTCTCAAGGGCGAACCCCATCTGTCGTTCTCGACACAACGTCGAGAGACCGACAGAAAGGGAACTGCTATTAATAACAACAGTCCTGTTGCAGTTTTTTTGTTGCTGTTGCAGTTTTTCCTAAACAAAATGATATGTATATTAACACAACTCTAACTTACCAATTTATTTTAATTCCCTCACACTCACCCAATTGTTTCATTTTTCAACAGATGTCTACAAAATAATCAGTTCAACGTCTCTGAGCGAGAGATGCACTGACAATCGGTCTTGTCCGGGGAGTAACATTTCCGCCACATGCTTGACATATTCAGCCAATAAAAACGCACTGGGCTACTGTCTAATCAGAGCACACCGCGCTTTTCAAAGCGATGAGTTTTGTCAGAATCCAAGCGTTTTAGAAAGGCAGGGCATAAAGTACAGTGTACAGTATATAAAAGATAATGATCTTTTTCAAAGGTAAAACACATTTTATTACACCATAAACACAAGTTAATCATGTTTTAATCATGTGACCCCTTTAAGGACACTTCATGTAGTGTTTAGTTTTGAGATTTTTGTACACTTTAAAAATCCAACTTGCAAAAGTTACTTGAACATAGCATTTTTAGTTAAAGGAGTCAAATGATTGTTTTGAATATACTGAACAAAATTAGCCTAAACATAACAGATTATTTTGTTGACTGGACTTAGTTTCTCAAGTTTTTTGTGTAAGTGCGACACAACAGCAAAGCTGGTATATAAACACTCAACACAAACTGTTTAAACAGTTATTTTAGTTATTACTATTATTTAGTTATTTAACAGTTATTCATATAGAAATATATGAATTGCCAGAACAACAGTAATTGGTGTGACAATAATAACTTTATTAGAAAAATAAGACAATCAGCATTACATAAACAAACAAATTTAAGTTGGCTTAACAAAGTATCATTACTTTGAAGAATTAAATAATATACGTTGAGTCAACACAAAACTCAACTAAGGTGTTTGTTTAAAAGCCTATACTATCTGTTTGCTTCTGTAGATTTCTTTTAAATTAACCAAAACCAGCTATATGCATATTTAAACAACATTTAAAGGGAAATACTCTTGATATAAATCATTAACTAATAACTGGGGAAGTTCTGTGGTGATATGCTTTAGTTATTTTGTTTATCCATCTGCATGCCTTCCATCAAATCTATGAAAAATAGCTAATTTTAATTACTTAACGCTTGATTTGCATAATATGCAAGTGTCGATTTTGATGACACTATTCATTTTACTGTATTCAGCTGTCGTTTTTAGATTAAGTTAGCCTGTATGCCCATGATAGTGAGTTTAGCTCAGTTTTACTCAAATCTGTCTTGCAAGATCCACTTTTCTGCCGAGTTTAAACCCGAAATAAAACATACCTTATATGATTTACCTTACGTGCCTGGCTTTAAATATATATATATTTATTAAAAAATATTATTGTTTGGATTGCTATAATGCATGCAAAAAAATTCACATTAAGAATTGACTTTACAAATACAAATATTAAACAAAATTACACTTAAATTCTTTCTCTTTTATGTACATTTTCACTTCTTTTCATTGTATGATTTCTGACAACAGAGTTCAGTGGGTAGCACTGTTGCCTTGCATCAAGAAGGTTCCTTCTCTGAGTCCTTGCTGAGCCAGGAAACCGTTCTGTGTGGAGTTTTCACGTTCTCCCTGTGGTGGTCTGATTTGGTATTTTCCCCGGGGAGTCCCATTCCCCTCACGATCCATGACATGCAGATTAGAAGAATTAGAGTCACTATATTGACCTTAAAGGGTATATGACTGACATTGAATGCAGTTAAAATTATTTCAGTTATTGTTTGTATTGTTTATGATATTTTGTGTTTTTTCTTCGAAACTTTTACTGTGAAACTGATTTAAAGGTTAGAGACTTATATTATGAAAGAATGTGAGAGAGAGCAATGCAGGAAAAAAGATGGCTGCCACACCAGGATTAGGTGTGGAATGTTTCACCTTTTAAATTCATAATTTAAATTCTACCCATCTAAGATTAAGAAGGTCATTGGATGCAAGATAAAGTTCTCCTTTAGTAATAAGCGGCCAATAAAGTAAGTTTGTCATTTCTGATGTGATTCATTTGGATTCTGTTTTGATTTCTGTTTAATAATTATAATGAAACTGTAAGTCAGTTCAATTCTGTCGTATAAGAATGTAAAAAAAATTATCTTTTATTTTATTTAAGTCCTTTGTATGTTGTATTTGTCTTATTCTTATTAGTTCTCACGGCATTTATTGAGTCTATGGTTATCCATCTGGTTGGTCAATAAAGCCAGTTAATACAGAATTTTGGAGCCCGTGAAGTTACTGAGGGGAGCTACAAAGGGCGTGTTAGTGTGTACTGTATCAGTAAGTGACATGCGACAGACTGGCCATCTATCCTTTTTGTGGCCTGAGATTCCTGGATGGACTCAGGTACCTATGTGCACTGCAAAATAAGATAATAGTGATTAAATCCCAATTTGTTATTTAAATTAAACAGTGTTAGTATATTATAAATTAATAAATATTTAATTCTTGGATCGTCCTTAAGTGACATAATTCATAATTGCATTGATAATATTTTGTAATGTTATGGCATACGGGACCGGGGGCACTGAGCTTGCATTAACGGAGCCAGTGGGGCTAAAACAGCCTTAGCCAACGGGTTTGCGCGTATGGTTGTGTTGATTTTGGTAATGTGTTGTAATGGTATGCGATATGAATCCGGGGGCACATTAACGGTTTGGGTAGTCATGGCCAAATGGTTACAGAGTCATACTCGTGACCAGAAGGTTGGCGGTTCTATTCTCAGGGCCGGCGGGTAACGACTGTGGTGCGTTTGCGCTGCAGTGATAGCTGCCCATTGCTTCTGCCAGATGACCTGAACAATGCGACACACACCCAGGTCTGATCAACCTGCGGTGGGGCCTCCCTTGGCTGAGGGTGTCTTGTAATAAAGGGCCGAAACACCCAAGGAGGCCAAACTGCACAACTGGCAATGTGTCGCATTGATGTGAACTATACAAAGGGCATTATCACCAGCACCTCACCAAAAGGCATCTTTCACTCAGGATAATGTGATGAAATTGGGATACATAACTATGGTAAGTATGCTATGCAATTCTATAATAATTTATGCCCAAACACAGAGGATGCCTACCCGATGAACCAGTGAAACCTCAGACCTCCATTCCTCTATTCATATTCTTGACTGCTTCCCCCTGCATAAGGTGTGGGAAATGTCCTACTGGGCAATTCAACTGTTCTGAAATTGTGGGATTATAACAACTAGTCCTATTAAGCAAATCTGGGTAGTCCTTTTGGGCAGACATTAAAGCAATTTCACTGAACCGACCACAATCATAAACACAATCAACAAGTACTGTTCATTTTAACAGTACTTGATCTGCTTAATGCAGAAAAGCAAGTAAACTGAAAACAAAAGAACAAGTTTATTAAAGTGGATGTCATACAATACTGTACGTGTCACAGACACATTAACATTATGGTGTTTATGTCATTATGTTGGTTTATCTTGGTGTATTCGTTGTATCCATATTCTTTCAAATTATCCACGGCAGTGAGACATCATGGACTGGACACACTTACAAAATATAAAAACCCTGCTCGTCTTTGTTGAATGGTTTTCTAGCTGAATTTGTGCCGGTAGGTACGTAACGTTAAATAAATCCATAAACTTATGCGCGCAATAAACGCACGACATGTCACGATATTCGCTGTCCTTGCGGTTTAATTGAATTAAAACATAGTCGACTAAAACATGTGCATATATATTCTGTTATCACAAAGTTCTTGACTCACCTCGGCCAAATACGATCATAAACGTAACGACGTCAGACTTTTATCCGCCACAGTCAGACAAGGAATCTTGACATCTCAAATGATTAGAATGAAGTAATAAACCACAAAACTTGTATATGGGCTAAAGAATATCTGTCAAAACTGTTCAGTGTGGTCTTCTTTTAAACCTTTATAAGGTTTAAAATCGCCTCTTGATATCGCCTCTTGTGGACATTTCAAGCGAAAAATGCAGTGATTTGTACCTGGATCAACGTATTTCAGAGTATGCAGAAATGTAGGCAGAGTCACGTATGGCCAATGAGCCTGGGTTGCAAAATTGCCTGCATTGCTTGTTGTCATAAAGTTTTGCAACTTTCAGTCATGCTGCTCAGTAATACACAGCCATTATTTGCTTATTAAGAATGTTCACTTAGCATGTTTAGGCATATTATAAGCTGTTCCAAAGGCACTCAAATTTTCACCTTGCACATCATCTTTCTGATACATTACTTAATGATATTCCCATATTCAGTATTCCCATATTGTTATATTTGTATAATCTTGTACCATACTGGTATTGCATAGGGATGTATGTGTGTATTGTGTCAAAATGTGTATACAGACAATATATGTCTATTCTGTTAGTGCTGTCATTTGCTGTGAACACATCTGAAATAAGATTATGTGGTGTATGCATCACACATATTATTTGAGCTGTGAATACTGTCCTACTATCACTGTCTATTACATTTTCTATCATTTTGGGGCGGTTTCCCAGACAGCGATTATCTTAAACCAGGACTAGGTCTTGGTTAAATAGAATATTTAAATTGTTTTTAAAAACATACGTTACAAAAAAACATTACTGGTGGGCAACTTGAGGCAAAACAATCACACTGATATATTTTAAGATATGTCCGTTGAAGTTGTTTTCGAGTTAGACACCGCTAACATTTAAATTAATCTGGGACTAGGCTTAAACCCTGTCCGGGAAACCGCCCTAGTATAATATTTCAATAAAGTATTGCAAACAGACATACAAGAGAAACAGCATCTAATTCATACACAGTATAATCATATATAGTAGCCTACACATAACTGATTGACAATAACACTCATTCCAATATGTTACCCAACAAATTCCCAGTAACAGGCATTGAAATTAGCAAAGTTCCTAACCCAGTCTGATTAAAATATTGTATCACACAAGGTCAAAATAATAAATTCTAAACCATAAACTCTTGGTCAAAATTTTACAAAAGAGAGAAATGCATAAGGTGCATAAGGTATTGTGAACAGACTTCATATAACCACTTCTAAATTTTACCATGCATATTCTTGGAATATGAGTAGTGTCTTTTTGTGTGGAGTATGTTCTTGTGTTGTCTTGGATTCTTCAAGTACTCCAGTTTTCTCAACAGCTCAGAGACATGCAGATCAGGTAGAATCAGGAACTCTATATTGCCCATTGTAGGATTGTGAATATGATTTATGGACTGGCCCCCTGTCCAAAGCTATTCTGTGCTGCTGTATACAAAACTATCAGCATTCAGAAATGTTATTGTTTCATAATATACATTTAAATACAGTAGATACTACTCATTTTGAATTACAGTACTGATGCAGGTAGTTTATCAGATACAATTTTGGCCAGAGATGTCAGAAGTGGGATTTTGCATGTTTATTTTTCAATATTTTCACACACAAGTCAATGCAATGAAATTTAATTTACACATAAAAAAATATGTACTGTTATTTTATTGTAGCGTTAATGTCAACAAAGAAGTAACACTGTAAACTGTCAATGTTAGTCACATTCAGAACACATATTGTTTATATAAAATTGTCTGAAATTTTAAAATAAAAGTATATTGAAACCAGTGGCGGCTGCTGATCTTTTAAAGAGAGGAAGCTCATTTTCGGCCTAAATCATAAAAATTGTCCATTTATTTATATGTAAATTCTGCCCTACGTTCCTTTTCAAGAAAATGCTCTGTAACCCTGTCGTACCAACTAGGCGTCTTTTCCAGTGACTTGACCAGTGTGATGAGATGGTTTCATCAAGAGACATGGCCAGCAGTACATTTTCTTTTTCACAGCACTTCCAGTCAGCCAGCTAACTTTGTCATACCAGGAGAGCTGAAAAGACCTGTTACTTTTCCCTATCTTTTGCACTAAATCAATCTTAGGTGTTGATCTGCCCTGCTGTTTAATTCTAAGTTTCTCCTCGTAAGGAAGACTTTCTAATGGCTTTGCCAAAATCAGGTCGACAATATTAGCACTGTCTGCCATCGTGTGCAGTTTGCTAGCTGGCTAGTTCAGACTATATGAATTAATGAACAAGCGATCTAAAAAAAGCTGATATGTGACAATGTGTATAGCAAACAAGCTAAAAAATAAACAAGAAATACGTTTTTATAAGCTGTCGACCCCAAAAAACGAGCGTTTTAGGACATAAAAGTGGATTAAAAAGCGATGATAGACCCTCCAATCATCACGCAGACGCTCGGAGTCCGGGCCAGCCCACTCCTCCATTCATCCCAGAGACGCTGAGCGTCCGTGGGCGGGACATAATCGCAGCATTATCCAATGAGAAAAACTGTTTAAAGCAGCCCCATTGAAGTCAATGGACGCTGGGCTTCAACAGAGTAATGCACTGTACGCTACGGGAATGAATGAGAAGGAAATCGAGTCTGATTCTGAACGAAATTGTTTTCGTTCGAGATGAACGTGTTTAACGCATTTTTAGTCAATAAAATGTTAACATAATAGTACATATATTTGACCATTCATTTTTTGACAATTATAGGGGAAGCTGAGCTTCCCTTGCAGTCTTAAAGAAATCGCGACTGATTGAAACTGATTATCTTGTGCTAGTGCTGCAACATATAGCCTAGATTCCAGAAGAGATTTACATTAACAAAACTACACTGGAATAATGGAATTTCAATGTATCATATTTTGAGATGTGAAATTTAAAGAAAATGTTTTACACAACAAACCATGGGAAAATCTTTTAAATGTAGAAACAGAATTACATATCGTCATCATCACTGCTACACTCTTCAAAGACAGCCACAGTAGCCTATCCCGTCCAGTAACCACTTGAAGATATGTTTCTTTTAATCTCAGCTTTTTTTCATTATGGTCATCTATCTGCTTGAAGAACACAGAGCATGCCACAATATGCTCGTTTTGACAGTCCTGCAAAAGTGTGAGGGAAATGTAAAATCTCTTAACATAATCGGAACATCAGGTTTCAAAGCAATTGTACTGACGGGTGATAAAATGTCATCGGTACTTCCTTATATAATTTCCAGCCCGAATTTGATACTGAAAAAGAAGATGATCAAGCCGATACATCAACTTTGCCACCGCGACTTGAGCAGGATGTAAAGATTTGGTAAGGTTTTATTAAAATATTATGATGTTAAATAGTTAAAAACTATAGCTAACTGTTTTATCTTTTAAATACGATGTTATAAAGACTATAAACAAACAAACATATACATCATACAGAGTTTGTGTGAGATAGAAACATGCTCACATTAAGAAACAAGCTCACATTACAGCACGGAATGGTAACATAATAAATAACGCGAGCGCTTTGAGCCTCTTGATCAACCAGTATTATGCCACGTCTCGTCGCGACTCAACAAAGATAATAAACCCAAAATAAATACGAAATAAAAAGACGTTATAAACACGACAATTGTTGCCTCTAGTTGGAACATTTTGACTTATTATTAGGATTTATGTTTACTTTTTTCACATTGCGCGCGTCTGCATTTGCAGATCACAAACACACGACAAACTCAACTCGCGTTAGTCCGTAGCAAAGTCTTTTACAATGAAAATATACTTACAGGATGCGAATCTGAAGCTTCAGCAAAGTTTTAATGGTTGGAATGGCTCCCCTTTTAACCCAAGCTTTCGTGCATGGCCGGTCATAATATCTCTCTATGAGGTTCGTGAAGCAATCTTCGGTGAAATGCGCTGCACATACTTGAACATTCGGATTGTACTTTTCTGGAACACTGTTAAAATGTAACCATTTGTTTTACGTTGTCTCATTTTTTCGCAGGGCAAACAAAGAGTCTTTCTTTTAACATCATACACCCACTGTTGGAGTTCTTCTTCAGACCTGAAGCTCGCTTTTAAAGCCTCAATATCGTCATTGGCTTCTTTCATCTTTTGCACAGACTTTAACAGGTAATAACACAAAATCAGTTGAATGAAGCTCTATTTAAAAAGAAATGCATAACAAATTGTTTAAAACAGGATACATTAAGTGGTGTAGTACCTTGACATAGCGTTGAGACAAGTATATGTGCAGATTTTTCTTCTTTCGATCATTCCACTCCTTGGCATGGAGTGTAATTATATCTACTCGTGCTAACAGAAAAAGCACAACTTACATATATAATATTTACATTTTATTCATAAGAGTGTTACAATTTTAGGCAATTTACAGAAATCTACCTATTGATTACAAAACATACATGACTGTGTACATATGAAACTTACCAGCCTTAGTCATGTACTTTGTTGTAAGGGAAACACGGGATAAGAAACTGTTAACCTGTTCACCTTATTCTCCAATAGTGGTGCCTGCCCCCTTTTGATTTTTACCACTCCACTGGACCTATAACATACAAAAAGAGGAAAGACCTTGCAAAATTTCTTGTTATACAAAACAATAGCTCATAGCTGGTAGAGTGTCCCTTTGCATGCATCACCGAAAGAAAAGGCTTCATCTCTGTTAATGGCTGGAGGTAAGGGATATATCTGCAACTTATCTGAAATACTTATCTGGCCATATCTGCAACATTTAGCAGATATGGCCAATATCGACACATTATGTCTTTCGATGCCAGTTCTTTTTGCAAAAACATTGGATTAGCCAATATTTCACCCCTATACATATTCAGTCCTTTAAGTAGGATGTTGTGCCTGCAAACTGCAACCTCTAACCCTTCCTCATCCAATTTATTGCTTCACTTCTTTGAGGTCTCCCTAGCAGCAGCCCATGTGGATTTTCCACACGTAAATCTTCCTTGCACCTGTAAAACAGTTTTAAAATGCAGAAAAAAAGTAATAAAGATAATTATTTCAGAACAAAATTATGGAAACTTACTGGGATGGTATTTTTTTTGATGAGATTGACAAATGTGGTTACATCTTCATCCTTGGCAAGAAAAACTCCATCATAGAAAGGCTGCTCCTCTACCCTGTACAGTATTTCACAAATCACATTAAAAAAAAATGCATTACAATAAGGCAATAAACATTATAAACAATGCTTTAAAGTACATGTCATGCTATTACTCTTTGCCGTTTTTAAACCGGTATAGTTTACGGTTTCCATCCGCAGACACTGCAACATGAGAAGTGATCTGTTCCACAAAGCTTAAAAAAAAAGCTTTTTGGAATGTTTTCCCACAAATAGTACCGCTCTAGCAGGGGGAGAAAGAAGAAGAAAATTGCAATTGCAGATTACTTGGGTATTAAGAGATATACAGTACAATAATAAAATTAGATTAGCATTTTTTATATTTTCACCCGGCCAAATACTTGTGATCTTTGCTCCAACATATTCACAAATGCTTGTCTTGAGAGGCCTGGTGCTGCAACTTTGAACTGCTCAAAAGTTGTGAATAGGTCAACCTGGTATACAGTCTGAAATGCAATAGAGCCTGGCCAGTAACCACTGTGGATAATGTCCTGCAGCTCAGTGTCCATGACTTGTGGCATGTCATGCATCTCCAAAAAGGTAGAGAGAGGTCATATCGACCTACAATGGGAAAAGAAAACCATTTACACTAATAACCTTTAATTATCACAAGCAGATTTAACTTGACAAGAGATAAGAGATTTTCATAGCATACATACCGTTAATGTTGATGAGATGAACTAATCGACCAGCAGTTACATACATATTTTGAGGCTTGCGATCACAAATATTTTTAGGTTCCTGTATAGGTAACAAACATGCTGGAGAACAAAAAATAAAATAATTGGTAACACTTTATTTTACGGTGCCCTTGTT
The DNA here is from genome assembly GCA_006030095.1 of Triplophysa siluroides. Classification (NCBI taxonomy): domain Eukaryota; kingdom Metazoa; phylum Chordata; class Actinopteri; order Cypriniformes; family Nemacheilidae; genus Triplophysa; species Triplophysa siluroides. The sequence goes on along the minus strand of VCII01000128.1, from coordinate 1,010,231 downwards.
ACACATGATACATGTATACTATATATATATATATATATATTTACTATATACTGTATTATGCTAAATTACATGTAACTACCCCTATACCACACCCTAATCATAACCCTAAACCTATAGTAAGTACATGTAGTTAATTATTTTTACTCAGTACTTAAATGTATAATTACATTGTAACACAGGCACCGTAAAATAAAGTGTGACCAAATAATGATATTACTATCTTGTGAATAAAATGTACGTGTTAATAAAGCTTTGCAAACCCTGCTCACATATGGTGTGTTGCCCATTGATGTCTTTTATAACACTTGATGGGGGAATAGGCCTGAAGAACTTTTCTTAAAAACACTCCCTTTTATGTCTGTGAATTGACTCATCACAGCTGCTGCAGTAGTGTGGTTTCGGCAAACAGTCCTTGCACCTTATCACTGCTGCCTTCAGTCTGCAGTGATCACATAACAAGCAGTCTACCCAGTCTGAGGCAAGCGAGCTTTCCAAGAGCCCTTGTCTTGCTTCTATCCAACGGTTTCCGGACACTAGTTGCCTTAAAGTCCAGTTGTTAGAAACAAATATACTTTCCTCAACATCTGTGTCGTGGATTATGGGGGAAGAACCCAAGTGCAGGCAGCGATTTAAGGGGTTAACAGGCAAGGCTTTATTAAACATAAAATAAAGACCCTTGATGGGGTTTAAACAAGAAAACAGGATAAGGCAAACAGGACGTAGACTAACTATAACACTGGACTAAACAATATTTGATAAGAAGTACACTAAACACTTACTAAGACTTGACTTGACATGACTCGACTTGACTTGAATAATCCACAGTGAAACATGAATCGTCATCCACAGCGAACATGCAAACAGGCATAGAAGCACAGAGGTACAAGCACAACGAATGAGCACAGGACAATAGACACGAGGGCATTATAAAGGGGAGCAAATCAGGAGGGGACAGGTTTCGAGGCATGAACTAATTAATGATCAATGATGAAGAGACAAGAGGGCGGAAACAGAGACGAGACCGGATAGAGCATATGGAAGGTCAAATGGGCCAAAATGCCTCTCTCCACATTAAACAAGGGATCCTGCCATGATTCTGCCGCAAGACCAGTAAAGACATGACATGATAAGGCAGAATCATGACAATCTGAAATAAGAGCATCATGAAGCTGCTCTAACTGCATACAAAAGCAACATATAACAATGAAAACAATCTAACTGTATTCTAATTTACCTAAAGCTCATGATTAGGTTACTGTTAACACAAAAACGTTTTTAAACCGCTTACCAATAATATCCTGTGCATTGATGCCTATATCTGAAGAAACTTCATGGCTCAATGATGATTCAGAAAAAAATGCATTTTGTACCAAAATAAATGTAGCACAGAACATACACACCATGAACTCAAATGTGAAAAGTATGTGTAGAAGCTTAAAAGTTAGAGATAAAGTAATTATTTCATTATGAAAAGTAGGCCCACCGCGGCTTGTTGATTTACCTTGTCAAATACTGAAAACAAGCAAAATAACAGTGATCATATGGTTGTGGTTAGTTTTAAATATTTTTTGTTCATTGAAGTGAAAACATACAATACTATAGACTATTTCAACGAAACCGTGTTGAAAAAAAACAAAAAACAGTAGTTTTTTCAACAGGGAACACATCTACTGCGCATGCACACTTTTTTGGCCCAAACTTTAATAGATAACAAGCAAAAAAAATAAGTAAATTATATTAAATAGCAAGTTAAATTATGTCACTCCAGTATTATTTTGGGTTATGGGAAAAAACGTGATTTGACTAAACTTAAATGCGACAAAGTTACACGACACATTCAACAAATGAATACAATTAATTTACAATAAAATATTAATATAAACAAATACTATATAAATTATTATATTTCTAGCCACTATTCGGTCCGATAAGCAAACACAGACCGGGAGTAAACTTCGGCCCAGGCTCCTGCATCACAAGAAACCGTCTATACGTAAACTGCCCAAACATAGCACATAACCATAAGGTATATTGTGCACAACATGTCACGATATTCGCTGTCCTTGCGGTTTAATTTAAGTAAAATATTGGTGACTAAAACAGGTGCATATATATTTTGTTATCACAAAGCTCTTGACTCAACTCGGCCAAATACGATCCATCTGAAACGTAACGACGTCAGACTTTTATCTGCCACAGTCAGACAAGGAATCTTTACATCTCAAATGGTTAGAATGAAGTAATAAAACACAAAACTTGTATATGGCCTAAAGAATATCTGTCAATACTGTTCAGTGTTGTCTTCTTTTTAACCTTTATAAACCTGCATCATCAACGGAGAAACAAACTGATATCGCCTCTTGTGGACATTTCTAGCGAAAAGTGCAGCGATTTGTACCTGGATCAAGGTATTTCAGAGTATGCAGAAATGTAGGCAGAGTCACGTATGGCCAATGAACCTGGGTTGCTTAATAAACAACGTCATTATTCCACAAACATATTTTCCCTCTAGTGGACATCTAGCGGTATAATCGAATAGATCAAACATAATGAAAAATAAATTGAGCTATAAATGGACGAAATCATTTGATATGTTTGAGATGTTTTCTTTTTATTTTAAAAAGCTCAGTTACTCTATTTACAACTTGTGCAAAAACATTTAAAGGTTTCAAGGACTACATTGTAAGTTTATTTCAAGGCACATAGTATAGTAGTGGAAACGCAACAATAAATATAGGCAATTATTAAAAATTACTTCCCAATGGGGATTACCTGCACAACCCAGTTTACTGTCCAAAAAAGATAATACCATTAACATGAGTCTGTTTTGTAAAGAATCAGTGAAACTTATGCTAATAAGATGGACTAAACATTTTCTTTCAGTAATATTCAACCTGCTTTCAGGTTGCAATGTAATAAACAATCACTCATCAGTAATGCATTCATTAAATGATTGCTGATGAGTCAGCTAGATTGCTGCTACAGTTATACCACTGTCAACTTTTTAGATGTTAACTTATGTTATGTTGTGTTTCAATAAGGGATACAGTATATATATATATGTGATAAAAAATATTTCAAAACAAAAAAACAATGAAAAGGACACACAAAGATCTAGGACATATTTAGCCACATTGTGGCCACATTTGCATGTGCTAGTGCTTTGTTCAGAATGACATCACAGTCATTTAAAGAAAATATTCCAGACCAAATCAATGTGCTTTTTTAAGAAACAGATTGACTGCTGGGTATGATTATGGCAACAGACCACTGCTCACAACCTAAAGATCTCTGTTTTAAACAATACCAAATTCCTCAGATTAAACATTAGTTTACATAAATTAATACATTAATACATACTGCTGTGTAACATTAAGGCAATATATAAAACTGCTCATGTTAAATTAAATATTTTCAGGTTTTGGTAATAATCCAGCTAAAACAACCTCAAAACTAACATTGAGGTCTTATGTAGCAGGAATAATGTAATGTACAATGTCCCCCGATGCTTAGACTACATTTACTTGCACATTTACCTCAGTAATGGGTTAAATGTTGGGTCTCCTCCACCACAAACAACTCTCAGGGAAGCTGAGCCTTGACAATCGCACTGGACTTCAGACAGCTTGGAGGAAGTCTGTTAAATTAGAGTTACGGGTGTCTACAGGATTTGAAATGAATTCTTTGTCACATCAGTTAAAGCATTTCAATGAAAAATGGAGCTTCAGGATGTTCCAGCTTCTAACCGATCCAGAGACTCATGGTTGGAACAGCCTGCTGGATGCAGAGGAGAAATACTTTCTTGACCACAAATGTGTAGAAGCCCTTTTTGCTTTAATACAGCATTTTGATTGTGCTACTGAAAAAACATGGGTGTTTACAGTCTGTGCAAGGTCAAGCTCACCAAAGTATTCCTCAAATGCAGACATACTAGTCATTGAAATCAAACATCTGTTTGTTTTCAGGAAATGCCAGGAGCAGTTTGGATGAAAATGAGTATATATACTCATGCGCGCATCTTGGTTGCAGAAAAACCCGGAAGAGATAGTCTTTATGACGACTAGAGAATGACACGGATACGGTATACAAAATAGTTAAGAGTTAGAAAGATTATAGAAAACCTTACCTGAAATAAAATAAACACAGATCCGGATGATTTCGTCAGTTCATTTAATGGCTTGTTTATCTTAAAATAATAATTTTTGCCATTCCTATTCTGACATTCAACAACACAAAAACACGTTTTTGAAGGAATTGTCTCCTCCGTGTCACTCATTGCTGCTTTGTTTCCAGTGTTTTTCTGCAACCAGTATGCGGGCGCAGCTGGTAGTGACGTAACCGTGACGTTGACTATAAATTGGTCTATTCAGTGATCTAGTCCTTTGTGTCAAGCTAGAGGGCAATGAGGGGTTAACTCCATCAATTAGAACTTCCACCTTACTACAAATCCCTACCCCATCCTAAATCCTTCTGCCAAATTTTGCAAATTTTCTCTCTATCATTGGCCAGGGATTATGCAGCGAGGGTTTCAACTCACCCCACAAAATAAAATCTTGTCAATGCAAGTAAAGTATTTGAGTAACAGTGCATAATAAATACCTATCCACAGCAAGTCTGGATTTCAAACCAGGCTCTCTGTCCCGGATATCTGATGGACAGTGTTGGGTAAGCTACTCTGATAAAGTAATTAATTACTAGTTACGAATTACATATTCAATAGTGTAATTAGATTACTCTACAAATGACTCTTTACAAAAAGTATTTAATTACTTATTCCTATTACTTTCTATATCCTACATAAACCTTGATCGGTTAGGTGATTTAAGGATAGACATGAAACGGCTCTTTTAATTAATTCAAATAAATAATATATTAACTGACCAAAGTATTGCAAATGTGAGAATGTTACATTACAGAACGGATTTTAAAGTTATTGAATTTTGATGTCAATTCCACTGTGCACAATCATATATTACACAAAGTATTTTGTTTAATTACATCAGAAGTAACTGTAATTAAATTACAGAAAAAATAAGCGTAATCCCTTACTTTGCATTTTCAAGGTAAAAGCAATTAAATTACAGTAACTAACAACTTAGTAACTAGTTACACCCAACACTGCTGGTAGATAATTGCGTGGATTTCCATTATGTTACTGATGAATGGATATGATAACATTAATTTGAAAGCATGAGTGATTCAATGTGATCTATGTGTAATGAACTCACACTGGTGTAGGTATGGAAAAGTTTCTGGGTTATAAATGATTCTGGACAAACATTTCTGCCAAATGCAAAATTGTAAATGTCATGGCCTAATTTATAATTACAGAAAATGGAATGGCTAATTACTGTATACCAAAGGTAAATAATACTAAAGTTGCCATTTTATCACTGTTGCATTACAAAAAAACAAAAAGACAAGCAAAAATACTGTAAGTTCGAAGAGTTGAATTTGGATATTATCTCTTTACCTCAGGTTATTGCCTAAGAATGATATGGTTTACAAGACTAAAACTGTTAAATTAACTCTTTGTGTAGCTGTGCTTTGGATAAAAGCGTCTGCCAAATGCATAAATGTGCTAATCTCTGTTTACGCCAAAACAAGCTGCCCCCTGGTGGATAAATGAGAGATATGCCTGATAATGCTTCATCTCCCTACACCACATTCACTGCTGTTCTCTTACTGTGTGAAATTCAAGGTGATGAACAGTGGTTCTTTTTACTTCAATGTGATTTCCAGAAAAGCCAATTTCCTGAATGACTGCTCATGCTCTCCCCTCTATTAAGAAAGTGCACTTCATTTGCAAAAAAAAAAACACACACAGTGTGTATGTTTCCTGACCACGGTGTTTTCTTAACTACGGTTGTGTGAAGGGGAAGCTGTTTTTCAGCAAAAAAAGAGTGATATACTGTGGTTAATAACGGTTTAATTATCTAAAAGTGGTCAAGAAGCAGGACTGCGCTTATACCAGATAGCCAGCAGGCTCTGATTATACATAAAAAAGAAAACTACAGCATCCTTGAACCAAACCACTTTCAGCCTCCATTTTATAAAACCATTTCACATTTACTAAGAATAAAAAATATATCTATACGTGTATTGTACAGTATATACACCACAACTGCGTTTTTCCTTGAACAAATGGTGTAGCACCCATTGAAAAGCATCATGTTCGGCAGAAGTCCACACTGGGAACACTGCTGCTCTTGCAGTAATCTATGCTGTTGTTACTAATGTGACAGTCTATGGGGCCAATTCTTCCATTAGGAGAGTAAATGTGATTAATTCTGAAGTCCTCTTTTAAAAGCTGCTCATTGTTAAAAGGCACTATCTGAAAGCTTGTTTCAGTCATTTCCAGAATGCAATTATCCTTTTTGGTGCCGGCCTCACAGTAGTCATCTTTTCTCCTGCCACGATTGTACTTCCAATTGGTTGATGATAATGACCTGGTTTTTTTGTGCATGTGCCAGCAAAACAAGCTCAGAAGTGTCACTAAGACCACCAAAACTGCTCCACCTATTACTCCAGCCAATAAAAGTGTGGAGGTGTTAACTTGCTGAGCAGCCTGCTCAGATTCAGAATATGTAGATGTGGATTTGGTCTTTGCCTCAGAACAGATAGTATCCTCCCCTGGCCTATAAGTGTTAAGATTATCAAGAACATACACGCAAATGCGATAGAGAGAACGGGGCTCTAGATGTGTTAGGCTTAGCTGGCGCTGGTATCCCGGGACTGTTCTTTCTCGAGTGATGTCACTCATTAAGCTCTGCCCCATCTTCACCCATCTCACTTTGTAAGCTGTCACAGTAAAGTAGGATTCCCAGCTCATGTCAATACAGGTAGAGTTAACAACATGAAAGGACAATTTTAATGGGTCCTCATAAGGAGGTAGGGGCAAAAGAGGGAAATGTGGTACTGGGGTTGTCGGGTTGGCTGAGGTGGGGTTAAAAGCAGTGGATGAAATGGTAGTGAAGTGAGCAGATCCAGGAGTGGTGATAATAGAGGTCTTGCGGGGTGATAATGTAGTTGGATATGAATGGGTGGGCCAGGGATGTAGCACTGTGCCCGCTGGGCAGTCAATGGCATCTAAAGTCAGTTCTCGGATTACCATGCCACGAACCCTCTCTGGATTTTGGCATGTAAATCCACGGACATTTACTAAAGATGGCAGAGACCTAAGCCAAGCAATGACCCACTTAATGCTGCAATCACAGCGCCAGAGGTTGTTTCTCACATTAAGGTATCTCAGGTTTCTCAAGCCGTCAAAGACACCTGGTGGAAGAAACTGAAGCTGGTTGCTGGAGATATCTAACCTCTCCAGTTTTTTAAGCCCAGAGAAAGCAGCCACATCAATACTTTCAACCTGATTTTCTTGCAGATTGAGTTTAGTCAGGGATGTGCCAGGGAGCAGTGGTGGTGGAGTGGTGAGTGAATTGCGTGCTAGCGAGAGCTCTTTGAGGTTCACAAGATCCTGGAAGGTCCCAGGAGCAATGTCCCCATCCTCCAGTAGGTTTCCATCCAGCAACAGTCGTTGTAGTGTGGTGACGTTCTGAAAGGCGTCCTTATCGATGTCAGCAATGCGATTCTCATCCAATCGCAGCTCCTTCAGATCTGCTGGTAATCCGATAGGTATGCTGCTCAAATGATTTTTAGTGAGGAAAAGAAGCTTGAGGCTGACAGCCTCCCTAAATGCCCCCTCTTCTACTCCTACAGTAGAGATCGAGTTGTCATCCAGGTGTAGTTCCTCCAGCATGACTAGCTGAGCTAGTGCTGCCATGGAAATAATCTGGATGTTGTTTTCCTGGAGGTGAAGCACTCGAACATGCGTGGGAAGGTTGAGGGGAAATTCATCCAGCTGGTTTCCATATAGGTAAACAGTCTCTACAGAAGCAACATTGTGTAGCTCCAACGGAAAGCCGGCATTGTTGATCTGATTGTTGTGGAGGAAGAGGGTCTTAGATCCCTTTTGCACCCCCAGAGGCACAGATGTGAGGCTCCTCTCATTACAGTAAACAAATGTTTTATCACAACGGCACTCTTCGGGACAGGAGTAGACAGGGCTGAACTGCATATGCAAGCTTAACAACACTGTTAGGCAGAACTGAAAAAATGAAGTCCAATCATTATTCCAAAATCCAGCTCGAAACTCCATAATGAAAAAGAAAAGGAGGGGTAAGAAATGACAAAAACAGACAAAACCACAGTTCTGAGGTAAATAGAAAACTTAGCAAAGCCAGCACAAAAAGAGTCCTCTAAAATGGTATTTTGCAATAGTTATGAACAGTTTACAGATAAACCAGAAATGTATAAAGTAATCCTTGATCATTTGTAGTCCTTGTCTGGTAAGGTGGTCTCATTAGAGTGCATGGGATCTTTCACTTAAGCCATCTAAGCTGAAAAATCAGATCATTCCAGACCTCTTCTTGCTCAGTGCAGGGCCCAAGCAGGGTGTGACTAAGAGTGCACTGGAGCACCTAGTCACACTGGCCACCTCCCAGCTTGCTGTCACTTGCTCATGGGCCCCAGCCCAAGCTGCTTCCGGAAGATGTGACATTTGGCTCCAGGGACCTATTTCAAAACAAGGAGGAATTAGAATACACACAACAAAAATGTAATAGCCTTCATACATGCATCTTACTCTCTGACTCATTGGACACAAAAAATTTAAGAAGAAATCTTGAAACAAACTGACTGTGACAGGATTAAAAGCTTGTATTGTAAAAATAAATGCAAATAACTCAGAGACAAAATAATGACACATTTAAGTTTAGTTTAAATTACTTTTAGCTTGTTAAAACTCTTTAGACTACGTCTAGACTAATCCGGATAAATTTAAAAACGGCATTTTCGTCTAAAAACGCTTCGCATCCACACTAACGTTTTCTATCATTTTTAAAAGGTTTCTCATCCACACTGAAACATGTGAAAATGCTAACGTCCCTGTACTGCGCATGTGCAAAACGTAGGACGCTTCAAATGTACGTCATTTCCGCCAGGCGCTTTTTTTTTTGGTCCGCGAGTTCCACCGTCAAACAACAATTGTGAGTAACCATTCCGTGTCCTCGAAATCTGTAGTACATACAAACTAATATGAATCTTTAACAACGCTGTTAAAACCGAGAGTAAACAAATCAAATGCTGTACAGCATCGTCCACCATCTTGTCTAAAAGGATCACATGACTGCATCACGTGACTACAATTACGTCATATTTTCTTAAACCCTCCGTTTTCACTATCCACACTGCCAACGCGTAAAGGGCGTTTTTAAATGTATCCACTTTGAGAGCGGTTTTAAAAAGCTCCGTCTTCGTTGATAAAAACGCTGTTTTAATGTAGACGGAAGGCCAAAATGGAGAGAAAAATATGCGTTTTCAAACGAAAACGCACTAGTGTGGATGTGGCCTTAGGGTACATGGCTTCTTATTATAATAAAAACAGGAAAAATCTAAATTGGTGTCAATGTGGTACATCGAAGAACGGGCACGAACTGTCATGACAGAGAAACAATCAATTAAATTGAGGAGTGTGTGGGGGGGGGGTGCTCTACAGTTCAGAGTGATTAATACTGCCTGTCAAATTAAATGGGACTGGTGTATAATTTAGTAACTATCAAATCAGCAACTGCACAACTAAACAAATCAGTAACTGCAATCAATTATCGATACTCTCTAGGTAAAAAGATTCTAAGGTAGCTCAAGATCTCTGAATTAAAGGGGTCATATGGTACGAATACGTTTTTTTCTGTGTCTTTGGTGTGTTATAAGTTGCCCATACATGTATTAGACACATAAAATTGCATAAATTATTCTATCTGTATTCTATCTAAAAGCGAATGCTCACCCAGACCTGCCTGAAAAGCCTTATGTAACCACACCACCACAAATCTACGTCAGTTCGTGGTATGATTTGACTAATACCACCTAATTGTATAAGCAAGTAAGATGGGCGTACCTGTCAGTGCAATAGCTTGGAACCTGATGTTTCAAATATGGTAAGAGGTGTTACATTTCCGTCACTGGTTAACTGGCAATCATAGCACACCATGCTTTTCAGAGCGATGAGCTTTGTAAAAAATCTGCGCATTTCAGAGAGGCCGGGCAAAGAGGAGATATGAACATGCACGGTATGTGTTAAATACAGCATTTTTTACCTTAAATCGTGTATACACATGGCATTACATCTAAAACAAATGATAATATTCGTTTTAGCTGTGTTATATGACCCCTTTAAAACTCACGTTTAGATCAAAGTGAATTACTGAATGTACTACTGAATGTGTACCGTTTTACATTAGAGCGAACTGTTTATAATTAGTTAAGGCTGCTGTGGACCTCTAATATTGCCTGGACTGAAAACAGGCTTTTTTACTGACATTTATGCTATCATATTTCACAAAAATTTACATTTTGTAGTTGACTCCAAAATGTTTTATTTATTCACAGATGGTAACTAGTAGAGCACAGCTCAGCACTAGTGTGGACCAGAGAGTATAAAAAGGTCCTATATTAACAAAGGCTTTTCAGCATCTATTACCTACAGTGGAGACCTTTATATGATATTGTGGCCTGATGTTGTGTATTTCGCATTTAAAGAAACCGTATGGGACATTGACATCTTGCTTGAGCTTGGTATCACAGTCAACATTCAAAATATTGGAGAGACTAGCCAAGTAACGGTTCTTCTTTTGCTTGTTATCAGAAATAATCTATAGGCACTCTATTATTTGCGAACTTGTACCGGAAGTTAAGGGCAGTCCACGAATGATGCGTGCACAGCAGTAGAGAACCCTCGGAGCCCTATGTGATGACCTAAACTATATCATAAAAAAGTATATTTAAAAACTTTAAAATATTATTTTAAAAAAAATCGGGCGATTTTCCCTATTAGATTTGTATATTTGACTTCCTGGGTTGATGCGGACCCTATCCACATGAGATTTCCAAGTCTCACGAGAGTAATTCAAGATCATGGAGCAGTCGCGCGTATGCAGAGGGCCAAGATTCAAACGTCACGGTTCGCTACGATGCGCAGTAACGTTTGTTTATGATGTTGCCTGAAACCATCTATACAGTTAAGAGAAACAATAGCGGGTAGGAAAAAGTCTTGATCCCATTAACCAATGTTTGACAGGCGTAGCAACTCTTTGATTTTATTGTCAATGTTATTTAAAAAAACAGGCATTGTAGGCCATATATTTCCACTAAATTCATAAAAAGGGGTATAGTCTAATCAGGATTTTATAACAGTTGCTGACTTAAAGACTTTCACACACTAACTGTAGGCCCTAGATACAAAATAATGTTCTTAAATAATTATTGCATTTTTCTCAGTACTTTCTTAGCAGCTTTACAGACATAAGACAGGCTAAAGCAGTAATTATACATGTTGACCATATCCCATTTAAACGCATTAGGTAATACCAGAGCAAATGTTTTCAAAGCAAGCAAAAAAAGTTCATATTATCGAAAAAATATAAAGACTGATCAGGTGAACCTGAGAAAGCAATGAGGGCTGTTAATATGAATGAATAATCAATGCTGCCGAGAGTCGATTGCGTCGGTCAAAGCAGAAGAGGGTGCCATGTTACGATTCGATGTTTGACCAGATAAGCAGCATTTGATATACTATTTGTAAAGGTAATGCCTTTATATTTTATTTGAGATTTGCAAATGGACAAGTCATGTGAAGGGAGATAGAAGCATAGTTAAACTGTAACATAGTTTGTGGTGAAATCCTCGACTAAAGCACACCGAACGACTGAATAGTAGTCACCCGCGTCTAAATAAACATAATTATATGATTAAAAAAAATTAAATGCTTCACTTATAGACCATTTTTGGATTTCGACGGGTATACTTTAGCCTACCTTATCAAACAGGATTTTTTTTCCGTACCCGAGATACATTAAATACTTAAGAGCTTGCCCCTCTCTCTCCGTTCTTTATGCGCTTTGTACATTGAGACCCAGCGCCATTCCCAGAACATAGTTTAAACGAATCCGTTCATTGCTCCTCTTCACCCACTGCTCCTCCTGGCAGCATACTTACTCCCAACTGGAAAGCTCAATGTTCACGGTAAGTAGCCTACTTTTTCGCTGCTCCCTCTGATCCTCTTTCCACCACCAAGCCTTTGTCAAGACCACTTTTCCAGGAGTCGTCACCCAAAACAGAAAACTCGCCGAAAATGGAAAAAACACATCACGTCACCACAGCATCACACTTCGTCAAAGCGAAAAACAAGAATTCACCTATATTATTTCCTAGAGATGTTTTCAGAAGAGAATTGCGTTGGTAACGATCGGTTTACTACACACCACGTCGCTGTCTTTCACTCACTCTCTCTCTGGTTTGCACTCGCGTTTCGGTCGGTCCTCCCACAGACCCACACTGGCCGGATTGAAGAGATGACAGGCAGGGGTGGAATGACACTTACGTTAACTACCCAGTGAGTGTTTAAGAATATAGCTTGCTTATCGTGTATTTGTTATATCACTGTATGATTATTTCGTAGATAAAATGATCACGCAACACATATGAACATATATGCAGATATTGAAGACAGAAGGGGTTCTGTCAGATGGCTTAAGACGCCACTGTTAACTGCTTCAAAATACATGCCGTTAACGAAATTATTTAATCTTTTCCATGTGCAGATTTGATATGTATGCTACTAAAATTAAGATGAATGAAACTCACTCACCATCCAATAACTTACATGCTTAACACATTTGCCTTGTAAAAATTTTGTGGTAGACTTCAGATACAAAAACTGAGACTGATGAGGTACTGTTTAATTAATATGTGATAAATATGTGAAATGTATTAATAAAATAGATGATTTGGGCATATCAACATGCATTATGAGCATCAGCAGTGGCAGGGCCAGAGGGGAGGTGGCACTGAACATTTCCTGACATTCAATTGGCTACCATGGGTGTCACCCCAAAATTTGATGCACTACTTATGTTGATTGACATCTGATTTCACCTCGTGTTGAATGAAGCTTTTGGCAATGCTTGCATGTGATGTCAACGGACACAAATGTCTCGTCCACTGAGTGGTGGAAAGACTAAATGCAGCAGTAGTTACCGCTATCTGTACTCTATTCAGTTCAGGAAAAAGTTGTGTGATTGATTGTACAAACAGATTGAGAGCAAAATCTGAGATTTTGTATTTGTAAAGACTGTCAAAAGACAGAAAAAACGTGAATGACAAGACAAATGGAATATTGAAACATGGATGTTTGCTAGACATTTCATGTCAGACTCAGGTAAGTTGTTTTTGTTGAACCATATTGAACCATAACAGTTTTACTTACCTACTTTTTAATTTACACCTTTATTTGTGGCAAAAATGTAAAGTTTCCCCAGCGTTTTCTAACCTTCCTTTTCTAAGTCGCTTAGAAAAGCAGAGATCAAAATTGGAACCCTCCGATTGGTGCTCTTCTTCTTCTCATGTGTTTTATGGCGGTTGGCATGCATGCATATTTCGCCACCTTACCATGTGAATAAATGAAACGTCAAAGGTACTAAACCGTCAAAGATAATACTGCTGCAAAAAACCAACTTCATGACTTAATGAAGTGTCGATTCAAGTTGCATTGTTTTTAATCTTTAAATTATCCTGAATTCAGTGACAGGGGTGCACTCATGAGCTTTGTTCTTAACCTCAGTTTTATGAGTTAACCTTATTGTCTTGTACATTTACGCATTTGGCAGACGCTTTTATCCAAAGCGACTTACATTGCTTTATCCTATACATTTTACATAGGTATTTGCAATCCCCTGGGATCGAACCCACAACCTTGCGTTGTTATCGCAATGCGATTAACACTGAGCTACAGGAAAGCATACATAACATACATAACATACATAGTACATAATCTGCCATTGACTTATTGAGGTATAGTGCCTTCTGGGTATTTCTCCAGTCTAAGCCAATATCTGTGAATAAGTCCCATAAGCAATTCTTAACCTACATTTATCAGCTTGTGTTTCAAGAGTTATTTTGAGGTTTAATAAATGCAAAATCAAGTCTTGCCAGCATTTAAGGAGTATTGAGAAAATGAGGGCTTGGGTACAAGTCAAAGAAAGAATCGCCATTGTTATAAATAAGGCTGACACATGCATGCACAAACACACACACATAATACTTGTTGCCAAAGAGCTCTCCTGTGCTCAGCCTACCATGATGAAGAGAGTTTACATAGTTTTACATTTAAGGCTTTGTGAGCATAATCCTTATAGTTCTTTAAAAAGACAACAGTAACTTGTAATGTGTCATATCAGGGTTTTTCCTGGCTCAAAATGAGGCGGAGGTGGTGCCATCCTGATCTTGTACACACACACGTAGGAATACAGTACCTTTAAATGGCTTAACCAAAGTGACTTTGACATAATAATTGTCCTTTTCATTTAATTTTATTAGAACTTTTAATATGCTATATAAAACATTAATTTTATTCAACCAAACAGACTTTTATAAAATCAAATTTAGCTTTTTTTTATCATTTTCAACTTACTTTTCATCCCGCATAAGCCAACTGAGTGAACCAGTCTTACTAAATGATCAAAGCTCATTCACATCTTGCATTCTCTCTGGTTCACTTTAAATGATTCAATGATCTCTTATCTTCGCTGGTGAATGAAACGTTCAATAGTTTAAATGAATCGGTTCAAATGAGTCATTCGTGTGCGAGTCGTTCTGAACGCAATGTCTCTTCATACTGGCGAAATCGCGGTGTACAGTATTCGCTGATTCAACGACCCAACTGCACAGCTAAAGACATTACAATGATGTACGTCATGTAAGAATTTAAGAAATTAAACGTACTTGGAAGCAAAACTAACAGCCGTCAAACACAGCCAGCTCTTGTTCTGCAACTCTTTTTAGCGCCTCAGTGTGCTGATAACGAAACAGTGCCTCCACTGTGGCGTAATGCCGCAACTGCAGTTACAAATGACAGTATGTTTAATGCACGCAGCATTTTTTGTGAAGACAATTCACAATAATTTTGGCGAGAGTCTAAGGCGGCACGACATTTGACGGAGGCGGTCCAATATCTCTATGCAGGAAAACCCCTGCATTTGGAGCAATACTCATGCAAAAACTAATGTTAGGTTGCTGTGCATAATAGGAATTTATTTATATACTGAAGGACATCATAAAACATGTTTGAACTTCACAGACTGTGTGACAGCAGTCATCTGGCAAGATTATAAACCATTGTGACATAGTCTGTTTCAGTAGGACAGACAGGCAAAGCGAGAGAGCAGTCATGTTTATCCTAACATGTCAGACTGAGCTTCTGTCTATCCAATGAGTGGCAGCCTTTTAAAAAAACTTTTTACTTATAGAATCCAATAATCCATCAAGCCAAAGAATTAAAAATACCAACTTTTCTGATGAACAGAATGTTAAGAAACCACCACTAAAAATAATTGCACCATGTTTGTGTTGCCATTTTATAATAAATTAATGTAAGATCTCAACATGGGTGTGAATGTGTTTATACAGCTTGATCCAGTTAGACAGTCTCTCTCTCTTTCTCTCTCTCTCTCTCTCTCTCTCTCTCTCTCTCTCTTTCTCTCACTCTCTCTCTTGCTAGCTATTTGACTTCAGTTTTTTGCCAGCTATCTGACTTCAGTTTTGTTGTTTACATTTTACAAATTACCCAAATAGTTCCCTTGCCTCAAGACAAAATGTGATTTGGTTGAGATTAGGCTGCTCTGTGTTTTAGAGGTGGCTGTTTTCCTGCGTTTCCTTCGCTTATCTGCAAAATGTAAGGAAGATCTGCAAATAATTTTTTCGCCCGTATGGCTTTGCTCAGGCAAAACCTCCTTTATTCCAATCTGTACCTCCATCTGCTCCCCATGGTTTAGCACAACATATTTCTCTTTGGTTCCACACAGAGAGAGAGTGGACGTATGAAGAACTTCTTGGAAGTCTCACTAGGAATGCTAGGATTTGTTAATACAGGTGTTAAACACACGTGTGTGAAGAGTGTTATGATCGTAACTGCACAGACTGTCTAGTGCCCCCCAAAGGCATGTTGGTCCACTGACAAACTGTTTCTTTTCTGTCTTTCATCTTCCTCTGTGTTTTTTTTTGTATCACCAGTCCAAGCGAATAAAAATAACTGAGGCATGACATTACAAATGACATATTGCTCTCTGCTACAGAGAAAAATCTAAATGAACCTCAGTTCTTTCTTAAGACACTGTACAAAAAAATCCCCTTAAAATAAGACTGGGATAGAAAAAAAGAGGTGAAATGAACAAAAAAATTAAAGGAAACCAAGGTCAGTGTGCGTCTGGGCCCTTTGTATAATTCATGGCTTGCATCGCTCATTTGAATCATTTCAGACTGTGGCACCTAAGATAAATTGCACTGTGCAAGAGCTGGACGGCAGGCCTCATGTCCTTATGCCACTGCGACTCAAGATGAAAAGATCACGTCCCTGTGTTCATTATTTAGAGAAGCTGGAGAGAGCCATGTACCAACACTTGAGTGAAACCTGACGGTGGGCTAAATGCTAGAGAAATGTATTAATCCTTTTTTCACACACACATGCACATGTATACACATGCATACATATGATTGTTTAACCTTATTAGTAAGAACATATCAAAGACATCTACTATTTTATATTTACTTATAACTACATAAAGTAAAGTCTATGCATATTACAACATATAGCTTTAAATAAGGTAAACGTGGTTGTAATGCAAAATTAATGCTTTTATATTAAACCAGGCTCAAATTAAAGCAAGCAATAAGGCTGATGAACTATTTTTTCACAAATAATATGAATTTTATCAGACTTTTCCGATCAAGCAATGAGTTTCTACAAAGTATAATTATTATTTAAAAAAAATTTTTGTTAGTACACTTTAATTTAATATCCTCTAGTTATTCAAACGCTCCACCATCATCCCTGTACAGAAGAAACCCAAAATCTCTGGACTTTATGACTACAGGCCTGCTGCTTTATCATCTATGGTCATGAAGTCATTTGAGATACTTGTACTGGCCCACCTGAAGGACATCGCCAGACCCCTTCTTGATCCCCTCCAGTTTGTTTACCGAGCAAACAGGTCTGTGGATGACGCAGTAAACATGGGACTGCATTACATCCTACAACAACACGACGGACCTGGGACTTACGTCAGGATCCTGTTTGTAGACTTCAGCTCAGCCTTCAACACCACAATCTCCGACGTCCTTCTGCCAAAGTTTTACCCGCCTCTCTGTGCCAACCTCTACCTGTCAGTGGATTATGTAGCGATTTTAGCTGTATGTTAAAATAAGGATGAGTTTAGCTCACCAAATATGATTCTCCAACAGATCTTTAAAGATCACATTCATGAAATAAGTTATTTAAAACATCAATTTCAGTCAAGGAATTAGTTTAGCTCAAAGGAAAATACGTATAATAATTGTTATTATATATATACATATTTTACGGTGTCTGATTTGCAATATAAAGTATAACAATATTTGTATGTATTCGTCCAGCGATTGTATCAATGATATTACAAACTTTACGTTATCTCATGGCCATAAGTAACGTTACTTTCTCAAACAGGATTTAGAGCAATGGTAGCCTAGATCGACACAGTTTAAGTGACCAAGTTTGTGAGCGTGAGCACAGGAAACCCATCACAGATGAATATATGTCTGTTTATTAAAACACTACTCTACATGGTAAACATAATGACGACACAAACAAATACATGAAACACATATGCGCTAGGGAGCGCGGAGAGAGAAAGATAGAGAGAGAGAGAGAGAGAGAGAGGGCATGGCAACCACTTCTGAACATCATTAAAATCATCTTTAACAAAGTGGCACAAACTTAACGCAGCTATCCTATAGAAACGGAATACTTGCAAAGCTCTGTGCTGGATGTCCTCGTATACGCTTGGAGTGATGGAAATGTTCAGATGATTTCAGAATGCAGTCTTGCTTAAAGTTGCGTGCCTTGTTGCCTCGGTCCTCGTGACCGGCCGCATGGCTCGTCGAGGTGTGCAAGGCAGCAGAGTCCATTGTTCCTTCTCCAGATAGGGAAGAATGGGGGAGGTGAGGGGAAAGGTCCACAGATGTGATTCAGGAACAGAAGGGCAACCGAAGAGCAAAGATCGAAGAGCGAAGATCTAAGAGAAGCAACCGAAGAGAAAGGACTGTGTCTTTGGTCGGTATTTATCTTTTTGAAGGGCATGCCCTCAGAGTTTGAGTCGGCCAATCATAGTTGAGTGGGGGAAGAGATTCTTTGTCCACTCAACAGCTAATTTTCACCTGTATGTAACTTTACAAGATACCAGTCCAAATTATAACGTAATGAGTGTAATGTGTTCTATGGTCACACAATTTGTATAAACAATGAGAAATTGTAAAGAGAAACATTTAGATATCAAAAGTGACAGGTTTGAATTGTATCAAGTTGTGATTCATTCGGATGTACGAGTACAAACCACGCCTGAATTAAACTTATATCTAACAGTTATAGACTCTTTAAAATGGCGTGAGCGCCAACATGTAACCTAGACATTTAGATACATTTAAAGGAAGGACAGTTTAAATACATAAGTTCCTATTCGTCAGAGAAGTTTCTCTGGTTAGCCTCAGATGTTAAGTTAGAAGTGAGACACAGAGACTTCACACCTATGCTTTGAAGCCTAGGAGTCATAAAATATCCCGCAGGGTAACCAAAAGGTTATCAAGACTCTCAGTGAGATAGCAAAACCTACAACCAGACCACTGGAGCCTGGTTTTGCTATGGTCTTCTTTTGAAGATGGATCAAGAAACCAGGACAAAAGGGAGTGGGAGGAGGTATTATGGCTTTGCTCTCAATGATCCAGTTCCTACATCCCCCCTTTCGGAAGGTGAGGTTGCGAATGTAATCTTCAGCTGACGATGGATAGTTGGATCATGATGGCAGGATGACTGGAGGTTCCTATTTGTCGCCAGGACCTCGACATATAGGCATAGAATGTTCCCAAGTGGTCGGTCGGGCATTGTCTCAACCTGGGCACCTTTCATTTTTTCCATCCTGCTTGGACATCAAGGGAGAACAGCCCTGCACCTGTTTGCTGGTATTGCAACAGGTTGGTTAGGGTGTTTCCTGTCTCCAAGGAGATGCACAGCAGCAGTCCTGGATGAAACAGCAGGTGGGATGGCATGATTGGCTTCCATGTAAAATGCCTGTAGTGTTTGGCAAGTCCAGCTTTCAGATGGAACTCCGTTCAGCAAGGGTAAATCAGGAATGTGGTGAAGCGCAGGTGCCATTGTGTGTGTACATGGCACCGTCTTTAGCGCTCATTTACATGAGTGGGCAGTTCTTTTTAACAGTTCACGAACCTTGTAGGTGGCGTTCTGTGTAGTCCAGGATGCAGCTAGGTTGGGATGTAATGTCATGTGGTCCTGTGAGTGGGGCCACGTAGTTGACATTAGTTCTGCATCATTGTCTTTTGTGAAGAGCAGCTCTAGCACTGGCAGTTGATGGCAGGTGCAGGGCGTGGTCCATCTCCTTGGAGTTCATAAAGACATCGTTCGAAATCTTTGGCAAATGTACTCACTTGTACAGTATGCACGCTGCAAAAAGATGATTTATTCAGTAAAAAGGGGGTGTGGCTTCCCGAGTGGGCCATGCTCCACGTATTCCATTGAATATGTGTGGTTGAAGGCTTGGTCACACTTTGTGTTGAGCTCAACAGTGACCCCTTTTGGTGAATGCAGGTGCTACAGTCTCATTTATTGACCAGAGTGCAAAGCTCTGGGCTGTTGAAAGTTCTCGCACTTGACAGGGCCCCCATGGGGCTGTGAGTTTGGCGAGAAGAACCAGGAAGTAGAAGGTTCAGCATTGGTTATTCCATTTCAAGTTCAAGGCACAGGTGTCCTGGGACGTTACCGTTGTGTGACAGGCATGAGACCAATGGAAACTGTGCGCACTTGATAGAAGAGGAAATGTCTGATGCTGGTGTTGTTGTGGAGAGCGTGTGAACAGTGTAGAGCTAATGTCCGAGATTTCTGCCCATAGTTCCTGTAGGGTGCCTGTTATCATCATGTCAATTAGTGATGTGCCTTTGGCATGTAAGGGCAGGAAACATTTGGGTCGTCGGCTGGTTCGACTTTGAGACTGAGTTCTCGCGACTAGCTGAGATGCCATGCTCATCTTGTGTTAGGATGACTGTCTCTGTGGTCGACAAGAAGGTTGCAGAGATCTGGGCGTTTTCTCAGTAGGATGGCATTCAAGAGGGTTGTTTGTTTTACATGCCACTCGTGGTCAAACAGAGTCTGATTTGCATTTTTTTACATTCTCCTGTTAAGGTTTCTTGTAGAATCAGCTCCTTTGATGTCCTCAGGATCTCTGTGGGCTCAGACGTAGTTGCACTGTTTTGCTCTCTGGACAGGTGTCATCCATGGTATTAAGATGAATGCCTGTTGGGCCGGAACGGGTCAGTGGCTCCTAGGTTGCCAGCTGGGTTTCCACGGGGCGCCGTCTTTTGGGTCCGACGAAAGTGGGCAGCTCCATGTTGTCTCAGGGCATCCTGTCTGGTGCTTGGCTGTTCCTGGCAGGCTGTAACATCTGCTGAGTCTCTGCTGAAGATCTGCTGCTGTGGTGTAACCTGAAGAAACAGTTCTTTGTGATGTGCAGAGATGGGCACGATTGAAACAGTCTTTATGGAGGCAGCACTTTCTCTGTAGGCCTTATGGGCTGAGTTCCGCTGATATCAGGTGATCGTGGCGGAAAAAAAGGCTGTAGCGCTGACTCGCAGTGTTAATGCCTGAGAGTCAATGTTTTGCAGGTAGGCATTTGTTGTGATCTCCTGCAGTGTTCAGGGTGACAGCATTTAGTGGTGACAGCTGTCAAGTTTCTGGCCAGCTTGCTGGGGTCTGTGGGGCCAAGCAGCGTGTGTCTGCAGGCTCCTCTGGATGGTTCCTCTATGTTTGGTTCCTCTATGTTTGCTGGCTAGTAAGGTGTGAACAGTGGGCTTTCGCCCCCCTTTTGCAGCTTTGGGCTTTTAGCTGGGGGCTGGCCTGTCTGACAGGAGAGATTCTGTTGCATTCTCCTGTCCGTTCACACTGTAGTCTACAAGCAAAGTTCAGTTCATTTTGGTTCCATTGCAGAGTCATGGGTTGGACTTCAGCGTGGACTGCTTGCAGGTGGCCTTTATAGGCCTTGGCATTGTGTTGCTGTCTGCCGGGGCCATTATAGAGAGCTTCTGCAGGTTGGAGTTTTCCTGCCAGCTTCTCTCTGGCGTCTGCTCCAATTGCTCTCTGCGCTCAGTCTGTGTTTTGCAAAGGACTCTTGTAGCTTTTCGTCTCTTCCTGTAGCTCCTGGTCCTCTTCCTCGCTGTCATCTGCAGGTCCAGCTGGTCCAGGCAGTAGTGCGCGTGCTCTTGGATCCTCCCGGCTTCCTTCGCTCTGGCTCTAGTTGGACGATCTGGTTGTGGGCGTGGTCACCGTTGATCCTGGCTCTGCACTTCAGATGAGTTTGTTGGCTCTCTGTAGTTGTAGCTCTGGTTTAGATCGTGGTCCCTTCGCCAGTCTAGGTCGTCCGACCAACTGCTCTCAGCGCAGTTGCCGTGTGCCACTGTTGGTCCCAGGCAGGAGTCCATCGCAGCATTTTGCCTGGTCTCTAGCTGGTTTGGCAGGTGACGGGACTGGATGGTCCGGACATATTGAGACACAGGGGAAGAGAGAAAGGCACAAAGAGCAAGATGCAAGTCCGTACAGATCTACTGAGCTAAATATGTGGGCTATGTGTTGTATGCTTAACTGAGTTGGTCAGTTAGTGACGCAAACTAAACGCTCATTATCTACGCTAGCCATAAAGGCTGGGCGGATAAGTGGTGTGGGTGAACACAGGAAAAACTATGAATGATGTTGCTGAAGAGTGTTACCTATGGGGTCATTCTGTGACTTAGGCTATTCGGTTCATCAACATAATTACCAAGAATTTTACTGATGTTCAGACAGGTTCAGTCTCTGATAGGAAGAAGAAAAACAAAATCACATAAGTCAAGAGAGAGAGAGGTTAGGATCGAGAAGGAGGGTTTCTTCTTTCTGGTGCGGGGGTGAACTGGCTGCACACTAAGGTCTATGACAGGGCCGTATGTAGGGGGCGCTATGGAGTCATAGTAAAGTAAAGTCAGTTAAATCATTAAAAGAATAACTGAGATACAAAATTAAGGCGATTGAAAGTTAATCGTAAACACCTTAGAGAGTGGAATCTGATTGTTTTGATCAAAGTTCAAATTCAATTAAGTTGGTTTAATTAAAATTTTAGTTTTATCAAATAGAATTCTAACTGCAAGGGAGAAAATGTAAAAATCCCTGAGAAGTAATTCAAATAAAAGTAAATCAAAACAATACCGGAATAATATTAATTATCATTATAGTTTGTATATAATAATAAATGATAAACATTCACAAATAAAGTAAACGGTGAGATAGCAGAATAATGAAATCAAACAAAAGAAGAGACTGGCTGAGACTTCACACAGCGTTGCCCAAACAAAGGGGGGAAGTCAAGCTGAGATGAGACAGGAGAGGTGTTAGACACTTTAAGACAACCTGTTCTCTAGTGTTAGGAGAAGGTAATACGTCTTCTGCCGGACTTCCGGTTCCACAATTCTATGTGGGATTACACTTTTATTAAACGCGCAATTGCTATGGCGACGAGTGTAATTTGATCACAGGTCTAAAGGCTCGTGTCAGTTTACCTGAACACGGGTACATGGCTTTCAACCTACACACACAATAGACATACAATACTACACTATAACTGACTAACGGGATTTCTTCGCCGTCCTGAAAGTTATTTGTGTACTTGGTCGGGATTCTTCGCCGACCGCAACATAAAAACAAACATAACTTGATCAAGATTTTTGTAAAACTCCACCTTAATTAGTAAAACTGCCGTAGTTATTTACTATTAAAATCCGCTGGGTAAAGCAAATGGGAGGAACATTATCAGTCAGCTATTCTGATTGTTCACCCCGGGGAGCGCAATAGCTTAATTCAATAGCACTGGAATACACATCAGTAGCAATTAGCTATGCATTACAATAAGGCCTTTGGTAAGATGAGGGAGGAAATTCGCTCGCTCTGTCTTCTTCGCGCTGAAAGAGGATTTCTTCGCTCAATCTAGGGCGGTTAAATAATAATATAGTGCGCTATAAAGAGATTTCTTCGTCTTTATATTGTCACTGAATCTTTGATAGAGGCTGAGGTTTTCTCTGCGAGAATCTCAAGAGTCTGCCCAAGATAGGTGGGTGGGTCCACACCTTCATTCATACATAAAGTGCCATTTAAAAAGTATTTGGTTTCAATGAACACACATAGAAACACACGTGAATAGTCACTGAGTTTCGCTCACAAAACAAGGTTTAAAACTGCGCCCGCATTCCCTCCACCAATTATGTAGCGATTTTAGCTGTATGTTAAAATAAGGATGAGTTTAGCTCACCAAATATGATTCTCCACCAGATCTTTAAAGATCACATTCATGAAATGAGTTTATTTAAAACATCAATTTCAGTCAAGGAATTAGTTTAGCTCAAAGGAAAATACGTATAATAATTGTTATTATATATACATATTTTACGGTGTCTGATTTGCAATATAAAGCATAACAATATTTGTATGCATTCGTCCAGCGATTGCATCAATGATATTATAAACTTTACGTTATCTCATGGCCATAAGTAACGTTACTTTCTCAAACAGTATTTAGAGCAATGGTAGCCTAGATCGACACAGTTTAAGTGACCAAGTTTGTGAGCGTGAGCACAGGAAACCCATCACAAATGAATATATGTCTGTTTATTAAAACACTACTCTACATGGTAAACATAATGACGACACAAACAAATACATGAAACACATATGCGCTAGGGAGCGCGGAGAGAGAAAGATAGAGAGAGAGAGAGAGAGAGAGAGAGAGAGGGCATGGCAACCACTTCTGAACATCATTAAAATCATCTTTAACAAAGTGGCACAAACTTAACGCAGCTATCCTATAGAAACGGAATACTTGCAAAGCTCTGTGCTGGATGTCCTCGTATACGCTTGGAGTGATGGAAATGTTCAGATGATTTCAGAATGCAGTCTTGCTTAAAGTTGCGTGCCTTGTTGCCTCGGTCCTCGTGACCGGCCGCATGGCTCGTTGAGGTGTGCAAGGCAGCAGAGTCCATTGTTCCTTCTCCAGATAGGGAAGAATTACCTCACCTCCCCGAAAGGGGGCGGTGAGGGGAAAGGTCCACAGATGTGATTCAGGAACAGAAGGGCAACCGAAGAGCAAAGATCGAAGAGCGAAGATCTAAGAGAAGCAACCGAAGAGAAAGGACTGTGTCTTGTGGCATGCCCTCAGAGTTTGAGTCGGCCAATCATAGTTGAGTGGGGGAAGAGATTCTTTGTCCACTCAACAGCTAATTTTCACCTGTATGTAACTTTACAAGATACCAGTCCAAATTATAACGTAATGAGTGTAATGTGTTCTATGGTCACACAATTTGTATAAACAATGAGAAATTGTAAAGAGAAACATTTCGATATCAAAAGTGACAGGTTTGAATTGTATCAAGTTGTGATTCATTCGGATGTACGAGTACAAACCACGCCTGAATTAAACTTATATCTAACAGTTATAGACTCTTTAAAATGGCGTGAGCGCCAACATGTAACCTAGACATTTAGATACATTTAAAGGAAGGACAGTTTAATTACATAAGTTCCTATTCGTCAGAGAAGTTTCTCTGGTTAGCCTCAGATGTTAAGTTAGAAGTGAGACACAGAGACTTCACACCTATGCTTTGAAGCCTAGGAGTCATAAAATATCCCGCAGGGTAACCAAAAGGTTATCAAGACTCTCAGTGAGATAGCAAAACCTACAACCAGACCACTGGAGCCTGGTTTTGCTATGGTCTTTTGAAGATGGATCAAGAAACCAGGACAAAAGGGAGTGGGAGGAGGTTTTATGGCTTTGCTCTCAATGATCCAGTCCCTACAATTATTAACTTTCTGTCGAACAGGCAGCAGCTAGTGAGGTTGGAAAAATTTACATCCAGCACATGTACCATCAGCACCGGAGCTCCTCAAAGATGTGTTCTTTCTCCACTGCTATTTTCATTCAATATTTTCACACAAACGAATGCTCCTGTACAGACCCTTCTGTCAAACTCCTGAAGTTTGCAGATGACACCACAGTCATTGGCCTTATTCAAGATGGTGATGAATCTGCTTACAGAAAGGATGTTGCTCAGCTGGCTGCCTGGTGCAGTCAAAACAACGTAGAGTTGAATGCATTCAAGACAGTGGAGATGATAGTGGATTTCAAAAGGAACCCTCCATCACTTCCTCCAATCACCACCCTGAACAGCACTGTGGATACTGTGGAGTCATTCAGGTTCCTGGGCTCCACCATCGCTCAGGACCTGAAGTGGGAGTCCCACATAGACTCCATTGTAAAGAAGGCCCAGCAGAGGTTATACTTCCTCCGTCAATTGAAGAAGTTCAACCTACCACAGGAGCTACTGACCAAGTTCTACTCAGCGGTCATCGAATCTGTGTTTGGTATGGCTCGGCCACCAAATCAGACCTTCGAAGACTACAACTGACAGTTCGTAGTGCTGAGAAGATTATTTGAGCTCCTTTGCCCACACTTCAGGACCTGTACGATTCCAGAGTGAAAAACAGTTCAAGAAAAATCATCATTGACTCCACACACTGTAACGGTGGGCCAGAGAGTTTAAGCCAACGTTACCCGGAATGGAACAGATGGCCATAGCCGAGGAAGAAAGACACGAGTCCATCGGTTAAACATCCCGCACACTTTTATAGTGGTGTAGAAACGGGGAAGGAAACCCTCCAGTTCCGTCACAAAGAAAAAGGAACACACATTGTCAGTGGTAGAGCGACCATCACACTTGTTCACCTCTCAGCGTTCCACTCCAACTGCCCGCATGCTAACGTCGGAGCCACGTGCATACAAAACAGACGTCATCTTAAAGGTACATACACATTAGACATACTGTAGGTGGCCGTTACAGATCCCCCCGGCAAAGAAAGGCTGACTCCAGCCGTACACAGCTGAGAACAGATAATCCAAATTTGAACAACCTCAAACATGAACAATTGTCAAAATAACCAGACAGGAGCTAATCCTAAATCCTAAAACCAATTATAGTATGCAAAAACACAACGAAGGTACAGTTGGTTATAAAGAAATATGAAACGATTAGGCATAAAAACTAACACACATGACAGTATAAGCGGATCAAAATACATAATTCACTGCAGCACTTACAACATATGGCTTTACAGGAATATGAAATGATCAGGCATGTATACCAACACACGGCAGAATATGCGGATCAAAAATACATAATTCACAGCAGACAGTCTTCTTAAAACACAGCAGAGTCGCACTACCACTTTAATAGCATTAAAGAATAGTATTAGATATAAATTGTTATAAACAATATACTTTCAGCTGCCCCAGAAATAAATGAACATTAAGGTAGCATTAGAACCAAATATATGAACACACATATTAGTGCAAGTAACAGACTTCATAAAGACTTCGCCGGTCAGGGTGGTACACTTACGACCCCCAAACCGATGACCAGCCCGAGGCGATCCTCGGAGCACGCCAGGGTCCAAGGCCTAGTGTTGAACGTCGAAACAATAACCATCGTCAAGCCGTTGCTAAACGATGTGACCTCATTATATCACCATGAAGCGAAATGCAGTACACATGGTGAAGGAAAATAAAGTCTGAAAAACCTCTTGGAAATATTCAAAGTTCTTAATGTTCAGGCAAATCCACAAAAAAATAAGTCAAACGATGTTCGGCAAGGATTCAATCGACCCAGCGCCAATTCGAGGCTGTGGAGTAATAAATGATGAGACAGGAGACGAAGATGCGTCGAGACAGCTTTACACTCCACTTTAATAAATACACTCGGAACAGCAAGTGCGGACACAAAGAAAACACATGCACACCAAAAACCGGAACACAACAACTACTCATCACCCCTCCCTCTCTTAAAGGTACAGTACCTTGGTGAATGTCTCCTCCTACTTGTGGTTCGCCACACAGGCCCCCCCAGAATTCACCCATAATAAAACATAGGAGGCACTATTGCAAAAACCAACAGAATTAACATTGAAAGGAAAGTCAACGTACAGGGGGGCGGATAAGGCGGCCATTACGAAATCCCAGCCAAAACGCCGCCCGCCGAAACACACTTCCACATACCTCGTGCCATAGGTACGAATGGGTGTGCCGTTGGCGGCGTCCATCGGGGGGCCAAACCCGCCAGCCATAGTGTCAACAGGCGTCGCGGGCAAGATGCTGCGTTGAGCCCCAGAATCAACCAGCAGCCGACGGCCGGACAAGGTGTCGGTGATGAACAACAGCTTGCAGTCACGGCCAGTGCCCATAGCCGTTAATGAGCGCCGGCCCTGGCTTTTCCCAGGGCTCTAAAACTGCAAGGCTGGCGACACTGCTTGGCCTTGGCCCCAAACCTGGAATGGTAATAACACCACCCGTCCTCGCGCTGTCGGCGGGCCGTCACGGCAGCTGCAGTGTCCAGGTCGTCCGCTGGGGAGCCAAGCGGGGCAGACATGTCATGGGGAGGCAACAGTGCATGGACAAACTGCTGTCGGTTGGCGAGGAAAATCCTGTCCGCTGCCACAGCCAGCGCCCGGTAGTCTCTGGAGGAAGGGAGGGTTGAACTGGCCAGCGCGGTGCGCACGGGCACCGGAAGCTGCCGCAGAAAAACATGCGCGAAAAGGAACGAGGGATCCGCCGCGCTCAGAACAGCTAACATCCGTTCCATCAACTCGGACGGCTTACCGTCGCCAAGGCCGTTCAGAGACAGCAGGCGGTCTGCCTTCTCCAGCTCCGACAGTTCAAAAAGTTTTAACAAGAACGTTTTGAGTGCGTCGTATTTGCCGTCAGCCGGAGGAGCCTCCAACAGCGCCATACCCTGGCCGTCGTCGAGGCATCCAAGGCCGCCACTACGTGGAAATACTTCGTAACGTCCTGCGTTATGCCTCTCAGCTGGAACTGAGCCTCGATGTGCTGAAACCACGGCCGTGGGTTATGCTGCCAAAAATCCGGTAATTTGACGGTGGCGGCGCAGGTAGCACCGACATTAGCCGCGCCGCTAGCAGCAGCATTTTCATTACCGTCGCGGTGTGACATGATTCAGCCGTATCCTACTCGCGTCGGGGTCACCACTTGTGGAGTAATAAATGATGAGACAGGAGACGAAGATGCGTCGAGACAGCTTTACACTCCACTTTAATAAATACACTCGGAACAGCAAGTGCGGACACAAAGAAAACACACGCACACCAAAAACCGGAACACAACAACTACTCATCACCCCTCCCTCTCTTAAAGGTACAGTACCTTGGTGAATGTCTCCTCCTACTTGTGGTTCGCCACAAGGCGAAGATTAAATAAAAAAAATGGTCGGAAAAAAATTAATTTGACCGAAAGCCACTATGTAGCAGTGGTGAAACAAAAAGATGATTGTCAGGATCCAGTAGGTCGGACGCCACTTCGCAACGGCAGTGAAACAAAAAGATGATCGGCCAGGATTCAGTCGTTCGGGCACCACTTTGTAACGGCGGGCCAGAGAGTTTAGGCCAACGGAATGGAACAGATGGCAATAGCCGAGGAAGAAAGACACGAGTCCAACGGTTAAACATCCCGCACACATTTATAGTGGTGTAGAAAAGGGGAAGGAAACCCAACGGTTCCGTCACAAAGTAAAAGGAACAAACATTGTCAGTGGTAGAGCGACCATCACACTTGTTCACCTCTCAGCGTTCCACTCCAACTGCCCGCATGTTAACGTAGGTGCCACGTGCATACAAAACAGAAGTCATCTCAAAGGTACATACACATTAGATATAGGTGGCCGTTACCACACAGGGACCTGGTGCTTCGGCAGCTAGATCGTTTGGGATTACGAGTCAACCGGGAAAAGAGCAAGCTCTCCTCCGAGCAGAGCATCTTTTTTCTCTGTATGGAACTCGACTCTGTCTCCATGAACCCTGCACACAAACTTTTTGAACTGTTGCCCTTTGGCCGGCACTTCAGAGCACCAAACACCAGGACTTCCAGACACAGAAGCAGCTTCTTCCCCCAGGCAATCTCCCTACTAAACAGATAACTGCTCCTTAAGAGCAATATTCCACTTTCACTACTCCTATAGTGTGCACTATAGTGCCTTATTATATGTACATGTTATTTATACTTGTATATAACACTACCTCTACTTACTACATTATCCATTTGCACAAGTGTATGTGATACACACAAAGTATGTTCACAATTATATAATGTTTGGTTACTTATTTCTGCTTATTTGTATTGTGTTAAGTTCATTTACCACATTATTTCCTAATGCAGTGTTTATGTGCAAATTCAATATTTTATATAGATCTACGTGGAGAAAAAAAAATACTTTTATTTTGACATTGTTGCGGACGGAACGAGGAAATGCTCATGCGTCCTCAGATCAACAGAGGAGCTGTTTATACTTAATATGATGAGTGAATTTATTAAAAATCACATTTGGGTTATTAATATCATTGTTGCTGTTAACAAAATGTGTTTTGACCATTTAGTTGGTAACTTAAAATGGTAAAAAAAAAGAGGAGATAAGAAAGTGTCAAAATGTGATTTATTTTGAGATATGTGGCACTTTAGTTATTTAATGTAAAGCTTTAAAAGTAATTGTTTGTACTTTTATTGTACTGGTTGTACATTTAATAAAGAGATCAACAGAGGAGCTGTAAACGAGCAGACGTGACTCTCCCGTTCTTCTGCTATTACTCCTGTTTTACAGGTAACAGTAATCTGTCTGCAGGGTCTCTGAAAGCGGGGCCTGCAACATGTACATACAACCTGTTAATATGTATATTCTACTATATACTACTGTAGTGTATTTTGGGACAACTATGAGTTTAACCACAGTAAAATACGTATAAATAATGGTGATTAACCATACCTCTTTCACACACTTTACCTGATGCAGCAGACTTAATACTACCGACAAACTAAATGCACTCGTCCACCGAGTGATCAGCAGATCGTATATCAACTCTAAGAAAGGTTACTTTCCTGGCCTTGGAAACATAACACTCTTACTGTAGTGCAGTACCGCTTCAGCATTCACAACGAAATCAAGCAGTTTAAGTGACGTTAGTATGGGATAAATAAACACAGAAACAATTCAAGCGTGGATACAAATGTGGGTTTATCGACTACACTAAAGGGGAAACAAACCGATTAACTATTAAATAACAAACGCTAAACAAACAACAAATGAAACATAAAAGCAGTAAAGAAATGAAAGAAATAGACAAAGCAAAGAGTGGCAGTATTACATCAGCTATTCACATCGGCATAAACCATCAACGACAATCTCCTTATTTAAAAGGGGCAAAGCTTAAACGCAGCTATTTAGAAAATAGTTTAGATACTTGCATTGGCTCCTTGATTGTGCTGAGACAATTTCTTGTGCGCGTGGAAAAGAGTTTTCAGAGTCCTGATGGTTTCAAAGCACGCGGGTGAGTCCGTCAGATTCATTCTTAGAGCCGGATTGGCTGACGAAGGTAGCACGAACTTAGCCGAAGCAAACTGCCGGAAGAAGCTGTTTCCAAGGAGGGAGACCGGTTTCAAGAGATGAACGACATGAGAGTGCGAACACGAAATGAGGACGGTTTCACAGATGTTTTAAGCCTGGAAGCGTCACACCCCTCCAAGGTGGGCGATCCAATGTGATGAGATGATTTTGGGCGCGAAAGTATGTTTCTTTGTCCGGCTCGCTAGCTCATTTGAATTTATGATCGCCTAGAAATTTGGAGCTGTAATACTCTTAGAATGAGATAAAATGAGTATGGTATAAAACTACAAAACTATCTTTTATATCCTTTATATTGCCCACACCTGTTACTTAGATTAGATGGTCCAGGTGTGTTTGATTGGGGTTGGAGCTGAAATCTTCAGGACAGTAGCTCACCAGGAGCAGGGTTGGAGACCCCTGCTGTACAATGTCTCTTATATGTTATTATCCCCCATAATCTGTACAATAGTCTTTTATTTTATATATGCATATTTTAGAATCTTTAAGTCTGTAAATCTTATTATATTGTATTGTCATTCAGTTGAATGTCTGTACTAGAAGCTTCCAACAGCAAAGAAAGTTCCTTGTGTGTGCAACCACACTTGGCAATAAAGCTCTTCTGATTCTGATTCTGATTCTGATTAGCACTGATGATCAGACTGTTTGTGAAATTTCCATTTATAATTTTCTTCCAGTTGACAGTCTACTACATGCATGTATTGTGATAAGCATGTAAATTGATAGTTAAAGACACAACTTCAATGCCAAGACAAAAAGCACTGGATCACGTAAAGGGGTCCGATGACACGGCTAAAACGAATATTATCGTTTGTTTTTGATGTAATGCAATGTGTATACCGATTTAAGGTAAACAAATCCAGTATTTTCCACATACCGTGCATGTTTGTATCTCCTCTTTGCCCCGCCTCTCTGAAACACGCTGATTTTTTACAAAGCTCAGCGCTCTGAAAAGCGAGGTGTGCTATGATTGGCCAATTCACCAGTGCGTAGTGATTGGTCGAATACTGCAACCGTTTGATGGAAATGTAGTGTCTCTTACCATATTCGGAACATCAGGTTCCAAAGCAATTGTACTGACAGTTTATACAATGTCATTAGTACTTCCTTCCATTCGAGCCAGAATCTGATCCGGAAAATGAAGATGATCAAGCCGATACATCAACTTTGCCAGCGCGACTCGAGCAGGATGTAAAGGATTGGTAAGGTTTTATTAAAAACCTGTGTTAAATAGTTAAAAACTATAGCTAACTGTTTTAGCTTTTATATACGACGTTATAAAGACTATAAACAAACAACCATATACATCATACAGAGTTTGTGTGAGATAGAAACAAGCTCGCATTACAGCAAGGAATGGTAACATAATAAATAATGCGAGCGCTTTGAGCCTTCTTGATCAACCAGTGTTACGCCACGTCTCGTCGCAACTCAACAAAGACAGTTAACCCCATTATAAACACGACATTTGTTGCCTCTAGTTGGAACATTATTACTGATTATTAGGACTTATGTTGTCTAATTTCACATTGCGCGCATGTCTGCATTTGCAGATCACAAAAACACAACAAACTCAACCTGCGTTACTCCGTAGCAAAGTCTTTTACAATGAAAATATACTTTCGGACTGTGAATCTGAAGCGCCAGACTGTCACCGCGAAGGTTTAATGGTTGGAACTTTTTAACCAAAGCTTTCGTGCATAGCCGGTCTTAATCTCTCTCCTACGTTCGTGAAGCAATCGTCGATGAAATGCACTGCACAAACTTGGACATTCGGATTGTACTTTTCTGGAACAGTGTTGTAAATAAAATGTAACCTTTCGTGTTTAGTTGTCTCATCTTTTGGCAGGGCAAACAAAGAGGCTTTCTTTTCGCAACGAAACACAGCGTCTCTGCGACATGGCTGCGGAGGTGATGATGCAATGGGTACGCCCACTTTACTTGCGTTTAGACTTAGTCAAATTATGTTATGAAGTGACGTACATTCGCCGGGGTGAGGTTACACGAGGCGTTTCAGGCAGGTCTGGGTGAGCATTTGCTTTAAGATGCATCTTTTGTACCGATACTTTAATTTTTTAAAGTATCGGGTCTGTTTTATAAAAATACGTTTCATACGTAAAGTACATTTAATGACCTATCACAGCACCCATAACGCATTTTAGGCACGCACGCAGTGAAGCGATGATTAGGCACGCACAAAGGTTCCAGCCATATACGACATTGACTTCACGTGCAATGGAGAACATAAAGAGAATGCCATGTTCTGTGGTGAAGTTGTGATTTTTCAGGTTTTATATGGTTTTGTATTATATTTATTTTGTATTTATTTGTTCATTATTCGTTTGCTTTTCCACTACAATACTTTTGTTAGAAATGCCTTTTTTTCTGAGATGGTGATGATAAACTTTTAATCTAACATTGTAATATAGGCTACTGTTGTGTGTTTTATATCTGTGGATTTTATTGTAGACTAGTCAAGTGTTGATGTGATATTATATAGGCTAAATTGATCAAACGTGGTAAACTTACTGCCAGCTTGCGGTCAATTTTGCCACTTTAAAAAAAACTCCAAACATTTTTTAAATTAACTTTATAATATGTTGGTGGAGCGAAAAAAAAGATGGGCTTCGGGTCGGATTCAGGCCAAACATTTTGATAAGCTGCAGGACAAGGACCGGGCTACAACCCGCGCTTCTCGGGCCGGGCTAGGGCCTAGATTTGAGGCCCGTGCAGGGCTCTAAAAGGGGCAATATTATCATGTAGCTATCTTGAACTTCTGAGACAGTAACTAAATGACGGTACTAAATACAACGGTCCCGTCTTGTTCCTCAGCCACGTATTCGGAAACGTTGTATATCGTTTGTCCCTTCGGTCCGTCCCTGTCCCTGGGGCGTACGCATACTCAACTATCTTGACGACTGGCTCATCTTGGCACACTCGCGAGATCTGTTGGGTCCACACAGGGACCTGGTGCTTCGGCAGCTAGATCGTTTGGGATTACGAGTCAACCGGGAAAAGAGCAAGCTCTCCTCCGAGCAGAGCATCTTTTTTCTCTGTATGGAACTCGACTCTGTCTCCATGACAGCGTGGCTTCCGAGAGCGCACAGTCAGTGCTGAACTGCTTGAACCTCTTCAAGCAGCAGCCAGCGGTCCCCCTGAAACTATTTCAGAGGCTGGGGCACATGGCATCCTCGTCAGGAGTGACCCCCCCCTTCGAGTTGATGCACATGAGACTGCCACAGCACTGGCTACAGAGTCGAGTTCCCTGGAGAGCGTGGCACACCGGCAGCAGGCGTGTTAGTACGCCTCTCTGCCGATGCACCCTATCAGGGAACAGAGGTTACATACGTAACCAAGACATTACAGTCATAACTAGGGATGGGTACCGAGAACAGGTACCTTTTTGGACCGGTACATAATTGGGTTGATACCAGAGTATCGATAAGCTTCATGACAAACGATACTGTTATCGATACGTGCGTTGTTTTATATCTCTTGTGTATTCGGGGGTTAAATGGCGAATTAGAGGCTGCTGCCTGTCATTTTCCATCGCTGAATGATGTCCGAATGGCAGAAGTTTACTCAACGTATGTGTAAAAAATATTTTATTATTAATATATAATAAAAATATATTATTATTTAATTTATTAAAAAATAGAACTAAGAAAATAGAACTTAAATTTATGTAGACCTAAAACCAAAAAGGAAAAAAGAAATACGGTCTACCAGCCAAATAGTGATGTAAAGTAAATATGTTGAATTACATTATGATGTGCTCCTATGCACATGCTAAGTGCTGTAAGTGGTATGCTAAGGAACACACACATGTTTTGTCATGTGCCATTTTCTGTTTTACGGTGTCTAATACATGCATGGGCAACTTATAACACACCAAAGACACAGAAAAACGTATTCGCGCCATATGACCCCTTAAAACCTACATCTCACATACTATATCACTACTAAAACATTTTAAAATGCTAATGATTTGCATAGCTGTACTGAGTATTGTTTTTTTTTCACCAAATAAAGGATTAAGTGTTCTTTTTTTCTCACTACCAAAAATTTTTTGTCACTTCCAAAACAATGATACCCAGTGATACGTTTCAGTCGTGACTGTTTTGGTAGTGACAATTTTTTATACTTTTGAGTCTAGCTCAGAGATGCTAATCAGCACATGGTTTGCAAGCACAGTTCTGAACAAATGTACACAGATAACAACTACATTTTATGGAGTAACGCCCAAAGAAGTGTGCCTAATTGCAGAAAAAAGATGTTTGGTAGTGACGTTCCTTGAAGTTACACACAGAATTTCAGACTTTTGAACACATTTACTGAGAGAGAGGGACACAGTAATGATTCTTCATTAAAAAAAAATAGGAGTGTGGCTCAAATAATAATAATAATGTTTTATTTATATAGCGCCTTTCAAGAATGCTTCACAAAAAGGAATTCATATCTACAGATAATTGACAACAACAGATCACAAAAACATGTAACATTCATTCAAACAGGGTCAAGACAAATATCATCAAATAATTGATAGACAATAGATAACACAAACAGTGTACGAAGTACTCGTAGGTTGAGGATCAATGTGCAGCTTAAGAGCAGAGTTAAACAGGCAGAGTCAATCACCAGCAAACACAATGTCAAAGGCAAAACAGTTCGTAATCCAAAAACAAGCATGGGTCAGGGCAGGCAGCAAACAATCATAAATCCAATGACAGGTGATAATAATCCAAGGACAGGCAGCAAACACTCACAAAGGGTAAAAACAATGTTAAGGAAAATACACGTGTAGACAGGTAAAAGGAAGGAACGCTCAGAATATCTTCTGGTTCCATATTTACTCCTTTCACTCCCTACCTTGTCTTGGATACTAAAAAGGTGTCTTCCCTTTAACTCCTTATTCCATTTCTCTTGCCATATTTTTAACACAGCTTTCTTTATTATACACTTCGCTTCAGCTTTGCTTAACGGTATCTTGATATCAACTTCATTCTTCTTCTATCCCTCCCTTGCCATTTTATCCACTGACTCGTTCCCTTCCACTCCTACGTGAGCTGGTACCCATATAAATGTAATATATGTATCTAGCGGGTTAATTCTGTGTAGGATCTGTAATATGTCATATAGGATGTCTTGTCTATTATCTGATTTATCACTTTTTAAACTGCACGATGCTGAAAAAGAATCAGAGCATATGACTGCATTTTTGATATTTGATTCTTCCACCCACATCATTGCCATTAATATTGCCACTAGCTCTGTTGTAAATACTGAAATATCATTGGAAAGCCTTTTAACAATGTTATGACCCATATGAGGTATATACTGTATATAGCTGCTGCTGTATTTCCTGCTTCTGGATTTTTGGACCCCTCTGTATATATCTGGACACTAACATTATACTTCTGTTTCAAATCATTGTTCACTGCTACTTCCAAAGATATACACCTGTTCTTATCATTCTTTATACGTTTCAATTGGAAATCCACACAAGGCATTCTGTATAACCAAGGGGGTATTAATGATGTGACTACCGTATTTCTCATGACAATACCATCTATACCTATATCCTTTGCATCTTTATCACCATTCCACCCAAAACTATTAAAACTAGTATATTCATGCTCCCAACATTCTCTTAAAACATCCTTAAATGGATGAGAATCGATGTGTCCACTTAAAGAGCACCAGTATGCCATTTTCAGTTTGGGATGTTCATTTCTGCCATTTCAACCTGAAAGGCTGAAATTGGAGACGTTCTAAATGCTCCACATGCTATTCTTAATGCCTGAGATTGTGCTCCATTCACTTTCTTTAGTAGGTATGATGCTGCTGAGCTGTATACTATGCCACCATAGTCTATAATTGGCCTTATCATTGCACAGTATATTTTCTTTAGAGAGTGACGAGTTGCATCCCAGTCTACTCCTGCAAGACACCTGAGAACGTCTCGGTTACGTCTGTAACGTCTCGGTTACGTATGTAACCTCGGTTCCCTGATGGAGGGAACGAGACGTTGTGTCGAAGACGACAGATGGGGTTCGCCCTTAAGAACCTATAAACTCTGACTACTTTTAAAAAGGCCAATGAAATTGGCGAATTAAATTTGCATGGCGGGCTCTGCCTCCGGATGTCCGGTATAAAACGAAGTGCTTCATTCACTCACCTGTGTTCTGAGGAGCCTGAGAGCCTCTCACGACTGCTGCAGAGGGCGATACGCATTGTGGCATAAGGGATACAACGTCTTGTTCCCTTCATCAGGGAACCGAGGTTACATACGTAACCGAGACGTTCCCTTTCTGTCGGTCTCTCGACGTTGTGTCGAAGACGATAGATGGGGTTCCCTCTGGAAAACGCCATAACGCCTATCGCGTCACAATCTCTAGCGAAGCGACGGTAACAGGCCTGGGTAACAGGCCAGATTTCTGCCAGAGAGGCGTCCCTGGCCGGGGCCAACTGGGACGGGGTCGACGGCATGCACGGTCTGGTGCGCCAATCTCTGTTTGGAGACAGTCCTGCCTGCTGACCTCCGAAACAGACAGAGAGCTGATCAGAGCCCTAAGCTCTGTGTGCGGTCCAAGTAGAGGCGCAGCTGGCGTGCTGGACACAACACTAGTGGGGTTGGGTCTTGCTCCCTGATAAGGAGCACCTGCAAGTTCGCCACCTGGTGGTGGGAACTTTGGGCACGTGGCCGGGTCGGGGTCTCAGGATAGCGTGAGACTTACCGGACCCTAATCTTAGGCAATCAGGGGACACGGAAAATGCCCTCTTGGAGACGAACGCCAACGAGAGAAGCGTCTTCATCGTGATGAGGAAGAGCGGCCTCTCTGAGGGCTCGAAGGGCCTGAGCCCGCCACGAGGGTACGGAGCGCGATCGAGGCGAGTCCGCCTTCACGCGCCCCTTAGGGATCTACTGATCAGTTCATGCTGCCCTAGGGACTCTCGCCACTGAGTAGTGATGAGCGGACGCTGCAAACACTTTCAGTGTGGAGGGGGAGAGGTTTAGTCTCCAGTCCCTTAGGAACAGCCTGTTCCGATCGAGCACCTCCGTGGGTCTTCTCATCGAGAAGAGCACCAGGACGAGAAGGGGCACCACTTATAGGCGTACAGCTGCCCGGTGGAAGGGGCCTAAGCCTGAATTATGGCTCCACCACAGGGAGGGGGGATAGCCAACTCAGGATCTTCTCGTCCTGTCCAGGGGCCAGACATGGGGGCTCCAGAGGTCTGGCCTGGGATGCCAAAACGTGCCCTTCCCCCGAGAAAGCAGGTCTTTCGTCAGGGGAATCAGGCAGGGGGGAGTTGTTGTCAAGAGCATTAGCTCTGAGAACCAAGTCTGGTTGGGCCCGTCTACTGCCCCCCCTCTCCACGCCATAGCGTGAAGAGAGGGGCAGTTTCTGCCCGCAGCAGTGCAAGCTCCCGGAATCAGAGACACCGGAAACCCCACATGCTTTGGACAGGATTTTTCCTGATCTCGACCCCCCAAAGGAGGGAGCTTCAAGGAATTATCAGGGTCAAAGATGCCAGTCAGTCACCCTCCAATGTTGCAAGGGACATCTCATCATCACGCGCCGTTTCCGACACGTGATTGAGGAACAAGACAGTAGGACCCTTTTTTTCTGGAACGATCAAACGAGCAAGGTACGAGCGGTCCGTGAGCCAGCGGCTGGCGGATTAGCGCTTGCAATGATCCTCATGTCACACACGTTGCTTGCCGGAGCGGGAAGCAACACAAGGTGGCGGCTGGTTCCCGGGGGAAGACAGCCGCCTGTGACAAAACGTCTGAATCGTCATCTGCCCGCCTCAACGTGCTGGAAACTCAACTCCCGAGGCAGACATCGTGTCCGTCCCCCTCCTCGATGAGTGTGTTGCACCTGAGAGAACAGCGGGACATGCCACGCTGGAGAAATTTGCTCTTTTACAAGGAAATTGCTTCTTCTAGAAAGATCTCGAACACTTCTGGCACCGCCGAGACGTCCAGGGGAAAGTCACTGCAGGAAGGGACGATCCGCTGCACCACGTAGTGAGAAACCGGCGATGTAGATACGAGCAGTCTTGTAGTCAGAAGCGAAGGCTCTGAAGAACAAAAGGTGAATGAATGAAGCACGCCGGCTTCCTTTTATACCGGAAATCCGGAGGCGGAGCCCGGCATGCAAATGTCATTCACCAATTTCATTGGCCTTTTTAAAAGTAGTCAGAGTTGATAGGTTCTCAAGTGCGAACCCCATCTGTCGGTTCGACACAACGTCGAGAGACCTACAGAAAGGAAACGTTAATTCCTTTTTTACATTTCTCTACTAGTTTCTTGATGTGAGATGCAAACGTTAGTCTTGAATCCAACCAGACCCCTAGAAACCTAATTTCTGAGACCTGCTCTAATACCTTGTCATAAAGTTTGAGTTCAATACTTGGTAATTTCTTTTTCTTAGAAAAACACAATATTTTAGTTTTCTCTATAGACATCCTAAAACTCCATTTGTTAGCCCACTTCTCCACTTCTTTGATTTCATTCTGCATACAGCTTACCACATGGGCCATATTTCTTCCTCTTTTCCACAGAGCACTGTCATCTGCATACAGAGATTTACCCATACTGTGTCCAACTTTTGAAAATATATCATTAATCATGTTATTAAATAATACTGGGCTACACACACTACCTTGTGGTGTTCCATTATCAATAGTATAAGTCCTGGAATAACTTGTCCCAACCCTCACTTGAATAGTCCTATTGAGTAAAAAAATCCATCTTTATCCATCTTTTTTATCCAATTATAAATGTCCCCCCTAATGCCCATCCTATCTAACTTAATTAGAAGCCCCTCTCTCCATAGCATGTCATAAGCCTTCTCCACATCAAAGAACACTCCAATTAGTACCTCTTTATTCACCATTGCCTTTCTGATATCTGATTGTAAACATATAACTGAGTCCATACATTTACATTTACATTTATGCATTTGGCAGACGCTTTTATCCAAAGGGACTTACATTGCTTTATCCCATACATTTATACATAGGTATGTGCAATCCCCTGGGATCAAACCCACAACCTTGCGTTGTTAACGCAGTGCTCTTACCACTGAGCTACAGGAAAGCTATCCTCATTATCCATAGTATTTCGTCCTTTTCTGAAACCGCTTTGATGAGGGCAAAGAATGCTCTCCTTTTCTATTGTATAGTTTAACCTGGCTACCACCATTCTTTCCATTAATTTACACAAGTTTGATGTTAATGCGATTGGCCGATAACTAGTGGCTAAAGAACGATTTTTACCGGGCTTAGTGATAGGAATGATCATTCCATGCTTGCATGAATAGGGAAGTTTACCTAGTTCCCATACCTTATTGAAAACCTTTACAATAACACCCAGGGACACATCTGAAAGGTGTTTTATCATTTCATAACAGATATCGTCTTTCTCTGGGGATGTTTGCCTAACCTGGAGAAGGGCCAGGGAGGCGCTCCTGCGGGCCAGGGACCGTACCAAGCGTGCCGCTGATCGTCACCAGAGGAAGGCTCCCAGATACATCTGTGGACAACAGGTATGGCTTTCTACGAAGGACCTTCCTTTGCAGGTTCCGGAACGCAAACTGGCTCCTCGCTTCATTGGGCCATATCCGATTGTCAAAGTCATCAGCCTGGTGGCGGTGCGACTTCGGTTGCCGGGTCCCCTTCGCCGGGTGCATCCAGTCTTCCACGTCTCCAAAGTCAAGCCTGTCTGTCGCTCTCCTCATGTTCCCCCTGTCTCCCCCCCTCCCCCTCTGATCATTGATGGCTCTACCGCCTTCAGGGTCAGGGAAGGTGCTTGACTCTCGGCGAGGTGGTCAGGAATTCCAGTACCTGGTTGACTGGGAGGGTAATGGTCCGTAGGAAAGATGTTGGGTCCCGGCCCGGGACATCCTGGACCGTTCCCTCATTGAGGCCTTCCACCTCCGTCACTCCCCACTGTCCTTGGACGCGCCTGGGGGAGGGGGTACTGTCAGGACTCGGGTTTGACATTCCTCTCTCTTTCTGC
The DNA here is from genome assembly GCA_006030095.1 of Triplophysa siluroides. Classification (NCBI taxonomy): domain Eukaryota; kingdom Metazoa; phylum Chordata; class Actinopteri; order Cypriniformes; family Nemacheilidae; genus Triplophysa; species Triplophysa siluroides. The sequence goes on along the minus strand of VCII01000128.1, from coordinate 969,529 downwards.
TGGCGATCTCAGCACAGCTGTTTTCACTCACGCACCTGTTCCTTATTTCCTCATTATCTTCCTACACTTTATATTCACCTTCAGCTTTCCTTTCCATTGCCAGTGTGTTATTTCCCTTAATACGGTTATTATTTATACAGCGTCTTGTCTTGTCACTAAACTTTTTCCCCCAGTTTTGTACTGTTGGTTGCTCTTCCGCAGGATTGTTGTCTCGCCGCTGTCTTCCCCGACTGCCTTCCGCATTGGATTACCCTTTCTGTCTGCCCGACTATAAGGACATTGTATAAGAGAAACAAGAGAACAAGTTTGGATTAATATTTATTCATGTTACATTTCAAATTCATATCTTAACAGTGGTACTTACGTCTTGGGTCATTTTTCCACTTTAAAGTGCCATGCCACCCAAACTAAGGAGGCAACCTGATGAAGGTAAAGTGTCAGATGAGGAACAACTTGCATTGGATGGAAATGTTGGAAATGGAGAGCAGGAGAGGATTCTTCCTGGGGCTGGAGCTGATTCTGCTGTCTCCGCTCTAGCTGAAATGTTCAAGTCCTTTGTGGAATATCAAAAACAACGTGATGAACGACAAGAGAGAGAATTAATCAAACGGGAACAACATTTTAAAGTGCTTGATCACCACGTCAACCAGATGCAACTAGATATGGAACGTGTCCGTCTTGGAACAGAACCTAGCAATCACCAACCAAGGTGTTTGACCGAGAACCTCACCTAGCAAGACTTGAGGAAACTGACGATATAGAGCACTATTTGTGTACCTTTGAAAGACTCGCGGAAGTTTACAAGTGGCCAAAAGAAAATTGGGCTGTTCACCTGATACTACTACTTACTGGTAAAGCCAGATCTGCATTTGTGGCGATGGACCCTGTTCACATGCAAAAGTATGACTTTGTAAAAACTGTGATACTGAAAATGTATGAGATCAGCGTGGAGACCTATAGACAAAGATTTCGTAACTTAAATACCCCTCCTGATGAATCACCACAAGAACTATATACCCGGCTGAAAGACTGCTTTTGTAAGTGGGTTAATTTCTCTACCAATACAAAGAAGGATATCATGGAGACTCTCGTGCTTGAGCAGTATCTTAGAGTCTTATATCCAGATGTGAGAATGTGGGTGAAGGAACATCATCCAGATAATGCAGAGGAAGCTGCTAACCTTGTGGAGACTTGCATCACAGCACGGAAAGGAGCAGGCACATTCCGATTTGCTGGCATCCTTCCTTCAACGGGAGGTAAGTCTGAGGGTGTCAGGGGAAGTTCTTACTCGCAATCAAAGATTGTTAAAGTTGAACGGCCGGTGACAAAGAAACAGGTCAGGTCTTTTCTTGGACTCGTTGGCTGGTACAGGAAGTTCACACAGAATTGTTCAGCCAGGGCCATAGCCATAACGAACTTGGGTTAGGTGTTGGTGCTGTACTGTTACAGGAGGAAAAAGGTCAACTCAAACCAGTGGTGTACATGAGCAGGAAACTCCTGCCCAGAGATGTCAATTATTCCACTTTTGAGAAAGAGTGCCTTGCTGTCAAGTGGGCCTTGGACTCACTGAAATACGGAACATGTAAAAAAGGATACAAAAACAGATGTGAGGGTGTGTTTACGTGCTACAGTTAACTGGATACAGAATAGTGACATTTGTCTCATATAAAGTGTGTACTGGGTAACACTTGAAGGGGTGTTCATAAGACTGACATGACACCTTCATAACCATGACATGACACATGTCATGAATATGAAGGAGATTTTATGCATGCTTATGACAACTGTCATTAAGTGTCATTTGCTGATTTATGTCATTTTTAATGCAAAGATGACTGTAGCGAGGAAGGCGGGGCGAGAGCCGTCAGACAAAGGGGCGGGGCCGGTGGCGTGAGTGATAATGGCTATCAGCTGTGCGCACACCGGCCCCGCATTACGACGGAGGAGAACGGAAGCATAAAAGGACGAGCTGGCAGAACATTCGACGAGAGAGGACCGGGCCCGGACATGTGTTTAAGTTTGTATTTATGTTCTTGTGGCCGGCAGTCGACCGTGAGGTGGCTGCTGGCATTTTACTTCCGTGTTTTTGTTTGTTTATTTTATTAAAACTTTATTTAAATGTTCGCCGGTTCCCACCTCCTTCCTTCCCTACATTGAACTGTATTACATTGGTGCCGAAAACCGGGAGGAAGGAGAGACTGCATTTTGTCCTTTGTCTTCCATGTTGGCCTACATGAAAAAACGTGGAAGGAAAGCCTGTTTCCAGGCGCTGGTTCGCCACCCATCTCGCTGCTGAGGGGCATCGCGGTGCTGAGGAATTCTGGCAGCGAGGACGAGGGAAGTCCGCGAGCGGCTGCCCGAGGCAGTGGTGCTGGAACAAGTATTCGGATGGGACGTAGGGCTCGCTGACGTGCTCCTGGGTCAAGGTGGGGTGGCTGCCATCCAGGAGGGAGCGGGTGAGTCGTTGCCTTCGGCCAGAGCCTGCTGCCGTCCGCCGTGAAGGGGAGGAGCAGGAAACGGGAGACTCACTGCTGGCTGCCCTCAGCTGGAGGAGCCATCGCTGGCCGCCAGGGGGCGGAGGAGGATCGAGGCGTCCACCGAGCGTCCAGTACCACCGCATGGCACCACGAGGAAGAGCCTTTCGGCTGGCTGAGGACCGAGCGGCAGCATGTCGGGGAACCGGACCAGATTGTTTTTTTTCTTTTTCCTCTCTCCCCTCTCTCGTCCCTGTCGCTCCAGGTGCTTCAGTCTCCGTTCTCTCGTCTCGTCGGTGTATACCCCCAGGGGCTGCGGACGCCGAGACTGGCTCCCCGGGGGGAGTAAGCACAGTCTCGGTGGTACCCCCCGGCCTGTGAAGGGCGATGGGGGTATGTAGCGAGGAAGGCGGGCGAGAGCCGTCAGACAAAGGGGCGGGGCCGGTGGCGTGAGTGATAATGGCTATCAGCTGTGCGCACACCGGCCCCGCATTACGACGGAGGAGAACGGAAGCATAAAAGGACGAGCTGGCAGAACATTCGACGAGAGTGGACCGGGCCCGGACATGTGTTTAAGTTTGTATTTATGTTCTTGTGGCCGGCAGTCGACCGTGAGGTGGCTGCCGGCATTTTACTTCCGTGTTTTTGTTTGTTTATTTTATTGAAACTTTATTTAAATGTTCGCCGGTTCCCGCCTCCTTCCTTCCCTACATTGAACTGTATTACAATGACATTGTTCAAGTTATCTTTGTTATGACACTTTGTCACTGTAGTTGAGGTCAAGAAAAGTATTTGTACAAACGGCTTGCGTGCACGGCCCCTTTAAGAGTGTGCTGCCAGAGATGACGCAGGCGGTAGTATTGAAGAGGTGCGAGAAACCTGCGAGCCACGCTTATGTTAAATAGTGTGCGTGCATCAAACAAAGTGAGTAATTTATTATAAATACACACCCAAGAGTATGTTAAGGTGATAATCCTACAAGATATCACCATTAGGGTGATTCATATTTTCTTTATTAACCGCATCTGTCGAGTGTTATTATCTGCTCAGTTTTTTTCCTCGTCAGCGTGGGTGATCGCCTTATGTTTTCCTATGTTCGGTTTAAAACGTAGCGCTTCTTACCATGTACATTATTGTTTTAATCTGTCTGACATTGTTGTTGATATGGAGGTTTATGGTTTAAGTGGAACAGTTATTTAATACAGGCGGATTAAAATCCCACGCTATTTACGTTGCTCAGTGCTAATGGTATTCTCTGGAGAAAGTATCACGTTCTAGCACGCACGGTGGCTTAGTGGTTAGCACGTTCGCCTCACACCTCCAGGGTTGGGGGTTCGATTCCCGCTTCCGACTTGTTTGTGTGGAGTTTGCATGTTCTCCCCGTGCCTCGGGGTTTCCTCCGGGTACTCCGGTTTCCTCCCCTGGTCCAAAGACATGCATGGTAGGTTGATTGGCATCTCTGGAAAAATTGTCCGTAGGGTGTGAGTGCGTGAGTGAATGAGTGAGTGTGTGTGCCCTGCGATGGGTTGGCACTCCATCCAGGGTGTATCCTGCCTTGATGCCCGATGACTCCTGAGATAGGCGCAGGCTCCCCGTGACCCGAGGTAGTTCGGACAAGCGGTAGAAAATGGATGGATGGATGGACATTTTAATTTGCAGGTTAAATTTGTACCACTGTAGTTGAGGTCAAGAAATGTATTCATGACACTGTTATAAAACTATTGGACAGAGTATTAACACTTAATTACATTTTGACATTGACTAAATTAGCGCCCTTTCCGGCAGTACGCAAGACTATCGCCTACCGTACTTAAAAATTTACATTTCGGGGTATTATTTTGCAATAATTGCATGTATTGTGGTTAGGGATGGGAACCGAGAACCGGTTCTTCTTTAGAACCGGTGCCAAGTGAATCGATTCCTTGGAACCGTTAGCGTACCTGCTTAACGATTCCGGTTATCGGTTCCACTCGTTGCAAATGTGTCAACGCGCTGCGTTGTTTTGGTTACGCAGCAAACATGTCATCGAGGCAGAAGCGATCTAAAGTGTGGTTATATTTCACTAGAAAAGACGCCAATGCGGTCATTTGCAACAACTGTAAAAGTTTAATTTCGGCAAAGGGGGGAACTACCTCCAATATGCAGAAACATTTGGCCACACAGCACGCAATTCATTAGCAGGACTGTCGCGTGTTTGATACACTACTACTTAGCGACACAGCAACAACAAGTGAGTCAAGCAGCAGCGGAGCTAACGAGACGTCATCTGCTATTAATGCCGAAGGTAACTTCTCTATTTAGTTCATGTGAGCGCCATTTCATTGTGTAAACTTTTACTATATGAATAATAATCTCCATTGTCAATCAAATTTAGATGATGATGACCTTGACTGTTTAGTCTGTGTTTTTAGTTTTTATGGCACTTAAATGGCACTTAAATGGCAGTTTTATTTAATTTTTTTGTCTGGACCAATGATGAATGTGAAAAATTCTATAGGTCCCTGGACTTTACTTTGTAGCCTACTTTTAGGTTTGTTCTGAGGTTGCTACACATAATTTGTGTATACTCTGAGTATGTGCTATGTTCTTATCAGATATTAAAGCGAGTTAATACAAACAAACACATTTGTACTTATTCCCTCACCCAATGAGAATCGATAAGAGAATCGATAAGGAATCGGATCGATAAGCAATATCGATAGTGGAATCGGAATCGTTAAATTCTTATCAATTCCCATCCCTAATTGTGGTTCAGTCAGGACCTTTCAAGTCAAGAAAAACCCAATATTGAAGACAAGTAATCTTTTATTTGGCAGATTTGCTTAATTTACGTTTGGTGGTATGGCTCTGTTCTAAATTCCCCATTCTTCTCATGAGCTCCATGAGAAGTAAGATGGGGAAGCAGCAGCAGCATCTGGGGTGACTCTCCCGGTTTAGCTGGGAGAGCAGCTCAACCCCCCTGAGAACAGAGTGTGCAAAAAAAAATGACAGCAGAGTACGGTCGATCAAGTAAAATTAAAGGAGGAGCTGGGGAGGTGGTGGGTTTAGAGCAGCAAGCATTAGAAGCAGTGAGGCAGGCTTAACTGAACCGATATTTAAATAGGGCGCCCAATTGAGAGAACGTATCAGATCAGCTGATGGGCTGGGTTAGGGTTGTGATCAGCTGATGACAGCTGATAATCAAGCTTGACTACAAGGCCTGCCGGAACTAACGCTGATGCTTAATTTCAGTCAGGACCTTTCAAGTCAAGAAAAACCCAAGTCAAAATTGAAGACAAGTAATCTTTTATTTGGCAGATTTGCTTAATTTACGTTTGGTGGTATGGCTCTGTTCTAAATTCCCCATCCTTCTCATGAGCTCCATGAGAAGTAAGATGGGGAAGCAGCAGCATCTGGAGTGACTCTCCCGGTTTAGCTGGGAGAGCAGCTCAACCCCCCCCAAACAAAACCATACCAGGCAATCCTCTTTGGCTCTTCTTACTAAATCGGAGAGCCAGCAGAGGAACAAAATGAGCGGTCTCTGAAACTAGATTTACTGCATTTCTCATGTTACTGCCTTCCCAGACAATCGCTTGATCCTCAACTTTATTCATATGGATAAAAGCTGAGGGAGTTGACTGATTTGCAAGAGCATGAGAAGTGTAGCAATAATTATAAAATTGGTATAAAATACATTAGTAAACAGGCCCGATATAGCTGAAGCTGTACATTTTTTTTATTTTATTTTTTGCCACAAATTAAAGAGCTGCACTCATAGCTTTTTGAGCCTCGAGGATGGCTCGAGCATCAGGTCGAAGATAGTGTACGTAAGCAGCTGAGGACCATCGTCCCATGGATTTCAAAGTGGAAACAGTGGTGGAAGAAGCCGCTGCTGTTGCGGTACCGATGCGCAGCGAATGTGCAGTATAGCGGTCTGGAGGAAGCCCGCAATATTGGCAGAGCAGACGAAGATGGGTGGCAAACCAGCGCTTGGAAACAGGCTTTCCTTCCACGTTTTTTCATGTAGGCCAACATGGAAGACAAAGGACAAAATGCAGTGTTACTTTCAGAGATGAATACGACAGTGCCTTCCTGGTTTCTATCCGTTTTTGAATGTTTAAGAAATAAGGTGAAGTGGTGAGCATAGATTGATAAATCTAGAACTGTTAGGTCATGTGATGGATTGAAAGAATCTGTTATAGTAGTAAACTCGCCACCTCTAAGAAAACCATAGAATGCCGTGAGCAAAACGGTTTCCAGCAATAGACCAGAATAAGGCCCAAAGCACCCTTCTCTTAGCAGTGTATTATCTTTCGTAAGAGTGAGAGTGAAAAAGGGAGACGCTTATCATTGGCTTGGGGTTTTTCTATTTTGAGACCATTTAGCAGAAGACGAATCTATGAATTTCCTAATAGGCTGATGGTGGATGGATCCAGGCAGCGCAGGTGGTACTGGATGCCGGCAATCATATTTTTTATGCTAGAAGGCTGCATTTTTCTCGATTTAAAAACAATGAACAATAAAAGCACTGATACATGAAATATCAACTGGAAGAACAGATACAGAAAATGTGGCACAGAAGGAACTGAAGTGAAACCAAGCAGAGACGTACATTTTTAATGTGGATTTAGCTAGACCTTTACGCATATAGTGAGCTGCAGAGTGCAGATAGGATTGAAGGGTCGAGTCTAATCTAGTATGGTTTGGCTGAAAGAGGGGCAGACCAGGCCGGATGGAGCTGCTTCCGGGCATAGAAGATGGAATTTCTGAAATTCAAATCGAGACAAAGAATCAGCAATTTGATTGTTTAAGCCTGGAATATGAGCTGCCCGAAATTTGAAGTTACCGATGACTGATGACCAAGTGACGAAGCTATTTATGAATGGTACTGAGGATCGACCCTTGTTAATTATATTAACCGTTGACTCATTGTCACAAAAGAAAAGGATTTGTTTCCTAGCCCAGTGTTTACCCCATAAAATACAGGCTATTATGATAGGATATAGTTCCCACAGAGCGGTTGACAATATTTCATCTGGTGCATGTTGCAGCTCATTTGGCCACGTGCTAGCAAACCATTGACCATTAAAGACCCCCCCGAAACCCGACAGAAGGCGCAGCATCTGTGTACAATTTAAGGGCTGCGGAAGACTCAAGGTCGTCATTATAGAAAAAGGAGATGCCGTTCCAATTGTCAATGAGCAGAGACCAGAAGCTGAGATCTGATCTGCAGCCTGCATCTAGGGTAACTATGTCCTTAAGATCCTTGACAGACTTTGAGAGGTCAAGAAGCCTTGCTATGAAGGACCTGCCCTGGGGAATAATTTGCATGGCAAAATTGTGGTGGCCTAACAACGAAAGCAAATCTCTTTTTGAAAGAGACGTTGACACGCGAGCATTTCTCATGACTTCTATTATGCGATGTACTTTTTCCATGGGAAGAGAGGCTTGCATGAGATTGGAATCTAAAGTGATGCCAAGAAACTGGATGACTTTGACCTACCATTTTTTCGTCAGAGAGGGGAATCCCTAGGTCGTAGAATGTGCGTTTAAGTGCCGAGATACAGCGATCTGGCTTGGAGTGTGGTTGTGGATAATCTACTAGCAAGAAATCGTCTAAAAAGTGAAGCACGAACGGCAATTTGCAGTTGTTGAGAAGAATCCAACACAACGCTTCTGACAGTGAATTAAATATTTTTGGACTGCTGCGACAGCCGAAGGTAAGCCTAACCGAAAAAAACAACTTATTTCTCCATTTAACACCAAATAAATGCCACTGTGATGGATGTAAAGGCATGATTTTGAAGACGTCTGAGATATCCGCCTTGGCTAGCCAAGCACCTCTCCCTGCTTGCTTAATGAATTTAATTGCGTCATCAACAGAGGCATAAAACAGAGAAAAAGGAGCGGAAGGAATAAGACTGTTAATACTTGGAGTATTGTCATTGTGAGGGGCGGAGAGATCAATAATTAATCGCTTTTTTCCAGAATATTTACGGGTAGCGATTCCTATGGGATTAATTCTAAGGGTTGTGAAGGGGGATGTATCAAACGGCTCGATCATAAAACCTTTCTTAACCTCCTTCTCTAACAATAAATCTACTACTTCAGGTTCTTTAGAAGCAGAAAGCAAGTTATTGCAGACAAAAGAGGACTTGGGTAACAGACATAATCCTGCAAAAAAAACATGGACGAGACCAGTTAATAAATAATTGACGAAACAGCGATTAGGATGATTTCTCATTGCCATTCCCATCTTGGGGACGTTGATTGGAGTTGAAGGTTTTATTTCTTTTTCTCCTTCCTCAGAAAGCGAGTTCGTCTTGGGCAAACTGATTTTGAATGACCATCCCCGCAATAACTACAAGCATGAATATATTTACAACTATAGAATTTGCAAACATTTTCATTAAAATTGTAGCACAATGGAGTTGCAAATGGCATCACCTTAGAATCGCCAGGTTGGGGACTTTGGCCAGGCGGTTGCAGGGACACAGTTTTTGGGCACAGATTGGATGTGTGAGAGCCGCAAATCGAGCAGGAAAGAGCTTGGTGACCAGTGAAATGTCTGCTGATAAGGTCCAAATCGACTACGGACCAGTCCAGTCTTTGATTGAGTCGCTGAATGTACATGGCGGATTTAGCGGAGAAGGATTTATGATACTCATAGAAGAGAGTTCCACCATAGGTCAGAGCAAGGTCGGATATAATGGCAAAATACGTGTTCAACTCTGCCCTACGAGCAGGATAAACTTCGCATATGACATCTCTGTATGCTCCGAACGCCACGTCAAATTCAGCTAGAGTTAGTGTCTTTGAAAGCCGGGGGTCGCTGTCTTTAAGCGTAACTGATACATCGCCGCAATCAACAACACGTCTGTCACATGATTCTGAGCCCAGTAAATATTTTAATAAGGTTGACATCGTTACATGCTAGGATTTGGCTTCACAGCTGATGAGAGATTACAGCAGCCGGCGAAAAGAATGGAGAGCCGGTGGACACGGGAACTGCACTTCCCATGGTCCTCCGCGGGACGGCCGTTGGAATGACGTCATCATCCTGCTCAGGAGCCGAGGGCTGCAGCAATCTAGCCGATGTGAATTGCGATGTTGACAGGCCGTGGAAACGGGGATCTGCCAGATCGTGGGTTTTCGAACCTGATTCTAGAGCCTGAATTCTGGAGTTCATGTTGGAGAGCGAAGACTGGATACTGGACAATGCTGTCAACACTGGGTCGTTGCTTTGGACCGTAGAGTGGCTTGTTCGGGCTAAACCAGCGGAACCAGCTGCCCGTTTAGGTGTAACGTAAGCCTCAGCCGGAGTGGGTACGGGTTCAGAGTTTTTTCTCTTTTGGGTGTTTTTCTTGCTGGATAAAAGAGGAGGTATAAGAGATTCTGTCGAAGACATGTCAACGTTCTCACAGAAAAGAATAAACAAATCTTCGTGAGTAGCTCCCGTCGGAACCGGAACATTGCTCTTAAACAATGTCTCCAATATTTTAGGCAGTGGCCAATCGTTAATGCTGGGAAGACTGGAGGATTTGCTTGCCAAGCGAGAGCTCCGACGGACTGGAACAGTGCTCTCCTCTTGGGTGGCATCCTCTGCTTGGATGGGATGCTGTTGCCGGGATTCTTCGATGGATTCAAAGTGCCCACGGATCTTCGTCATTTGCGGCAAAAAACATTATGAAGAATCGGGTGAGTAAAGTCCAAAATATGAATAATCTCATTGCGGAAATGCCAAGGAAAAATCGCTTTGTAGAGCAGCAAGCATTAGAAGCAGTGAGGCAGGCTTAACTGAACCGATATTTAAATAGGGCGCCCAATTGAGAGAACGTATCAGATGGGCTGGGTTAGGGTTGTGATCAGCTGATAACCAAGCTTGACTACAAGGCCTGCCGGAACTAACGCTGATGCTTAATTTTTATTTTCATTTCAAAATGTCGTAATAACTGTATTTATATTACACATACACATATATTCAGGCCTTTTGAGCAAGTAACATAACACATTTATTTATTAAATAACAGAAAACGCAGGATACAGATACAAAACAGTGAAAATGTTTAAAACGTACAAATATTTAAAGTGTACCGAGGTGAAACGATTGATTTATATCAGGAACAGATGCGAAAGCGGTCACCATCTGCTGTCTTCCGGTTTCTGCTGTGTTTCCAGATTTTCAAATCTGGCGCCAAGTTACGTCAGCCTTAATAGTGAAATATCATTGGCTTTCATTTGTCTTCTGACAGACAGCGTCATTGAAATGCTATTGGCTCTTGTTACCGATTACGTCATTCTAATGTTCCGGCTTGTTTGTTTACAGATGTGTTGGTGTCCGTAAAATAATAATAATAACTAGATAGGTACATTTTCTGAAGAAAACTGGGCACTAGGGTGATAACACATCAAGCCACGAATGAATCTAACCAACCCCCATGTCTCTATGATGTTCAGATGCAGAGATATACATATTGCTAAACGGTTGCTAGGTAATATGTTTGGCTGTTATGGGGCGTGGCTTGGCACCTGCAATTGAAAATACTTTAACCTATGAATAAAAACAAACCAACCCCTGTGTATATGATGTTCTGATGCAGAGATATAGGTCTTAATAAATGGTCGCTAGGCTATCTGTTTGGTTGCTATGGGCGTGGCTTAGCATCTACCAATTGATGATGCTCTAGGCTATGAGTGTAAGGAACCAACCCCTGTGTCTCTAAGATGTTCTGATGCAGAGATATAGGTATTGCTAAAATTGTTGCTAGGCAGACATGTTTTGTTGCTATGGGCGTGGCTTCGAAGCTTAATGAAGTTCTTTGGATACTGATTGGTTGCCTGAGTAAAACGAGCGTGGTTTAGCATCTACCAATTGATACCAAATGGGCGTGGCTTAGCATCTACCAATTGATGATGCTCTAGGCGATGAGTGTAAGGAACCAACCCCCGTGTCTCTAAGATGTTCTGATGCAGAGATATAGGTATTGCTAAATTGGTTGCTAGGCAGACATGTTTTGTTGCTATGGGCGTGGCTTGGAAGCTTAATGAAGTTCTTTGGATACTGATTGGTTGCCTGAGTAAAACGAGCCCACCCACATGTCTCTACGACACTGTGCTGCAAAGATATCCATCTGGACATTTTATAATGGGAGTCTATGGGATCGGTTACTAGGTTTCTGTAAATGGTTGCTATGGGCGTGGGTTAATTGCTTCATGACGATCATGTGACACTGATTGATTGCCTGAGTAAAATGAGCCCACCCCCTTGTCTCTAAGTGGTTGTATTGTGAAGATATTCAACACAGGATATGGCATGAAGTAGTGCCGAGCCTGTTGACTACAGTATATTACTGTTCCATATCATCAAATGTTAAGCCATAGTGCCCAATATAGTAAAATAACCTATATAAGACAAAGGCAATGGCAATGGCAAAGTAAAGCAGACAACACATTTTTCTTTTCTGAAATTACTTTCATTGATGCAAGCCACACTCGCTCTTTTAACATTTAAGGTTTATGCAAATGTACTTTTGAGTTGCTAGCCAAATAGCTCTTACTACATTTTAACCGTTTGTTACTATCATCATTTCTGTACAATATGTTTTACCCAATCCCACCAATCTTTCACGAAAGGCTATAAAACTCCACACACATCACCACAATTTTAGATAAATTAAAATGAGGTTGTCTACAAAAAAAAACATCTTTTCACATTCTAGTTTGTAGATTCAGTATTTATTCAGTATGATTATTTTAGTTTTTATGAATTAACTTTTACATGCGCTGTGCTGATTTACATATTTGTTCAGCTCTGGACTTTATTTTAAAAATGCATATTTCTGTGTGGTTTTCTTGAAAACACTAAAACAGAAGTATAAAATAAAACAGGAGAAAACAAACTAGAGCATTTGTTTACAAACAGTAATTTTATCAACCATAAAGGCAGGTTCCTCAGATAGTCTTTGTTCATTTTATTTTACAACTTCACATGTCTAGCAGGAAGAGTGGCCTCTTTTACTGACAGGAAATATCAAAGGGAGCACTTCAGGCCAAGATATCAGGAATCTTGAAATCAACCCACCTTAACCCCCTCCATCGTGGCAGTTTCACAAGTGCAAGAAGGCTAATCTCTCACAAGACTAAGACTCTCATCTGTGAGATAACTATTTCCCCCAGTCAGGAATGTGGTATGAGTCACTGGCTGAGATGAACAAGGGTTCTATGACAGCATACACTCCTGACCCGGTTCCCATGGGAACCTTTTGGCTTTGAACTAGTTGCTTTGTTTCATTACATTTCCAGTAGCATATTCACTTATAAATTACATTCTGAATGTGCGTAGATGCAATCAGTAGTTTGTTTTTGAAAAATCAGATTTCAGACCTGTAAAACCTATTATTACAGCTGAGACAGTGATGTTTCTTTCACAAAACCAGCTAAATTGGCTCCTATCATCTGTTGAATAAATTAAACACAGACTATTCGGCTGATTGTTTTTCCCCTTCCAAGATGACCGATCACACTGATTGGACGCTCAGAAAGTTGGAAGAGACATCAAATGTTGTCATGGTAGGAGAAGGTAAACAGGCTGTGGGCGGTCCATCTAAAAATGTAATTACCTGCTTTTAATTATACTAAATTAATCCTTAGTGTCATACATTTCATAAATGTCTTTTTGTTCTATTTGCTAAATTTTTATTGGATTCTATCCATTAAATTAAATATAATCTTCATATAATCATAAATATATTTATTAAAATAACTTAAATAAATAAGTGACTGCTCGAAACAAGTAGGTTGCTTACTATACACTTGACACAACTTCCGCATTTGTCCACGACACAGTTGTCATGCGGTAACAAAGGGGAATGTGGATATGACGCCACTGACAGGGGACTGCACAGCCCCATGTCACTGTTTAGAAATTGCTAACATTTGAGATATTTGAGATAAGTACTCAGCTGAACAAAATATATAACACAAGCTTAGTGTTTTTTGGGATATTTTACTGCAAAATTGTTACAAACTGCACCTGTAAACACAGTTTCAAAACTTTGCCCCTTTTTTCAAAACTTTACACACAAATCCCTGAATTTAACACACAAAATGCAAAATGCCTCACATCTCTTGCAAAATGAAGCACTATATTTAAAATATCACAAATACATTTCAAAGCAAACATTGTCTTCTCTTGCAAACACCTTCACCATAATGTTTATTTTTGGATATATCATATACACACAGTTATTCAAAACCTAAAGCTCTTCTTTCATGAGCTCCTCTGTACATTACTGTACAAGATTGAAAGTAATTGGCAGAGAGATGTTGAAAATGTATTTTGTATTTTTGAATACAGTATTAGTGTACACAGTACAAAATATTTTTTTATTTTTTTCTGAAGGGACTCAAAGCATTTATGTTCGCAAAAATTGTGACATCATTAAGGATAACGTTCCGTATTTCACGAATTCTAATAGCATTATGGGCCAAAACCAAATTCACGATAAACCTTCTCTTGCTCTTCAGTGAACATGTGACCTCGCCCACCATGAAACTTCCCCTTTCGACTATATGGTCAGAATGTTGCTATACTGTTGTACAGTGTGATACCTCACCAGACTGTGACCAATGCCTAAATTAATAAAAAGGTACTACTGTTCTACTGTAGTACTACTGTACTACTGTTTCACTGTTGTAAATTAATAAAAGGTACTACTGTAAAATATATGTATTATAGCCTACTGTTTGTTAAGTTGAAATAGCTATTACAGTATGTGTATGTAGGCCAAGTGGGTTGAACAGCGTGGGTTGCCTATTAACTAGTTCCCTCGCTTGTCTTACTGTTCTTCCAATCACATGTCCCCCCGGAACGTATAATAGGGGAACGTTCAGGCATTCTTGTGTGCCTGCGTATCGCCGTGTGCCTTGTCGGGGGGCCGTACCTTCTGGACATTCTGTTCTTCCGTACAGGTTGGTTGCTGTGAGTAGAGAGCTAATTTTAATGCGTGTTTGTGTCTAATGTGTGTTTTTATTATCGTATGATCTTTTTACGACAATAGCTGGCTTGCGGCTGCGCAACATATCGTGGTGATCTATGTGTTAGCTGGTCCGTTACAACGCATTTCTGATCGGCGTTGTTTCCGCTCATTGCTGCTCATTAGTGGCGTGGGATATGCGGCCGTGACTCCAATAAGGTATGTGGTAGCAGTGCAGTCTGTATTGCTTACTAGCACTTGCCTGGTTTTAACGTTCTCCTCCTTCAGTCTTGTGTTCCTGTGGAGCTTATTAAGAAAACTTTAGGCCATTTCGTTGGCCTCCTGAGAAGCTGTTGTGTGTGCACTCGGTGATGTAATAAGTGTGACTTGGAAGCTCAGGCTCCGTCGCTAGCATACCTGTACCTGGTAAACTTTGCTTCAGTGTGTGTGTGTGAATGTGCCTAAGTTGTCCATGTGTTGACATGATGTTTCAAAGAGACTTTTATTGATTGTATGTAATGTTTTGTATTTTTGATATCCTATACTTGTGCCCCTCCTTTTTACTAACAAACCTGTGTGCTCTCATACTTGTTCTCATTTCTAAATGTTTGAATTATACCTGCCACTGTAAATCAACTCAAATTAGGCTGGACTTTCTGGAGGGAAGAATCCAGGGTGGACCCGAGCAGACAGAGAGCCCGGGTGACACGGAGGGTCTGGAGGGATGACGGGCCACGGTGGAGATGGGGGAGACAGGAGCCTAGGCGTAGCTGCTGGGTCGAATGCTGCAGTGGGCTCTGACAGACGCTCTGTGTAGCAGTGTGATTGTTGTTGGCTGGTCTCTGGGTTAGGAGCAGGGCTGGAGATATCCTCGGCTAGGCAAATTATTCCATTATTCTCCAGCACCCACTCCACAAAAGCGGCAAATTCCTCTGGGGGACCGTTTGCTGGGAGGAGTGACTTCAAAAGGCAGATGAGCTCGACAGTAGGAAAAGCCATCCGGGAGCGGGGAAAAATAAAAAACAAAAGAGGAAAAATGGCGCTTAAAAAAAATTTCTTTTAGGTTTGTGTGCAAAATCCACAAGACCCACGACAACTGTTTCGACATAAAACCTATTCACAACGCTACTGAGAGCAACTTTTACTAAGGAACTGAATGGAATCTTAAGCCAAGAGAAAGGGCAGGATTGACCTTCTTCAGAGATGGGCACAAATACGTCAAAAAGTATTTAGTTACAAATACTTACTTATCAAGATTATTTAAATAAAATACAAAATACTGCTGTGAAAAAAATATTGAATTAAAATACAAGTAACGTGTAATTTGAAAAAAATTCTGCAATAATTTGAAATGCGAGAGTAACCGTGGAGTTAGACACACATAGAAGAAAGAGAGAAAGTTTTCTAACCTAAACAGCAGTCCATCAACCGCTCAGATTTCAGCAACACATATAGACATGTAGCCCTACACGTCATTTTAATATTAGCATCACATGACGTAATTCGTCATCAGGAGCGACCGTGGTCATCCACACACGGAACGCATACACCATTGTTTTTAAATCAGCAGAGTCCACTCAGTGACGTACTGCACATGTGTCGAACTTGTCTATATGCGCTCATCCGCGATTGACTATGTTCAAGAAGCTGTGCGGACACGTTTGTGTGCAAGAAGGACATGGACGATTTATTCATATATATATAAGATTTATTCAACGAAATTTGAGCTATCCAAATGTAATAGATGCAATCTTTTAATATTTTGGAAAAATTCTTGATGAACAAGGTAAAAATTGAAATATTGCAAAATATTATTACAAATTAAAAGAAGTGTTTTCTGTTTAAATGTATTTTAATTATGCAATTCCTTTGATGGCTTTTCAGCATCATTACTCCTCAATATGCCATGTCACATAAACTTAAATGAGGTTTTTGACCAGTAAATGTGAGACATACTAATGCCGGCATTACAATGCCAAAAAGAAACAAGCTTGACTGATGCTGTCTGTGTGCGGCAAATAACTTCCGCGAGAGGACCTTTGATGGCTTTTCGGCATCATTACTCCTCAATATGCCATGTCACATAAACTTAAATTAGGTTTTTGACCAGTAAATGTGAGACATACTAATGCCGGCATTACAATGCCAAAAAGAAACAAGCTTGACTGATGCTGTCTGTGTGCGGCAAATAACTTCCGCGAGAGGACAACGTATCTACACGCGAGGAAAGGGGATCCCGCGAGCTCGTTTGAAACCTATGTCAAGCTGATGGTGTTAGAATTACGCTATAGATTAAACACGTTTATATCCCAACGACTTATTTGACGGCGTTTTAAACGGCATTTGCGCCGCAAGATACGCTGTCGCGATTCCAAACGGCGTAAAAACCCGCGAAAAGCCGTCTATGGCGCCGTATTTAACCGGACGTCGCTGCGGCTAAACCGTTGGCGATTTCCCCGTTTCCCTGCCTTTTGTCGTCGGCCTGGGAGGAACTGCTAAGTTATACGACGTTTCTGCGGTGGGACGCGCCCACTCTCTTAGTTTCGTAATTATATCTATAACCCACCTACAAATCGAAGGCTGCACGACTCCGACAAATACAGTTAAAGACCTAGGCGTTATATTAGACAGCAACCTGTCATTTAAAAATCATATCTCAAATGTCACAAAAACAGCCTTCTTCCACCTTCGAAATGTTGCCAAATTACGAAATGTTTTATGTGCTGCTGACGCAGAAACTCTTATTCATGCATTTGTGACCTCAAGACTTGACTACTGTAATGCTCTTCTTAGTGGTTGTCCTGCATCTTCAATAAACAAACTACAGTTAGTCTAAAATGCAGCCGCCAGAGTCCTAACCAGGTCAAGAAAATACGATCATATTACCCCAATTTTATCATCTCTTCACTGGTTGCCCATTAGGTATCGTATTGATTTTAAAATTATTTTAATTACTTATAAAGCCTTAAAGGGTTTAGCCCCTACTTACTTAACTGAGCTTCTATCACATTACAACCCATCACGCTCTCTAAGATCGCAAAACTCAGGACTTTTGATAACACCTAGAATAACTAAATCTACAAAAGGGGGTCGAGCTTTCTCATACGTAGCACCTAAACTCTGGAATAGCCTTCCCGATACTATTCGAGGGTCAGACACACTCTCCCCCAATTTAAATCTAGATTAAAGACACATCTTTTCACCCAAGCTTTCACTAATGCATAGTAAATGAACAGCAGCTACGCTAATTATTTTCTTTCTGCCTTCGCCTCGGGATGCCCATCTCGAGGTAGGGAAAGCTCTGCCAGGCCCAGATGGACATCATATGCCCATCCCGACTTAGAGACTACGCCAGCTGCGGACTGACTGACCATCCCAGCTCCATCTAAGGCAACTCCATTTCCACCCAAGAGAAAGGCGACCATCCCAGCTCAGACCATTCTATCCCCAACCGAGAGCAAAGATGGAATACTTGTCACATTAATGCTAAAAGTTACAATGCTTGGTATTAAATGCTAAACTACATCACATGTCAGCAGTTTGAAGTTATAGCTGAGTTCAGTGGCCCTGATTGGGGGTTGCTGGGCTGATGTTCGTAGGGGGGGGGGGGGGGCTCGTTGGTTGTGGTTGGGGGGATTCTATTTGTTGGGGCTGTGTGGGTCTGGATGGTCTTGCTTTGTGGTCGATGTCAGACAACAGAGGAATAATGTTCCAATATGCCATTACTATTTTCTCTGGTTGTTCCTCTGTTTTTCTGGTGTCGATCGCGGAGTGGGACCGGGCTGGACGTGCATGGTTTCGGCGAGTGGGATTGCCTGGGTCGCGGGCGGTGGGCTCTCCCCCCTTCCTCAGGGATGTTGCTCGGTGACTTGGTCGGGGTCACTGAGAGCAGCTATGACACGTCAGAGGGGATCTGGCCCTCCTGGCTGAGCCTGGTTTCTCCCGAGGTTTTTTTCTCCATCAATCAATAAGGGAGTTTTGGTTCCTCGCCACAGCAGGGCAGTGTTGGCTTGCTCACCGGGAGACTGCATCTATTTATCTATTTATTAATTTATTAGATATTATCTATTAGAATGATCTTGCTTGTTCTATAAACACTATGCACTGTGCTGTGTTTTACCTCTGTGTTTTCTTATTTTGCTTCTGTAAAGCTGCTTTGGAACAATGCACATTGTGAAAAGCGCTATATAAATAAACTTGAATTGAATTGAATTAAATTTCCAACAGCAGAAATCATTCCTTGTATAGGCTGTAAGGATTATAAGGTCAGCCAGTGTTAAATGTAAAAATGTTTTTGCAACATTCCCTTTAAGGGATGCTTATGAAGTTGTCTAGTCTATTTTTCTCAACAGGTATTGGTCTGGCTTTTGTGGAAACTAACTTGGTATTAGCACCTACAGCAGGGCAAAAAAGTATTTAGTCAGCCACCAATTGTGCAAGTTCTCCCACTTAAAAAGATGAGAGAGGCCTGTAATTTTCATCATAGGTGTACATCAACTATGAGAGACAAAATAAGAAAAAAAACTCCAGAAAATCACATTGTAGGATTTTTAAAGAATTTATTTGCAAATTATGGTGGAAAATAAGTATTTGGTCACCTACAAACAAGCAAGATTTCTGGCTTGCACAATTGGTGGCTGACTAAATACTTTTTTGCCCCACTGTATCTGGGCTCACTCACTTTACAGATACTGATGTAATTGTCTTGTCTGAAACCTGGTTAAGTAAATCGGTTTCAGATAAAGAAATCAATTTAAATGGTTATAATGTTTTCAGGACTGACTGCCCAAATAGAGGTGGGGGTGTAGCAATCTACATCAAAAACCAATATCAGGTTAATGTGATGCTATCAATATCGTTAGTTAAACAGGTTGAATTTTCAGCCTTTGAGCTCAACGTCTCTAAATCACTTAGTATAACGGTCGTTGGTTGTTATAGGACACCTTCAGCCGTAAGCGGTGCTCTGCCCTCCTTAATGCAACTCCTTTCTGATCTGAACTCTAAGGAATTAGTAGCCTTCGGAGACCTAAACTGGAACTGGTTACAACCAGTATCTGATGATTTCAGAGCGTATTGAGATTCAATAAATCTCTTTCAGATTGTTGACAGTCCCACACGGCCAAACTTTAAAAACCCGGAAAAATCATCGCTAATAGATGTGATTCTAACTTAAGTTCCTTATAAGTACTGCTTCCATATTTATCACCATCAGTGACCACTGTGTCGTAGCCACAGTTAGAAATACTAAAATACCTAAAATCACACCACGCATTATAGTCAAGCGTAATATGAAGCACTTCTCAGAACAAGAATTCCTTCACGATTTATCTAATTATGACTGGGATAGAATTAACATTAGTGCAGATGTGGATAGTGCCTGGAACCTCTTTCATGAGGGGTTTACCAATATAATGAATAAGTATGCTCCACTAAAGAAATACAGAGTTAAAGGCCGAAACAATGCTTGGTTTTCCCCTGATTAAGCAAATATCCTTCATGAGCGCAATGTAGCATAGGCAAAAGCCAGAAAATCAAATCAGAACTCTAACTGGCTGGTTTTGAGGCAACTGCATAACGTATGTACTCTAAAAATTAGAAAAGCAAATGCTGATTATTTTCCAGCTCAAACCACTCATAACCTGAATTTTCCATCAACATTTTGAAAAATTATTAAATCATTATCAGAATACAGTTAAGGGCAGGAGCTTCCTTCTAGCATTGTGATAGACTCTTTGACTGAAATTGACTGATAGGACCAAAATACTTGACTGTTTCAATGAACATTTCATAGCCTTTTATTTGAGTCACTCAATGCTCAACATGACTGTTCCTCTTTATCGGAGACTGTTGGTTTGAATTCTTCTAGTCAGTCTTTTAGTTTCAGTAATATTATAGTTTCAGACGTAATTAAAGCCCTCAAGCATTTGGACACTACAAAATCTGCAGGTCCTGATAAACTGGATCCCTTTTTAAAACTAGCAGCAAATTTTATTGGCGTCCCTTTAAGGTTTTAGAGTCCCTTGTCAGTGATCAACTAAAATATTTTTTTAACAATAAAAATGTTTTATCGGACTTCCAATCGGGTTTTAGAAAAAGGCATAGTACAACATCGGCAGCTCATAATATTTTAAATGATTTTATTGAATCTATAGATAACAAGCACCATTGTGCAGCCCGTTTTATTGACCTCTCCACAGCATTTGATACAGTGACCACACAGTGCTTAAGCACACACTGTGTAGGGCTGGACTTTCTGAACAAACTGTCACCTGCTTTGATAATTATCTTACAGACAGAGGGCAACACCTCTTGCTATCTCAAAGTTAAAAATGGCGTGCCTCGGGTTAGTCTTGGGGCCACTGCTTTTTATCCTCTATATAAATAACATTGATAGTGACGTGTCTACAGGAAAATTTCATTATTATGCAGAAGACACTGTTCTGTATTGCTCAGCACCCACCGCAGACCAGGCCATCTCCCAATTACAACTTGATTTTAACACACTTCAACAGAATCTTTGATTTAAAACTTGTTTGAAACTTGTTGAAATTTGAAATCCAAATCAAATCTGCCTTCAATACTCACTTCCCAGGGTACGAAGATTGAACGTGTTTCCAAAAATACAGATATCTTGGTATTTTAATAGATGAATCTCTCTCTTTTACCTTTCATATTCAGCAACTAGATTGAAACTTAAACTAGGATTTTATTTCAGAATCAGATCCTGCCTTTTGTTTGAATCTATAAAGAGGCTGGTTGCTGTCACTTTTATGTCTATACTTGACAGTGGTGTGTGGTGGACTTAAAAAATGAGGCAGATTTCTACCCATGTCATTTTTGTTCATCTCTGCACTTTTAACAAGTGCGTTTGTCAGAAAACCAGTGTCATTTCAGTGTTTATGTGTGAAAAAAATCCTCTTTTTAATTATTACAAGTTCATTACAGTATGTACTTCTGATTTTTGTAGTTTTTTATTTTCCCTGCTTTGGGAAAAGGTACATCAATCTTCCTCTGGAACTCTTGGGATTTCCTATATAAGAATTACATCATTACCAATACCATCAATTTAATTATTAGCAGTCCCAGAAATACTCAAAGCATTTAAGAGATCAAATCAAATAGATGTGACTTACTTTAGCCCTGCTGCTATCCTGAGCAAGCCTGATCACAAGCAAAAGTTTTTGAACAAATATGCAGGCTGGAGGAAAAGACAAAACACACAGAACTTTAAGAGTGGGAAAATGCAATGCATTTCAATTTGAAACATGGAACAGTCTTTAAATGTAAAATGATTGACATTTTCAAATTCACTTACCATTATTTTACAATTTCAATTAATGCCAGCATCAGAACATTTCCTAATCCTGAAATCACTTCACTGCCTTTTCTGCCTGCTCTTAGCCTACTTCTTCACTGTGAAAGGAAAAGAGCAACAGTCAGATTGAACAGTTCTGTCATGAACATAGGTGGTGAGGGACAGAGGACCCAAGTGCAGACAGGGAGGTAAGGGGTTAACAAGACTTTAATAAATACAAAACAAACACCCACGAGGGGGTAATAGAACAAAACATCACAGCAGGAACTAGACTAGACTAGACTAGACTAGACTAGACTAGACTAGACTAGACTAGACTAGACTAGACTAGACTAGACTAGACTACAAGACACAGCAACTCACCACAATGACACAAACAATGAACCAGCACAAGACAAGAGACACGAGGTCAATATAAAGGGAACCAAATCAAGAGGGGACAGGTGCAGGGGATAATCTAATTAACACTAACTAGGAAACAGGAGGGCAGGAACAATGACAAGACCGGAAAGAGAGTATGGCAACTAATAGGTGCCAAAATAGTCTCTCTCCAACATAAAACAAGGGATCCTGTCTGATTGAACCATGACAAGTTCACCTAAAAATCTTAAAATGTCATATTTATTAATATATTACAAATGACATTTTTTTTACAATTCATGCTTGCATAAATTAATTCCAATAATATTTTCAGTGGAAATGAATGCAATCATAATCTATTATCTATTCTGCAATTTCTTATGTAACCTATGGGTCACAAAGATCTTCATGCAAAACTAAAAATGAAGTTTGTGCAACTGATATATGAAACTCTTAATTTAACTAAAAAAACACATTGTAATATAAAAAAAAAAACTTTTATAGTATTTCAGACTTCTAACCTTAAAAGTGAAGTTCACTCTTCTTTCCTTCATGGAATTGAACTTCTCTGTCACCTGCTCAAACCACCATGAGCCTCTTCCTTCCAATGCTTTCACAAGGGATTTTTCAATAGACAACAGTGCCAGTTCAGATAGACGTTCCTGACCTGTAGGACTGCGCATATAGTTCTTGGTCCGTTTTAGGGATGAAAAACTTCTTTCCACTCCCGCAGATGTCGCTCCAATTGTAGCACCAAGACACATTAGTTTCTAAAGTTCTGGCATAGCCTTGTCCAAATCATTAGACTTAAATGCTCTGAGGAGATCAGACAACTTGCCATTTTCTCCATGCAGGTCTCTGTCAGAAAAAAAAACTTGTAACTCTGATTTGAGCCTGTCTGTATCAAAATGTTGACCATAGCAGGTGATTAGAGAGTGTAATGCTTCAACTGGAAATGCATTGTGCATCTGCTCAAACATTGCATTGTTCAACAACTGGAGAAACTTCAAGTTGTCCAAATATGCAAATCTCTGTTTGATCTGCTTCGTCTGGTTGTGAATTATAGACATGTAAAGCAGTCGATAGTGCTCTTTAACATCCACTCCCTCTTTCATCATGGCCCGAGACCTCTTTGGAGCATGAACATCATGTAGATGAGCAGCACTGTCATACACCTGTGTAAAGTTGTCTTCAGAACTCAGAGTCACCAATGTGGAAAGAAGATTGTCGATTTTCTTTCTACAAAATGCAATATCCATTGCCTTGTTTTGTACAATGTCGAAAACCACATCAGTCAGAGAAAAAATTGCTTTGAATGTTGAAAGAAAAAACATGAACTCAAAGTTTTCCAAATATCCAAAAGCCCAGAGCTCCTCGCACGGTGTCATCATCCATGGCAGGTGCATAAACAATTTGCGATCTTCAGCAACAGTGGACACTGCCCGTGAATTAAAATTCCATCTAGTTGGAGCACTTTTCGGCAACCGAGAGCAGCCAACCTCTTCCAGCAGAGCCGTTCTCTTTGAAGAGTGAGAAAAGAACGTTGCGAATCCTCCTAAATTAGCAAAAAACACTTGTGCAATTGGTATGATTTTTGCTCCCTGGCTAAGAACAAGATTTAACCTGTGTGCATAACAATGCACACAAACATAGCAGAGGAAGCCACCGCTTTCACTTTAACTTGTAGACCATTTAATGCAGAGCCCAACACGGCTGCCCCATCATATGTTTGGCCAACCAATTTCTCTTCAAACCTAAATGGTGCCATCGCCGTGGCAACAACTTCATACACAGATTGTGCATCACGTCCACCGGACACGTTAAAAACTCCAATAAATCTCTCTTGAATTGCTGCATTTCCGTCAACATATTGCACAGAAATTGACAGTTGAGCTTGATTGCTTATATCTGTTGTTTCGTCTACTTGCCATGCAAAGAAGGGAGCTGCATCGATTTCAGTTTTAACAGTTTGGGAAACAACAGAAGCGATACAGTGAATTAGATCATTCTGGATACAATTTGACGTCCCAGAAAACACGGTGCTTGTCTGCAAATGCGTGGCCAGCAAATCATCGTGTTTAGCCTGACATTCAAGAAATTCTCTGTAGTTACCCTTGTTGTAGAGCAGCAAAAACTAGTTTAACAAAACATAACAAATTGCTAATACCAGCCTGGCACCCAGCAGTAGAAGTTGATTAATTGCTGTCCGTGGCCCAGTAACGTTACTTTCTGTAGACGTTTTACCATGCTGCACAGCGCTCTCAGGTTGTTTTATGTGAGGGAAAGGGTTTTGCTTACCTCCACATGACTGACAATGCACAACAATGTTCTTGCCTTTGACGGAAATAAACTCAAAATAATGGGCCCCATTCATGAAAAATTATAAATATTTGAGTGTTTGAAAAAACACTTTATACATACTGCATGCATTTAGTTTAAGCTTGACAGATTAGTTAAGTTCATTCAAGTCTGATTTTAGACCTTAATTCCCGCTTTTATAAGCAACTTTTATGAAACAGCCCTCAGGACCTCGACTCCTGTAACACAAGAATAAAACATTAATCAATCAGACCACAGTGTTAAACAAACAAACAGAAATAACAATAAAACACTCAAGCAATATAACAAGAGAGTGAGAAAAACATATGCTTGTAAATAAACACTCTCTCAAACAAAATCAAAATAATAAAGCAACAAAGGAACAAGCCTGCCAGCTCGTACAACAAGGGTCGAAGTAACTTACAGCCCTCTAAATTCTCAATTAGAGCTGGATAGTACATAAACAAAATCCAATAATAAAATAAATCAATAAATCACTTCTAAACAAAGGAATGCAACACAAATGGAAGCATGTTGTTCGTACTGCACTCCACTAATAACACATGCCACCCATCACCCCCGTCAATAGACTCTATAAATACTCAGCCTGTTCCCTCGTTCATTGTCTTGTCTACTGTTGTATTTGGTTGTAAGTTCATGCCTGTCCTAGTGTTTATAAATAAACAAATCGTTAAGTTTGACTTTCCTCTGCTCTCATTTGTGGGTTCCCGTGACAGAAGACAAGACCTTCAAATATGGCTTCACCTCTCCAGAGGGCATTCCCCAGTAGTGTTGTCACGATACTGGAATTTCTAACTTCGATACGATACCTTGAAAAATATCGATATTCGATACCATTTTCGATACCACGGAGAAAAAAACTGCCACAACATTAAGGGGGTAATTTTTTGTATTATTATTTAAAGATAAATATAACAAGTGTAGAACATGACAATGAGGTATATTTTACATGAACAAAAATATCTTGAGGTCTTGAATGCACTTGTTCAAAAGCCTAAAGTGCAAGTAAAAAAAGTGAAAAATACTTCCAAAACATGTATTAATCTTAGTTAAAAGTTAATTTAAACTAACATTTTACTAATACATGTACTAATTAAAATCCAAAGTTCTATCTGTTAATATTTTTTTTCATTGGACCAGAGCAAACATGATCCGTTGTATTTTTATTACATACTGTCATCAAAGATTAAAATATACTGTAGCAAATGCATTGCTCATCGTTCATAAATGCTGGTTAATACATAACATTATTTGATGAACAGATTTTAATGCCGGATTCACACATCACACCGATCCACACACGCAAACTTGCGTGCATCACACGTGAAAACAATGCTCACTGGATCGACATGAAGACAAATTACAGAATTTAAGTAATCATTTTTTGAATTAAGTTAATTAAGCACAAGTTAATTTACATTTGACCACAGTTAAAGTATTTAAAGATTCACAGTTAAAGATTCCTCAGTCGGACTATATTAACTTTAAGAATTACGGTGAAAAAACGAGACAACACTCATATCAGCAACAATACTAGGCCATCTTGGTTAATGTTTCAGTAATGTTAAAATAATAACAGTTACCAATCTCTTGAAATTTTTATATACATCCGGGTGTCTGTCTTTCAGGTGCTTTAGTTGTTAGCGCCTTTTGTTAGCACTGCTCTGTAGCAACTCTTGTATATTGGCTTGTTTATTATGTCCTTCGGCTTTCCATGTGTTCATTTGCTTCATATCCAAAATATTTCCAGATAGCACTCCTGCTGTGTTCTTTATCAACCAAAGCCGGTTGCGGAGGCGCCGCACGCGCCATATTTATATTCACTTCACTTTTGCTATTTAACCAGAGCGAATGAGACGAGACACGTGACAGGAACTGCGGTCACGTGTGGTGTTTGTCAACGCGCCTTTGGAGATAAGTGAAAGTGACAGCTCGGCTAGGATCGGTGTATCGATACTTCGGGAAATTAGTATTGGTACCGTTCAGATATTTCAGTATCGATACTTATCGAAATATCGATATTTTTGACAACACTATTCCCCAGTACCTCCTCAGCCAAGATGGCCTTCCTCTGGAGAGGTATGTGGAGGACTTCCTGGACATTTGCCACCGGGTGGATTGGGATGATCGCTCAGTCATTACATGCTTTCTGATGGGATTGGATCGGTGTCTGTTCTCAGAATTCCGGAACAGACCAAAGCAGGTGCCTCGACGCTCTTCCGAACCTTCCCAAGAGCCTTCCAAGTCTTCCGAGCCTTCCCAAGAGCCCTCTCAGCCTTCCAAGTCTTCGGAGCCCCCCAAGCCTTCCAAGTTTTTGGAGCCCCCTAAGCCTTCAGAGCTCCCCAAGCCCTCAGAGCCTTCCCCTGTGGCCACCGTGGCGGTGCGCTGGCATGCGCCGTGGCTGTGTGTTTACCCTGGGTTCTCCCCAAATAATTTTTTTGGGGGGGCTCCATTACCCTTGCTGTAGTAGCCAGTCCTACCTTCTGGGAAGGTCACAAAATGTACCTCCTCGTAGTGGTTGTCCTGGCTGTTTCCAGCAGCCTTGCAGTGGCCAGGACAACACCCACTTCCATCCCCACGGCAGACCCCAGCCAAATATCTTAATTCATTCTATGTGTACAGGAGGCCGCCATCCCGGACTCAACTGCCTGAAGTGAGAACGCGCCTTCCGGGAGGGGTGAAGTACTGTCACAGTCTCGTCTGTCCAGTGCCTTTTTCTCCTGTGTTTCCCCATGGACTCCATTCCCCAACACCCTTCACGTTCCCACACCAGTTTTCATTCAGCCGCTCTCACCCTCCACATGACGGTGTTTGGCAACTCGACATTGCATCACGGCGAGACCAGCAGCCTTCAGCACTCTTAGTTTGACGGTGCGTGAGCTGCATTATCACCGGGCAGGTAAGTCAGCAGAGCCGCTCTCCTTCCCGGGCCCCCCCCCACGGCGAGGGAGCCGCACTGCTAGCCATCGAACCACCCCCCTTGGGGATCAATAAAGCAGATCGAACCCCTAGTCCCCCTGTCTCCGTCCTGGGAGCCTGGTTAGAGCTTCCCAGACCCGTCACTGCCTCGTCCGCGCATGTTCAAGTCTTTGAATGACTACATATCAGGGAAACTTGGTCTTGGACTGGTCATTTTGTGTTGGAATATGCACAGACGGAGCTGCGTGTATGACTACCCAACTGTCTGGCCTCACTACCTGGGTTAAAGAAGTTGCCCCTGAATGTGAACCTACATGCATCATACATCGGGAAATGCTGGCTAGCCGTAAAAATGTCACCAGAACTAGGGCTGTAGTCAAGTCCACCGTTCTCGAGTCCAGGACAAGTCCAAGACCAGGACTAGTCGAGACAGAGTCAAGACTGAGTCCAAAGAGGTTCGAGTCCAAGTCCAGAGAGGTTCAAGTCCAAGTCAAGACCGAGTCCAATTGAAAAAATCATGACTACAAGACCACATACTTAACTATTGATAATTTATGTGATGCAAGAGACAGCATATCTTCTATTCTAAGATAATAATTTTCATTATTGTTTGTAATGATCAAAAAGCAGATAAAATAAGGTAATTTTATTTACTTTAGGTATAGCACTAAAGTCACAAAGCCGAAGTGTAACTTCAAATGTGTTTTATTGAAGTGTAGCAATTTTATTCTGCCAATAGAAAATCTAACAAATAACCAGCAAACACTTTAATATGTTTCAAATCTTCCATTCTTGAACTTATTACTTAGTGTCGCCCAAAGTAACCAAAAAATAAACCACTTTTTTATTACTTTTTTAATCAGCCCTCCTAACAGCATGGCTGTGCAGCAATAACCCCCTTTGTGTGTGTGTGTGTGTGTGTGTTTGTGTCTGTGTACTGGTTTAGCTTTATTTGTGAGGGCCCAATTGTCCTCAGTAATACTGTGAAATGTCATTTTGCTGATCCTCACTAAATAAAAAGGCTCATAATTAGGTCAAATCGTTATTTCTTTAAATGTAATAATGTTCACATGTTTGTGTGGTTATTAGGTTTAGGTGTTGGTGTAGGGTTAGGGTTAGGGGATAGAATATATCATAAGGCTGATTTAAAATCAATGGAATGAATGTCCCCACTAGTATAGTCAAACAAACATGAGTGCGTGCGTGTGCGTGCGTGCGTGTGTGCGCCTGCCCGTACTCGTGCGTTCCTTTTAAGCGCACTGTCGATAAATTATTTATGGTTTGTGAAACCAAATTGTATTATGCCGCTGCTCGCGGACATCATGCCTGATGAATGATTGATGCTGTCCGGTTCGCGCCACGGACGAATCGTTCATTCGAACCGGTCGTTTCTTTTTAGTGAACCGGTCGATCCAGTTCAGCTGAATCGTTCGTGTTTAGCGTCTCCAGTAAACACTTAATATTATCCACAAATTAATTCAGTTGGATCACAAGAATATTGCTCTATCAATGTTTTGTTTTGAAGGCGAAAATAAAACATATATCGCTTGACTCGGACGAGACAAGTGCAAATACCAACGAGTCCAAGACAAGTCCGAGACCATAAAAAAACGTCTCGAGTCCGAGACCTGTAGTACTCGAGTACTACAGCACTAACCAGGACTACACTGTGCTAAATGACGTTGTTAAAATAATTAACCACATCAAAGCAAATGCCCTCAACTCCCATCTTTTCGAACAGCTTTGTGAAGAAATGGAAGCAGTTACACAAACGCCTTCTGTTACACACGGAAGTCAGGTGGCCTTCTAGGGGGAGATCTTTGGCGAGAGTTTACGAGTTAAGAGAGCCTATACAGATCTTTCTTTCAGAAAGAAAGTCACCACGCAGCAAACTTTAGTGACGATGAATGGATAGGTAAACTTGCATACCTGTGTGACACCTTCAACCTGTTGAATGAACTCAATTTGTCCCTTCAGGGGAGAATGACAACTTTCTTTAAGTTGGCAGATAAAGTGTCCGCATTCAAAGCTAAATTGCAGCTCTGGGGACAGCGTGTGCCAAGGGGTACATTTGACAAGTTTCCAACATTATCTGGACATTTAGGAAAGAACCATCTTTCTTCCAGCTGATCTGTAACCACATAGCTTCACTGTCAGTCGAGCGTGAACTTTACTTTCCAAGCTCGAGTGATCCAAGAATCGGAAAATAATGGGTTCGTAATCCTTTTGCAAATTAAAATCGCGAATGATGGGGACTAAAGAACATTTTTCAGACATCCTCTCTGGCAGGCTAATGTCTCGCGGGCGAAATATTTGTTGTAACCCAAGCGTTACTGAACATGTAACGCATTACTCCCAACACTGGTTTAAAACCAATACACACAGTTAAAACCTAGCACTGTAACACATAAACACCCATTCCAATGATAAATGTATACATCTATCATAAAAACAAACATTCATTACCTTTACAATTCTTTAATTCTAGGGCTATCATGTCACCATGCAGCAGCTGCAGAACAACACGCTTCACTGCAAGTACAATAACAGTTATATGTGTTGACCATGACATCTGACAGACTGCACAGTTATCATGACTTACCCCATTATGGGAAACCTCATGTATCGAGGAGAATCAATAAAAATTTGTACTGGTGTATTAGTCACACACCTTATAACAGAGCCACGGAATTTGTTACTACAGATAAAGAAAACCAGTCAGGTACCGTCAGCAAACAGTGCTATACACCCTGCTCGTAATAAAAAATTCCCACCTACCGAAACCATTATCGTCCTCACAGACCGACACTAGATGGGCGAGCAACTGGTAAATGGCACACAAGAGTTAACTAGTCCACAGCATTTGTCTCCGAGTATCCAACACAGAAAAGAAAATTAAACAAAACTAAAAGAAAAATGCATAACTCCGTTAAGAGAGCCTCTCACGAGTGTCACACTAGACAGCCATGTGCGCACTCCCTACCAAGCCATGCAATCCGCTATTTTATCCCGTTTCAAGCGGAATTAACGTATGACGCATTTTGCCGTGATGTCACTCCATTAGACAAGGGCTGAGTCCAACCCACTACATTACTAACAGACATAAACATGGATATAGGCAAAAACATGCATTCCGAGTACTTGTATGTGACAGACAGGTATGTAAAGATCAGCAACCAGGTGTTAATACGTTGTGAGTAGCAATTTCTGCATAACCTCATTGTCTTACAAATGCACACTCTGTTTCTATCCGCTCTAAGTATTGTCGCACTTAGGACATACGAGAAAACAGTGAACTCACCAAGAAAGACACTGCTATACCTTCTTTTCGTTGTAATAAATAAACTTTACAGAAATTATGTCGGTCACAAATCTCTTCTGAACCGATGGGTGCGATGCGTTTTACAACTAACGTTACGATGCAACACCTGTCTTTGGACCAATGTAAAGTCTCAGGATTAGCTGCGAACATGTAAACAACAGCCGCTTACATGCGAAACACATTATTTAGGAAAGGCGATTTAAAAACGGTGTGTTATACTTACTTTTTCCGGAGATGAAGCTTGATCGCGAACAGCTGGTATTGATCCACTCTTGAGAATATACATTTTTGCGAAACCCATGCTATACTGACCCCCGTTGAAGCGGTTAGCGTCGTTCAAATTCCCTGGCGGAGACCCTTCCAACGAGTCCTGGCTCGTTTCTGTAAGTCTTTCCGGGCCGGAGATACGGACCGGTGAATGTTGGTTTGTCGATCCGAAAAAAGTGCTTCTTCCTCGGACGCAGAATTCTCGGCGTCCCACCCAGGACTTTCAATAGTTAATAACTTCGGCCACCAAGGTTGCAGCGGAACGAACCCGGGCTCGTCGGAAGGGTCTCCTCCCGGCCTCCTTTTATGTTCCATTTTACATCCAACAACAGCACATATTTGTTGTTTCTTAGACATTTTTGTCGCTTGCTAGTGGCTACATCTGCTTATGCCTGAAAATGGCTGACAGCGTGTCTCTGGCAAGGTGGGAACTACGCGCTCTCATAAGGCGGAGTCTGAGAGCGCTCATGGGCAGGTGTAAACAATGTGAGAAGGTGGGGTAATTGTTCTCTATCTGAAGAAGGAGCAATGCCCTTCTGCGAGCCACGCGGCCGGTCACGAGGTGTGATGGATTTTCTGTGCTCACGCTCACAAACTTAAACTGTGTTTCGATCTATGCTACCTTTGCTCTAAATCCTGTTTGGTAAAGTAACGTTACTTATGGCCATGAGATAACGTAAAGTTTATAATATCATTGATGCATTCGCTGGACGAATGCATACAAATATTGTTATACTTTATATTACAAATCCGACACCGTAAAATATGTATATTTAATAACGATTATAATACGTATTTTTCTTTGAGCTAAACTAATTCCTTGACTGAAATTTATGTTAAAAATAACTTATTTCATCTTGAAAGATCTGGTGGAGAATCATATTTGGTGAGCTAAACTCATCCTTATTTTAACATACAGCTAAAATCGCTACACTGGCTACTCAATTTCTGGTCGAAAAACATTTAAAAGAGATGAAAAGACAATCAGTTTGGTTTAAGATACTTTACTTTTTTAAATAGTGATCACAATTAAATACATCCGGGAAGCTACAGGACAACATGTTCAAGTTTATTTTAAATTATATTTATTTTCAAATTCAATCACTTTTTAAAAATGAATTAGTATTTTATTCACAATAATTGTTTAGATAATAGACGATCTAGCAACTGCATGTTATATATTTGATGTTGTATTTTTGTGTTATACTTAAATAGTTTGGGTTTGTAATTGCTTCTGATTATTCCTTAATGGAAGTGTTGTTTATTTCATTATTTGACGAATTGTCACAGGTAACAGTCACAGCCTACTGGTTATAGCCTAAATGTGACAAGAATAAAAGTTAAAACTGTTTTCTTTAAGTATTTTCTTCTCCCCCCCAAAAAATATTGGATTTAGAACATAGAATCGATAAGAACCGGATTCGATTAGCAGAATAGGAATCGTTAAAATTAAAACGAGTCCTAGTCATGATCCCGGTATTGTCTAGGTCAGTGGTTCTCAACTCTGGCCCGCGAGATCCGTTTTCCTGCTGAGTTTAGCCCCAACTCTGATATAAAACACCTGAACAAGCTAATCAGCGTCTTTAGGAATAGATGCGTTCAACTTTATGCGGCGCTGCGCAACTCTATTGACGTGTGATATTTAAGTACCGCGACAGCGATTCAAGTGCTGATTCCTCCGTATGCATTTGAATCGTTCTCGCGGTACTTCAATGCGATATGCCAAACAATCTGCGCAGCCCCACTTTAAGTTGAGCGCGTCTGTTCCTGAAGTCGCTGATTAGCTTCATCAGGTGTTTTATCAGAGTTGGGACTAAACTCTGCAGGAAAATGGATCTCGCGGGCCAGAGTTGAGAACCACTGGTCTAGGTGTTATCTGGCAAGGGGGGTGTGTTATGTTTTTTGTCGAGCACGTGTGCTCCGTTGTTTGACGGTTTTTCTCACCCTGGCCAGCAGGGGGCGCCTTCGGGAGCTTCCTGTCAAGCATCATCAAAGGACCAACATTACAGTTCTGGTCGCTCCGAGACTGCAGGGTCGCTGTTGTCACATATCACCTGATTCCATGTTGATCGTCCGCACCTGTGTCTCTGTATTAGACTGTTAATTCCCTGACTTTGTGTTCATTCTTGAGCCAATATTCCTGTGATCCAAACTGTTAACCTTCTCAAGTTAAGTCTCGTTTATGTTATGGTTTACATAGTGTGTTCAGACCAAACGCGAATGAAGCGTTAAGCTGATTTACGCGAGTAGCGCGAGTGATTTACAGATCAGAATTCTGAGTTTTTATGTCCGAATAACCCCACTTTACATCTCAGACTCAATCCTGTCACATATCACAACTATGCAGTCCTTTCATTAAACATAATCATTAAACATTTAATGGCCTCAGACACATACACATGCCTACAAGCACAAAATACATTTAGATATTGTATACACGCAGATGCCTATGGAAGCGGCAATAATCTCCTCAAATGTAATTTGACGGATGTGTTTTATTCACATCAGACACAGTATCTGCAATGTAAGCAATTAAGATCACTCAATTCTTTTACCAGTTCACCAGGCACTTACGTTTGTGTTTTTAAGAGAAGTGGATGAATTAACATGATGTAAATCCGACAGATCTCAGACCACGGCAGAAACAAATATAGCTCAACTAACGCAATCATAATAAAAGTGTTTATACAGAAAAAAAATTACAATCGGAAATGTCACATATTTCATGACATATTTAACAGTTTGTGAATTATTTTGAGTAAAAAAGAAAAATAATGTAAAAGCAATGCATCAGTCATACAGCTGCTGTGGCTCTGCGGTGTGTCACATGATACGCGGTGCCGCGTCACCATGTAAATGTTAAAGTGATACCTTCTTAACGGTCGCCTTGGAAAAGCTAGTCAAACACTGAAACGGGTGTCAGGTGTAGCCAAGCTTCAGGAATATGGTTCACAGCCAAAAGGCAGAAAAAGTGAAAAGCACTTTGGAGACAAATACAAATAAAATGTTGGTCTTTAGTGGTGCTTTTATTTTGTTTTTTTCCTGTTAATTATTAAGAGTTTAAGAAAACATTGTTTGGTCTTATAAGATAAATAAAAAAATGCACTGAGTTATAGATGGTTGATTATTTGTCTAGGTAAGTATACTTTTTTCATAGATTAAAAATATCTTTTAAAATACGCAAACTGGCAAAACTACGTAAAGTGGTTCAAAACATCTCCCTTTAAAATTATATTAGATAAAGCAGGAGACTTCAACTAAAATCGCTTGAGGTCCAGTAAACGAACCCTCCTACCAGCCGAGGCCTGGACAATTAAATACCTAAAAACCTGAATTTATGGTTTTTGGCAGATCAAATAAATAAACATGTCTTTTCTTACCTATACGACGGCATAACAATGTCTGACAACAATATAATGAAGGAAAATGTGCAATATGCCCTAATCTCTAAACCTGAACTGAACATACATTAATTTCAACATTAACAACTTTAAAAGAAAACAAAAACTAGTTTAATGTTTGACAACTTGCACAGAATTCGAAAACATACGTGGAGGTCTCTTGGCTAAGCCCCGGATATCAACTCACCTTAGAACCGCACCCGCATCTACTTAAATGTGAAGTGGGAAATTTCCGCACCACTAGTGGATGAATCTGAATGCGATTTTTTTTGAGCATTCATTCTTTTTGTTTGTTTGAGTCATAACCTTAACCAAAAGGTGGCAGGGAACTGTTTGTTTGACCAATAGCAAAAACTGACATCTGTGCCAGAAAAACCTACCAAATTTGCCTAATAGTGCCAGTGCAGTGTCTGGGGAACAGCAGGCATGAAAAGACACCACAAATGCTAATGAATCCTGCAGCCCTCTCCAGCATGAGGGAGCCCATTCTCACACTTCTCATTTCACACCAAAGACAAGAGCAAATACTCCATCATACCTGAAGGCCACAGTGGCTCATTGCAGAGCCCTTCTGTGATGAACATTGCAGGCAGCATTCCACTTAAATTCTCTTCAGCCTGTCGGATCCCGGAAGTTATGTGAAGAATTCAACTAAAATGCAAATGTGACATCTGTTTGTCTCATACTGCATTTAACTTCTTAAAATGTGTAATTTACAAAATATTGAAAGGTTGTTACTTAATCAATACAGGATCATTACATTGTGGCCTTGTAAGGCTTTTCTGTCTTAAAGGGCCGCTAAATCCAGGGGTTTTCTGCAATGTAAAAATAGTCAGTAGTATCCCCAGAAAGTTTCAGCTCAAAATATCTTTCATTATAATATGTTGAACATGGCCATTTGTGGTTGCATTGGAAAACGCGCCGTTTTTGTGTGTGTCTCTTTAAAAGCAAATGAGCTTCTGCTCCCCTCCCTGTATGCAAAATATGAGGTAGAGCGCTTAAACATGTGCTTTGGATGACATCAAGACAAGCAATATGGCGGAAAGCGCAATTACGTCTGTTAAGCCTTGCCCAACCAAAACCATACACTAACTACAACAAAAATCATCTTGGTTACGGATGTAACCTCAGTTCCCTGATGGAGGGAACAAGACGTTGTGTCGAACCGACAGATGGGGTTCGCCCTTGAGAAACAATCAACTTCGACCAATGAAAAGGCCAATGAAATTGGCGAATTAAATTTGCATGCCGGACTCCGCCCCCGGATATCCGGGTATAAAAGGGAGACGGCGTGCTGCATTCGTTCACCTTTAGTTCTGAGGAGCCTGAGAGCCACTCACGACTGCTGCAGCGGGCGGCACGTGTTGTGGCATAAGGGACACAACGTCTCGTTCCCTCCATCAGGGAACTGAGGTTACATCCGTAACCAAGACGTTCCCTTTCTGTCGGTCTCTCGACGTTGTGTCGAACCGACAGATGGGGTTCCTATGGAAAACGCCACAACGTTGTGCCGCGTCACAATTTCCAGCGATGCGACGGTGACTGGTCTAGGCGTGTCAGACGTGAGCACTTTCGCGAAATCGTAACCTTCCAGTGGATAGGTCAGGGGGTCCCAGAGCTTTCTTGGAGAAAGGGGGCCTTGTCTCTCTAACCGGGGAGAGCGGTCAGGGCCACTGGGTAAGCGCTGTCTACCCAAAGGGGAATGCGCTACATAGACCACATCCTACCGTACGGAGGAGTTTAGTGGAGATATCAACATGGTCTCACCGATGGGGAAGAACTCATGGAAAAAATGTGCGGACTGAAGTAGTTAACCGTGAGGTGGAGGTCCACCTAGGGAAGGTCATGGGTTGCCAAGGTGGGAACCAATCATGAGGATACATCAGACGGAACCGCCCGATTGGGGGGTTACAACGTCCGGTACCAATAGGTCCGGTTAGAGCTATGCGTGGATGTCAAATGGTACCCGGCCTAAGGGGCAGGGCTGCTCTGCCAAGCCTGCCCGCA
This sequence comes from Triplophysa siluroides, assembly GCA_006030095.1. Classification (NCBI taxonomy): domain Eukaryota; kingdom Metazoa; phylum Chordata; class Actinopteri; order Cypriniformes; family Nemacheilidae; genus Triplophysa; species Triplophysa siluroides. Next base: position 933,170 of record VCII01000128.1, on the reverse strand, counting down.
GGAGGTGCTTGCTTAGTGATGGATGGAATGCCTGTTCTGCACCCAGTGGGGGAAGAAGGGAGGCCAAATAGCACGCTTACCCACCTGAGAAGGGGGGATGGTGCTTTCGCAGGCATATGCCCTACCGGCTGCCGGCGCTACATGTTGCCATGCAGAACACGGGCTGATACTGGTTTTACGCGGAGGTTGTAACACCTCGCGAAGATGTTGGGCGCAGCCCACCCCGCAGCTCTACAGATGTCTGCCAGAGAGGCGCCTCTAGCCGGTGCCCACAATGAGGCTATACCCCGAGTGGAGTGAGCTCTCACTGCGAGTGGGCACGGGCGATCTTGGGATTGGTACGCCATCGTGACGGCGTCCACAATCCAGTGCGCTAATCTCTGTTTGGAGACAGCCCTCCCCTCTGCTGACCTCCATAACAGACAAAGAGCTGGTCAGAGCTCCTGAAGCTCTGCGCTCGGTCCAAGTAGAGGCGCAGTGCGCATACTGGACACAACACGGACGGGGTTGGGTTTTTGTCGCTGCCTATTTGCTACATCTGCTCTTGCCTGAAAATGGCTGACAGCATGTCTCTGGCGAAAGGTGGAACTACGCACTCATAAGGCGGACTCTGTGAGCGGTCATGGGCAGGTGTAAACAATGTGACATCAGATTGTTCGGGGATCGCCAACAGCCTGTTTTGTGTCACTATTGTGGTTTAAAGGAAATTACAAAAAGAAGAATAGATATAGGCCCTTTAACTGAAAACAACTAGCATTAGGGCTGGGCGATATGGGAAAACTGTAAACTCGATAGTTTTCTTCTTTATTGATCGATAACGTTATGTATTTCGATATATAATTAATTAAATAACTGTATTTAAAATAATCTATTTTAAATACAGTTTATTTACAAATATTTTAACAAAAGTTAAACTTTAAACCACTTAAAATTAAATTAAGCCAAGTCATTGATATTACCTAATTAGACATGCACTTTTGCAACACAGAGGATATTATGCCATAAACAATATGTACCAGTTCATTCAGTCTCCTTTTGACTTAATTGACTTGTCAAGTAAAGGGAGTGTTCATTCAGTACATTTAACCAATGAAAGGGCTCCGTTACTGCATACATTCGAACGCTATTGGCTCAGCACCTGCGCACATACATAACGCTGCAATAATGTCTTGTGAGGGATATTACTGTTGTTATTACATATTTTATTACGTATTTCTTAAAGTGTGAAGATATATTTTTGTTTCATACATTCATTCATCATATAATCTGCACTGTGAAAACATTGAAAACTGTGTGTGATATTGAAGTGCTTGCAGCAGGGGAATGTGAGTGTGTGGGGGAGAGGGGACATCTTCAGCTGCAGTTGTTTAGAAGAGTGGTATGTGGAATGTATGTTGTTTTCTCAGGAGTGTTTTGCAGGAACCAGATAAGGCAGAAGTTGGTGATTGGTGGAAACAAGGGGGATCCCGGCTGCCCAGCAGAAGAGAGATCGGCGTGAAATAACAATAAATGCTGTGAATGTGTGCTGTGGGGGTTGTTGTTCCTTGGAAGGACAGAGGAGTGTTGTCCAGCAACCCAGCGCGCTGTATTTTGTTATAATCAGATTAATAAACTTCAATACTTATTAGAGATTGCCTACCTTCAATTTTTGAACATGCAGGACACTTAAAAGTCCAACACTTGCTTGACTAGTGGGATTCATTCAATGCATACAGTGAACCTTACACCGTCTACACGACAGGCGCGACACGGCATGACAAAAGACATTAGAAACGCATTAGAATCCATTATAATTTCAAATATTGTCCACAATGAAAAACGTTTGTGCTTGAGTTTCGATGTCGCTTGCAATTGCGCCTCAAGGTTGTTTTGTTTAAACGGCGATTGTGAAGGAAAATAAGACACTTGATAACCCGCGTGATGACAACTCATGGTTAGTTTCACTTTTGTTTCCGCTTCCATTCATGTTTTCCTCATGTCGAGTTTTCGAGTGCAGTATGAAATGGACAAAAAGCTGCACGCTGACTCACTGTTGCTGTGTTTATTTCTGCTGTCTGTTAGAATGTAGGATTAATCCATATCGAGTCAAAATGCCAATAGCTTATCATCGGTATTGACATAAATTCTATCGCAAAGTATACATTTACATTTTAAAAAGCTATTCACATGCGTTAAACAAAACTATTTTCTCATAAAGTACGTTTCGAAAACATGCGACGGTGCACAAATATTTTGAAAGAATGTGATTTTAATATTAATGTAATTTTCAAAATGTGAATGTGCAAATCGTCACTCACGTGAAAATCACCTTGGATGTGTAACCCAGTGCTAAATTTCCTGTTTGAATTTCCTTTTAAAAGGAGTATTTATTTTCGGTATTTGTTTTGTTTTCACATAAAAGTGGTTTATTATAAGAGTATCGTTTTCGTGAATGTGCAATGTTAGATATATAGATAGTTGTTTGTATCTTCAACGTGGCATGTAGCTATTGGGGTAAAGGGGGATAAGTCCCGCCTTGTGTGTGAGAAGGGAGTGATGGCGGAGGAGATCAGAAGTGTGAGGGCAGTTGAGACGATTCCAATTTAGAATGTGTTTCTTTGTTTTCTGATTCCGCGGTTTAAATGTGTATCTGTGTTTTTGTGTAGTCAACTTGACGGCATATATATACATATATAAAGTCATCCCTGCATAAATTGGACGAACTGTTATTCTGCGGGTGAGCGTTACTGTGCAGTATTTAGGTCGTTCGTCCGGGTGGCAGTAGCGAGGTGGACGATATCGACGGGAGTTGAATTGATGGCCGTTGACTGTTTGATCGGCCAGTTCGCGTGTGACGGAGCAGGAAAGGGATTTTCTAGCTAGCAAAGCTAGGAAGCTAAAGTTTCTCCGACGGCGGGATGGCATGGTGACGGCTGACTGATCGGCGCCGCACGTGTCTGGTTGCTAACGGATACGAAAGCCTCTGAAAACGTCAGGATCTGAGGTACTGTATGTGTGGTCTAGTGGGTTAAACCACTGAACTGGTAAATCAAAAGGTTGCTGGTTCGATCCCAGCAGCCACCACCAGTGTATCCTTGAGCAAGACACTTTACTCCACGTTGCTCCAGGGGGATTGTCCCTGTAATAAGTGCACTGTAAGTCAAAGCGTCTGCCAAATGCCTAAATGTAAATGTGTTTAATTTTGTGCTTAAAAGGAAAAAAAAACGAAGTGGCCAGTTGTGTTTTATTTGGCCTCCACGTACCGGAGCAACGTTCCAGGCCTGCAACGGGGGGAGGTTTCATATGATTTAGTTGAACAACTCAATTCAAATATTAATGCTTAGTTTCTAAGGTTTCGCGGCACTAAAATATAAAGGTAAGGTGCAAAACAGTGTACAGTTAAGGAGTCATCCTATTCAATTGTAACATAACGTCGAGAGGCATCGGGAAGGAACCAGGGATCTTGTCCCTTTTTGTTCTATAGGTTTGGTACACCTGAGACCAGAGGGGGCGCTACAGATGTGTGTGTGTTTTTTTGAGACTCTCCTGGCAGCGCAAACCCTCCCACGGGGGTTGTGGTACTCTTTAGCCAATCAGATTCAACCTTACCATTCAACCAATTATAGACGCGGGGAGCACAGGACTCAGGGAAAACGGCTCTGCGCACCTTTTGCGCAGTTTGACTCACTACCTGTGTTGAAAATGTTGTGATTTTTCAGGCCCCTTTAGCGATATATTTTCCAAAAGGCAGCTAGCTACAAATCTATGCGCCCATACAAAACAATGTTTCCAAGAACTAGTCATTTATAGTCCTTGTTTGCCCTTGTTCATTTAAAACATACATTGTATGGACATACAAACATGAACACATCTCAAACAGGCACAGTTTGTTACCCAGACGGATTTTCGAAGTTCAATGGAAGTGACTGCTGGTTGTGTAGTTTTAAGTGGTCATGTTCACTCACTATTTCATACTTTTTTCTACAAAATAAGTTAATAGAAACAGATTTATTGTGTGGCTGTATTATATTTTAATACAGCTCAGAGAGTAGCGAAGCTGTACAAACGAGCCTTTAGTGCTAAAACTAGTAGCCTACTCCTTGAGTTCTGTGTTATCCACGATTATGATTGGTTGAATGGTAAGGTTGAACCTGATTGGCTAAACAGGATGACAACTCAAGTGGGAGGGATAGCGCTGCCAAGAGAGTCTCAAAATACACACACACACAAATTCAAGGCGATTCACGCATGAGTGACGATTTGCAATTCACATTCCATGATAAACTTGTACATTTTAAACTTTCGAAATATTTGTGCACAGTAAATCTGTGAATTGTATTAAGTGTTTGTGAAACATATTTTATGAGGATATCATTTAATTTTACCCACGAGAATTGTTTTTTGTGAATGTATATATATAATTTGTGCACGTAAATTACGTTTTATGCATCAGTGTACATCGTGTTTTATGTGTGAATAATTAATGACACTAAAATTGCTCCATATATTAGTGCTATTGTTTTATTTTAATATGCACATCAGTGATGTTTTTTTCTAATGCATATTTACAAAAATAAATGTCGTATTTTAATCATGGCTTAATCATGGCTTAATTTAAAACATGTCTGTGAAACCAGGCCATTCATTTTGTTCCAAATTTAGGCTACTGGAAGCTTTAGCACATACAGTAAATACAAATCATCCCTAGTGGGAATATTAATTAGAATTTCATTTACTGTATAATATTTTTCCAAAAATCCAAATAAATATAAACCTAAAACAAAATCATTATCATACTTGGTGCAATAAAAAGCAAAACTAGTAACTTTAACTACCAGGCTGAAGGCTAATGTTGTGTAATAACAAACCAATACATTTTTCTTTCAAAAAACATATTTTTCTCTCATTTTTGGCCTTCCATCCAACCTGAGAATCCATTTTTGTAAACAAAGAATTGGTTTTTGAAAGCACTCTCTATAGTGGATACATTTGAAAACACTGTTTTTACATAGCGTGGACACTGAGAAAGGAGGCTTTTAAAAACGAGTATGTATCTGTCATCTGAATTATAGAAAATTGATCACAAAACCTTGGAGTCTCCCGGTGAGCAAGCCAACACTGCCCTGCTGTGGCGAGGAACCCAAACTCCAATGATTGATAAATGGAGAAAAAAAAAACTTGGGAGAAACCAGGCTCAGCCGGGAGGGCCAGATCTCCTCTGACTAGTCATATCTGCACTCAGTTACCCCGACCAAAAGCCACCGAGCAAGATCCACGAAGAAGAGGGAGAGCCCACCACCCACCCCCCAAGAAGTCCCACTCGCCGAAACCGTGCGGGTCCAACCCGGTCCCATTCCGCGGCCGACACCAGAAAACAGAGGAACAACCAGGTTAAACAACCAGGTTAAAATAGTAATGGCTCTGTTGTCTGATATCGACCACAAAACAAGACCAAACAAGACTCACACAGCCCCAACAAAGAAATCCCACAACCAACAAGCCCCCCACACAAACACCCAACCAGCAACCTCCAATCAGGGCCACTGACTGTAGCAATAACTTCGAACTGCTGTCATGTGATGTAAATTTAGCATTAAATACCAAGTATTGTAACTTTAGCATTAATGTGACAAGTAGTCCGTCTTTGCTCTTATTTGGTGATGGAATTTCCTGAGCTGGGATGGTCAGATGGCCGCCTTTCTCTTGGGTGGTGATGGAATTGCCAGAGATGGAGCTGGGATGGTCTGTCAGTCCGCAGGCTCTCGTAGGAGGATGGCACAGGATTTTCAACTGTAGCTGGCATAATCTCTAGTTGGGGATGGGCATATGACGTTAATCTGGGCCTGGCGGAATCTCTCTTTACCTCGGGATGAGCATAAAGAGGCAGAAAGAGAATAATTTGCGTAGCTGCAGTTCTTTTTATAATGCATTAGTTAAAGCTTGACTGAAAAGATGTGTCTTTAATCTAGATTTAAATTGGGAGAGTGTGTCTGACCTTCGAATAGTATCCAGAAGGCTATTCCAGAGTTTAGGTGCTACGTATGAGAAAGCTCTGCCCCCTTTGGTGGATTTAGTTATTCTAGGTGTTATCAAAAGTTCTGAGTTTTGAGATCTTAGAGAGCGTGATGGGTTGTAATGTGATAGAAGCTCTGTTAAGTAGGTAGGGGCTAGACCGTTTAAGGCTAAATAAGTAATTAAAAGAACATTCAAATCAATACGATACTTAATGGTTTACCAGTGAAGGGATGATAAAATTGGGGTTATGTGATCGTATTTTCTCGACCTGGTTAGAACTCTGGCAGCTGCATCTTAAACTAACTGTAGTTTGTTTATTGATGATGCAGGACAACAACTAAGTAGAGCATTACAATAGTCAAGTCTTGAGGTCACAAATGCATGACTAAGCTTTTCTGCGTTAATGTGAGGGACCGACGGGTCTAGATAAACAACTCACGAGTCACACTTCTTCATATTTCGGGATCTTACTTTGTCTCCTCTAGGTAACAAGCCAACATGTTGGAAACCCAACGTTATGTAACTTAAAGAAAACTCGGAGAACAAGCTTCAAACAGACAATGGAGACTTTAATCATGAATATCCACAGATCGACTTATCACTTCCGTGCCTGCCAACCAACCTCCCAAACAATCTTTCCACCACTCTTAAAAAGGGAATGGATGAGCTCATCATAACAAAAAATGGGGGAAAAAAATCAATTCCAAACATAACAAATAACATTACACTTCAAGACAAACATTATACAATAAGTACATCTCTAATAATGACAAATAATCTCAAATTAATGAATCAACTCACGAATATAAAACCGAATGGAGGAGATAATTAAAAATTCAATTTCAGGTTCTCCCCTCGTCTCAGCTACAGATGGTATGTCCAGGCGCAACCAAAAATCGGATAAATCCTCGTTCCCGCACTGACTCCAATCTTTGCCGGACCGGAATTCTCCCGCAGACACCTCGTCATTCCGGTAACTCATACAAAGAAATATGGTTTAGTAAAAGGTATGCAAGATCATATAATAACTAATTTGTGTATGACTGGATAAATAAAAGAATATATAAATTACTGCTGTCATGTGTGGTTATTGTAAATAATACTTGAAACTATCAAATATACAAACAACGTGTATTAACCAAATGTAACATGTGGGTGTGTTTGAACATGAGAGAAGTGCATGGATATCTGAGCTCACAAGCGTGCAGATGTAAATGTATGTATACGTGTGCTCGAATACCCATACTTGTGCGGCTGATCTCTCAGTCCGTCACAGTCAACAACACATAAAATATTTTGTAATTTGGCAACATTTCTAAGGTGGAAGAAGGCTGTTTTTGTGATATTTGAGATGTGATTTCTAAATGACAGGTTGCGGTCTAATATAACGCCTAGGTCTTTAACTGTATTTGTCGGAGTAACAGTGCAGCCTTCAATTTGCAGGTTATAATCTGAGATATTCTGTTTACGTGTTTTTGGTGCGATAAGTAACGTTTCTGTTTTTGTAAGAGTTTAAAAGAAGGAAATTACTAGTCATCCAATGTTTTATATCTTCGCTGCACTCTGCCAATTTGGATAGCTGAAAGGTATCATCTGGTCTTGATGAGATATATAGCTGAGTATCATCTGCATAACAGTGGAAGCTAATTCCATGTTTTCTAATAATGTTGCCCAGGGGCAGCATGTATATGGAGAAAAGCAAGGGTCCTAAAACCGATCCTTGAGGTAATCCATAATTTACTTGCGTTAGATTTGACGATTCCCCATTTAAATGGACATATTGATATCTGTCTGATAAGTAAGATCTGGACCATTGTAGTGCCTGTCCCTAAGTACCGGTATAATTGTGTAAACGATCTTAAAGTATTTTATGGTCTACAGCAGGGGTTCCCAACCTTTTTTGTGCCAGGGACCAGCATATTCATAAAAAAAAATCCAGGGACCAGTTGTCAATTTTAATGCCTCAATTTTATGATGCATCATTTGGAACTGTGTAAAACAACAGCCTATCATTTATTTGCAATGAACTAGAAACATTGTCAATCACTTAGTGACAACTTAATAACTTATTAACTTAGTGTTTTCACTCACCAACAGGTGACAACTATAACAGGTAAAACTATTTCAATGTGAGCATGAACTGCTTATTGATATTACTATATTTGTAGTTGTACAAGCTGTTCTTCCTGGGCATCCATAAAAAAACATATATGCATCCACAACAATGCACACAAATTTTAGGATACAATAAAACAAAATTAAAAAGGTCAGCTTTTTACAAATATGAACGAAAATCAGTTTACAATCTGATATCCATATCAATGAGACCCCTGGGATTGCTTGGCAGCCACAAGAACATCAAACCGGGGCTTGATGGTTGACAATGAGACACGCAGGGGTATTCCTCACATCCAGTCTGTTTCTAAGTCTGGTCTTAGTGGCAGTCATGGCAGAAAAACCTGCCTCGCACAGATATGAAGTCGGGAACGGGAGCAGGGTTTTCAGTGCAAGGGTGCTGATCTCAATGTATTCTCTTGATGCTTTGATCCAGAAGGATGTCAATGGTGTTGAATTAAAGACAGTTTTCAGGCCTCCGTCATGTCTGAGCTCCAGCAGCTGGTCTTCTTGTCTTGATGAGAGCTGGTTCTGGCCATCATCATCTTCAGAATTAGAATCAGAATTTACTTATATTAGCATTAAAGTTTTCACATACAATTAATTTGCTTTGGTGTTTTGGTCCAAAATAGGGATCTTAACGATTAATTGACGATAAGCGGTTCAAGCGCGTGCGTGCGTGCGTGCGTGTAAAGAGAGCGCGCCGGAGTTATGTTTGGGACCATTTTACACCATCATGAGTTTGCGTGTTCATTCGCAGCATTTTGTTTTGTGCAAATGTAAGTTGTAATATTGTTTATTTTGTGTAGGCATATCTATATCTGATTTATCTCATGACATAGGATGCATTTGGTTAAAAAATAATGTAGTAAAGTGTAGCTGATCCTCTTCAGCTTCAGCGCGCGCAGCTCAAACGGCAATAGCCTACATACACGACTAATTATTACTATTGGGACTGTCATATTGCATAACATAATAAAGAGAATAATATTGTAATAAAACATTGAATTATTTGGGTTTAGTTGCCGTGTCGTGTTGTTCCAGGAAGAGCGCTTCCACAACAGTCAAAATAATATATTTAAACTAAAGTAATTAAATATAAAAAGTAGCCTATTGTTGTTTGAAAAAAATAAATTTATTGAAATTACTATTTTGCCAAATGGAAAATTAAATAGAAAATATACTTTGGGCAGGGGCGTTATATGAATGTAATGTGCATACCTTGGAATGGGTTGCGCATCCATACTTTGCCATTCCTTGGGTCTTTTTCAGATGGGAAATAACGCTCAAACTCATCAGACAGTGATGTCAGGTGACAATGTATCAACTGGCCAAGTCCTTCAGCATCCTCGGAAAAAAACTGGATAAGTTGCTGAACATATCAAAAACACCCCGGTTGACGCGCCGTGCCCAGGTTTCCAGCTTGGCCTTAAATCCCGCGATTTTATCCGCCAGCCTGAATGTGTCAGCCATCCTCCCCTGCATTGTCAGGTTCAAGTCGTTCAAGGCCATGAAAATGTCACTCAAGTAGGCCATTTTGCGAGCCAGCTCTTGTCACTGAAGTGCGCTGCTAAGGCTGACTGCTTGTTGGAGAGGAATTTCTGTAATTCCTCTCTTAGCTCAAACACGTGTTAGGGCTTTCCCTTTGGACAGCCACCTAACTTCTGTATGTAGAAGCAGGCGCTTGTGATCAGCATCCATGTCCTCACACAATAATTCAAACAAACGCGTATTCAGTGCATGAGCTTTAATGTGGTTGATGACACGTATAGCATTATTAAGGACCGCGTGAAGCTCTGAGACATCTTCTTGCTTGCCAGCATCTCTCGGTGAATCATGCAGTGAGTTGCCTCACATTCTGGCGCAACTTCTTTCACCCTGACAGTGAACCCCGACAACCGGCCGGTCATCGCGGCAGCCCCGTCAGTGCAGACACCACACAAAACTTCCATTCCAGTCTGCCTGCTACGTATTCGTTCAATACTTGGAATATTTCGGAGCCGTGGTTGTGGAAGTGAAAGACAACAGAGCAAAATCTTCCTGCACCTCATCTTGATGCACGTACCGCACATAAACTAACATGATCGCCTTATTTTCCACGTCAGTCGATTCGTCCACTTGAATTGCGTACCACGGAGATGCTTTTAATCTGCCCAACAGCTGCCCCTCAATATCTTCAGCCATGTCATCAATTCTCCTGGCAACAGTATTGTCAGATAGTGGAACATGTTCCAACTTGCTAGCTGCTTTTCCCCCCAAAAGTTCCCGACAAATATCTTTTGCTGCCGGCAAAATTAGCTCTTCTCCGATTGTAAAGTTTTTTTTAGCTTTAGCTATTCGGTGAGCAACCAGATATGACGCCTTTGTTGCAGCTACGTTTACTGATGTTGAGGATATCAAAACTTGCCGCTGAGCGTCCAACTCACGTTTCTTTCTTTCGAAAAACTCCTCCGTTTTGTCTTTGAGAGTTGGGTGTTTGGTGGTTAAGTGCCGCTGAAGTTTTGACGGCTTCATTGCTTCATTGCAGAGTTTTTCACCACAAATAACACACAATGGATTTGGCGCCACGGAATCGCCTGTTGTGGTAAATCCATACTTAATGTATGAGGTATCGTATTTACGATTGAAGCTGGACTTTTTTTTCTTTTTTTTCTCACTATTTTCGAGTTGGTCATCGCCTTTTCTTTTACCCGAACTGTCCGCAATGAAATTAGCCATTGAAGTTTGCTGAGGCCCGCTCATCTCTCACTTCTCTGTCACTTCAGGTGCACCGCACTTTTTTTGCAGTCCGTTCAGATACAACGCGTTGCTAAGCAATCGCAAGACGCCCAAAGAAACATATTTTAATCTATTTATTATTTATATTTTGGATTAAATAGCATGACATGTCATAGCACTTAAAAAAGCATTTAAAAAAGACAATTATTATTATTATAAAAAAAAAAAAAAAAAAAAAAATATTCTGGGAATATTTCAAGGCCCGGTACTAACGGGTCCACGGACCGGCACCGGTCCGGGGACCGGGGGTTGGGAATCACTGGTCTACAGTATCAAACGCAGCACTAAGGTCAGGCAGGACTAGGAGTGAGATGTTACCTTTATCTGATGCTATAAAAAGGTAGTTTGTAATTTTAACGAGCGCAGTTTCGGTGCTATGATGCGGTCTAAAGCCAGACTGAAATTTTTCGTGTATGTCATTATTTTGTAGGAAAGAGCACAACTGAGTGGACACTACTTTTTCTAGTATTTTAGACAAGTATGGGAGATTTGAAATCGGTTTATAGCTTCCAAGTTCATTAGGGTCTAAGTTTGTTTTTTTGAAAAGAGGCTTAATTTCAGCGCATCTTCCTTGCGCTGTGCGTATTCTGTTGAGTGCAACCCATTCTCTGCGGGGAAGATCTGATCCCGGTTGCATGATGGTTGGGTTGAGTACAAGCCTACTGTTCGGTACGTTGGCATTTTCCCAAACTGCTTGCCATGCGTTGGTTTGGCCTTGATAGTTCTTTAAGGCCTCAGCCTTGTCCCATGGTGGCTTTTGGGACTTAAGTCTTTTGTTCGGGTGGTTGGAAATAGCCCTACGGATGTTGTTGTCGGTCTCGGTGATCCATTTGAAGTATCGGGATGATATTTCGTCTCGGCGGATTTCAGGAGGGGCAATGTTTGACAGGACCGGTAGTCACTCGAGCTTTGTAGATTTCAGGCATCCGGTCACTGTGCGCATTGACCACAGAAGGTTACTTCGATGCTTGTGTTGGCGTGGTGGTTGTCGAGGTGATGTGTGCAGATCGCGGTTTTTGAGGGGTTGGGTCGTAGTTTGCAGGTGTGAAAGTACTCCTCTAATCTCTTAAGGTTGGCCAAGGCAAGGTGTGAGGTCGGGTTGCCGAACACAGTCCAGTGGAGTGTGAGATCAGCTGCAATGGACACCGGGGGATAACAGAAAAACTCTCTTTGTGAGTAAGTGGGCGCCAGGCCCTGAGAAGGCAGGAACCGTCCCGTACCGACCGATCAGAGCATGGCTGTGAAGGTCGGGCCCGATGTTGTCTTCCCTGGGGTCTTCCCGTCAGGGTAGCTTCTTGCGAGAAGGTTGCTGACGGGGTGGAGGTTTCCCTTTCGACCTTCCGAGGTGCAGCCTGTGCTGGGGGCACAGGAATCAGAAGCGAAGTCGAAGGGGTCCTTGGCTGCTGTGAAGCAGACGTCGCGCGAGATCTCGGCGGCCTCTGGGCGGCCGAGTCGCGGCGCGGTAGGATGTGGCTAATCGCCTCTGTCTGCTTCTTCACCGTCGAGAACTGCTGAGCGAAGTCCTCGACGGTATCACCAAACACCCCACCCTGCGAGATGGTTGCATCGAGAAAGCAAACTTTCTCGGTGTCACTCACTTGCGCAAGGTTCAGCCAGAGGTGTCTCTCCTGGACCACTAGCGTGGACATCGTCCACCCAGGGCCCAAGCCATCACCTTGGTCGCCCGTAGAGCGAGGTCAGTGGCGGCACGGAGTTCCTGCATTATACCCAGGTCGGCCTTACCCTCGTGGAGCTCTCTTAACGCCTTGGCCTGGTGGACCTGCAGGATGCCCATGGCGTGAAGAGAGGAGGCAGCCTGGCCCGCAGCAGCGTAAGCCTTCGACACCAGTGATGCCGAAGTCTTAAACGCTTTGGACGGTAGGCGTGGCCGATTCCTCCAGGTAGCAGCCGGCAGCCGGCTGCGGGCATAGGTGCACCGCAACCACACGTTCCACCTGGGGGATATCGACGTAGCCTTTGGCTGCCCCACCATCGAGGGAAGTAAGGGAGCTGGAGCTGGTTTGACTGGAGCGAGCCGTGAGTGGAGCGCTCCAAGTCTTACGCAGCTCCTCATGCACTTCCGGGAAGAATGGCACCGGGGGTGGGCGCGGTTTGGCATCGCGCTCCGACCCCAGGAACCACGTATCCAGCCACGAGCGTTGGGGTGGTGCGCACTGCAACCCAATATTCGCGGCTGCCCGGGTAAGCATGGCTGACATCTCCAAGTCTGAATCTCCTTCAGGGTCGGATGCCAGCAAGTCTCCCTCCGATGCTGCGAGAAACATCTCATCATCGTCACGCATCGTTTCCGAATACGTGACTGAGGATCCGGATGGTTTGTCACCGAGCGCTTGTCACCGAGCGCTTGGCTGGAGGGTTTACGCTTGCAGAGGTCCCAATATCACTAACGCTGCTAGCACTGGCGGACATCGGGGCCTTAGCCACCGACGTCACAGCCCGGCTAGCAGACGAAATGGTGGTTGGTTCCCGGAGGAAGACAGCCACCCGTGACCGCAACTACTGAATGACCATCTGCGCGCATTGCTGGACGCCCAGAAACCCGATGCAGCTATCGTGTCCGTCCCCCTCCTCGATGAGGGTGCCGCACCCAAGAGAACAGTGGGACATGCCGTGCTGGAGAAAGCTCAGTCCTGAAAAGGACTTTTGGAAATATCTCTTTAGCACCTCTGGAACCGTCGAGATTCCCAGGGGAAGGTCGCTGCAATGTAAACAAGTAAGTAGTACTCATGAGCGATGGCTCTGAAGAACAAAAGGTAAATGAATGCTGCACGCCGTGTTCGTTTTATACCGGATATCCGGGGGCGGAGACCGGCATGCAAGTTTCATTAGCCAAATTTCATTGGCCTCTTCTATAGTAGTCATAGTTGATAGGTTCTCAAGGGCGAACCCCATCTGTCGGCTCGACACAACGTCGAGAGACCGACAGAAAGGGAATCCGGATTAACTGTAACAGAAATTGGATTTTAAAAATGTGTTAGAAAAGGACAAAACATTGCTTTATATATATATATATATATATATATATATATATATGTGTAAATATATACAAACCAGATCTGCTCCTGCAGGTATGTCGCAACAGGAAGCTAGCTCTCCAGACTGCCTAGAATGTACTCCGAACTGTTTGTTGAAGATGTGGATTACATGTAATGTTATAAATGTTCATGTTCAGTTCATGATAGTAGTTTCTGTAACCCTGCCTGTGAAAACCAAGCTAAAGTCATTTTTTATTTAGTAAGATACTGTTTTATCTTTAACCTTAATGTATTTAATATTAACATAGTAACAACATGTGAACAATTGAAATCATAGTGAAATTAATAACAGAAACCAAATTTTCATACTCCTAATCTTATAATTAGATCATGAGACTTTAGCCTAGATTTCACAGACAGGGTCACATATTATCTACTAACAATTTATATAATTAATATTAAAAAAATTGCTTATGTTTTGCAAAGTTATCTCACTAAACATCACCAAAAAGGTCCTAAGGAGAGAAAGACGCTGCAGAGTTTATTAGTAAGTGTTTGCTACAAATCAAGTATTGATTAGCAAAACATCATGATTGTAGAAACAACTACAGTCTTTGAAACGTATTTTTGATTAAACTGACACCATAATATTTTTCCTGGACAAAAAGCAAAACACCTCGAGCTAGGCAAATTAAGCTTACTTTAAACACAACATTAAAGACTTTCAACATTATTTTGGGCAAGAAATAGATAAATAAATTATAGCTAACGAGTCAAAATGCTCTCAGCCTTGATCTCAAATACCTTGCGCTGCACTTTGATAGATGGAAAACGTATCTACTAGACATATGCTCCCAATGTCCAAACTGAATACATTTCTCCCAAAGAAATGAATATACAGTACATGCAACATCTAGTATTCAGAAATATTCAGTGAAGTAACTTACACCTCGTCTACAACACATGCGTCAATACAAAATATCAAGAACAAGGTGTTTGTCATGCCGCATTCACTGAGGACAGAATTCCTGTTTAGAATGAGTTCTACAGTCCTATATGCTCGCATGCGGGGCAGATAGGGTGTTAGCGTTACCGGCATGTACATCGCAAACGTAAGGTCGCACAAGTTAAAAACTCTTTAATTTCATTGCCTTCCTGTTTGCAAACAACTGGAACACATATTCAAACATTGCATTATTGAATAAACGAATTAAAGCAGACTTTCAACTTACCTTCCATCCTAGTCGGAGGAGAAAAACAAATGGTTCAAGACAAGATGTTAGAAAACGTCTCGGTTACGACTCTAACCTCCGTTCCCTGATCTCAATTGTGTTGAGAGACAGACTGGGGTTTGATCTTGAGAACCTATCATCTCCGAGAGGAATTTCTAAACGCCAATGGGCTTGGCGAATGGCACGCGCACGCCAGTCTCCGCCCCGTACATACGGGTATAAAAGGAAGATGGCGGCGGTCATTCATTCACCCTTTGGGCTGAGGAACCTGAGAGATATCTCCCAGTCGCTGCAGCGGATCGGCGTAGCGTTGTGGCATGAAGACACAACGTCTTGTTCCCTCCATCAGGGAACAGAGGTTACAGTTGTAACTGAGCCGTTCCCCTTCAGTCAGTCTCTCGACGTTGTGTTGAGAGACAGACTGGGGACTTATCTCTAAACGCCACGGCGCTACGCCACACTACGACCTCCAGCGGAGCGACATTGACTGGCCTAGCGAGTCATAACTGAGCACTACCACGAGACGTAATCTTCCAGTGGAATCAGTATTGGACATACTGCGAAGCCTCTACTGACGGTCATCACGGATGGTGGCGTTCACCTCTAGTAACGAGGTTCCTTTCGGAGCCGACACTGGGAAAAACACTGCTCTCCTCTTGGAGAGTGTGCTACGGAGACCACATCCTGCCACTAGGGGAGGTACATGTGGAAGTATTCAGCATGGTCTTCACGTAGGGATAGTGTCAACCCATGTTCAGGAGACAGAAACCAGGTGGGAGTACCACCGGAGGGGATGTCACAGATTCACCCTCGGGGGAATCATGAGTGAAGGAAATCAACATACGGGACTACCCTGCAGGGGAGTCACTGCGTATGGGGCATTAGTCCTAGTATAGGGGTGCACCTGAATAGGGGCGATAGATCGCTCCGCCCGATCTATTACCAGAAAGCCAATGCTTAGTGATGGATGGAATGCCTATACTTTACCCTAAGGGGAAAGTAGGGAGGCTATATAGCGCACTGTACTCACCTGAAGAGGGGAGAAGGCGCTTTCGCAGACGTACGCCCAGGCCAGATGCTTGTCCTAACTTTAGCGTGTAAGACACGGGCTGACACTGGTTCCACTCAGAGGTTGTAAAACCTCACGAAGGTACTAGGCGTAGCCCAACCCGCAGCACTACATATGTCTGCCAGAGTGGCGCCTTGGGCCAATGCCCACGAGGAGGCCACGCTCCGTGTGGAGTAGTCTCTCACTGCTAGTGGACAAGGTTGACCCTGGGATTGGTATGCCAAAGAAATGGCGTCCACAATCCAGTGCGGCAGCCTCTATTTGGAGACAGCCCTCCCCTGGTGCTGTCTCCGGAAACAGACAAGAGCTGCTCAGAGCTCTAAGGGCTCTGTGTGAGGTCAAAAATAGACGCGGAATGCGCGTACTGGACACAGCACGTTGAAGGTTGGGTCTTTCTTCCGGAGGGAAGCGCCTGCAGGTTCACCATCTGAAGGTGCACCGGCACTGAGGCTTGACCGTAATCCACCTGGTGTCGGGGTGCCACGCCGTTCCCAGAACTTGACTCTGAAGCCAGTGCGGAAGCGGTCGCATGGGCATCAACCCGAGTGGGATTACCCCTGCCGAGGACACCATATGCCCCGGGAGCCTCCGAAAGAGAGGCGGTCCGAAATTGAGTGCAATTGTTCCCAGCGTCCCCCGCAGCGTTGGTTTGGTTTCAGACTCAACTTCTGTCGAACCCTTGTGCGTTTGCGTTCGTCTTTCGTCATCAAAAATGTGCACTGCGCCTGACTGAAAACAGAACACGGATCAATATACTGTGTTTTATTCATTTGGACCATTTATGCGCAGCAGAGTAAATTATATTTGCGTATACTGTATGCGTGTTGCATGCAGACGGCTTTCTGCTGCTTGCAAACAGACTATTTTGAGGAAACAGTGGATTACCATTGACCTGCCGCTCTGATTCCACTCGTAAGGTAAATCATCAACATATCATCTCTTACATGTGATTTATTGAAGGAAATACATCGTAATCTGCTTAAACGCGTGCGCAGGTCACTTTACTTCCTCATCAAGTGGACCCGACTCAGAGCACCTCCGTTAGGTAGTCTCAGGTTTGGTAGCCAGGTTCGCACCCGGGTCACATTAGCGATTTTTCATGCGAACCGAGCCTCGACCTAAAGTCACACTGTAGGAATTCAGCTGGGATCAGGACTTGGCTTTATGCAGTCCAGACAAGTTCTTCCACACTGACTGAATTAGGGCCGGCCCAACCTCTGTTGGTGCCCTAGGCAAGATTTTAGATTGCGCCCCTACTATACAAAATAATGAAATAAATAAAAATATCAGAAAATTTACTTTTTTTAAAAGCAACTTCATATTTATTTTAATATAACATGAATTGTGATTAACATAAATAGGAAGTAAATTAATAACAACAAAAAAATATTTGTAATAAAAAAAAAATATTACGTACTCAGTGTTTGAAAATAATACTGAATATAAAATAAAACTTTCTCAATAATACTGTAGTGGAAAATTAGAGCTCATAAAACGAATAATTGATTATTATTATTATTATTTAGATGCAAGTCAATGAGAAAGTTTTTTTAGCAGGTTGTAAAGCTCTGCGCAAATGCTGTAGAGACACAAATAAAAGCTTATTGTATTGTTTTTAGGAATGGGTATCGTTAAGGTTTTAACGGTATTACTACTTTTATCGATACCCCTTATCGATCCGGTACTTTAACGGTACTCTTATCGGTACTTTTTGTTGAGAACAGAATTAACATCACTTTGTTTTTTTCAAATGTAAAATAATATAATTATCTATAGCCTAACAAACAGCAATGTTTGAGCAAATATACAAACAATTCAATTTAATTCAAGTTTATTTATATAGCGCTTTTCACAATGTGCATTGTTCCAAAGCAGCTTTACAGGAGCAAATAATAAAACACAGAGGTAAAACACAGCACAGTGCATAGTGTTTATAGAACAAGCAAGATCATTCTAATAGATAACATAAATAAATAAATAGATGCAGTCTCCCGGTGAGCAAGCCAACACTGCCCTGCTGTGGCGAGGAACCAAAACTCCAATGATTGATTGATGGAGAAAAAAACCTTGGGAGAAACCAGGCTCAGCCGGGAGGGCCAGATCCCCTTTGACGTGTCATAGCTGCACTCAGTGACCCCGACCAAGTCACTGAGCAAACATCCACAAGGAAGAGGGAGAGCCCACCGCCCGCGACCCAGGTAATCCCACTCGCCGAAACCATGCATGTCCAAACCGGTCCCACTCAGCGATCGATACCAGAAAACAGAGGAACAACCATGGAAAATAGTATATTGGCATATTGTAACTTTATTCCTCTGTTGTCTGACATCGACCATCATAACATGTTCAAAAACAATGTTTCTATTTTGCATTCAAATTAATATCTATGAAACTGCAGTTGGGTTCTTTTGATTAAATAATAATATAAAATACAGCTAAGTAACACGATAAAAACAAGATAACAATTTTTAAACTTAGTTGTTTGTAGTTGCAAATAAACTCTTCATATTGATTTGTTATTTAAAGTTGTTTTTAATGATTATTAGAAGTTCTGTAATAACAATTGTACCGGACCTTTGACGTTGACGAGAATTCAGATTCGGACCTTTGAATGTAAACTTTGAGAACCCCTGGTCTACAATATCGAAAGCACTAAGGTCAAGCAGGACTAGGAATGATATGTTACCTTTATCAGATGCCATAAGTAGATCGTTTGTAATTTTAACGAGCGCAGTTTCGGTGCTGTGATACGTTCTAAAGCCAGACTGACATTTTTTGTGCATGTTATTATTTTATAGGAAAGAGCACAACTGAATGGACACTACTTTTTCTAGTATTTTAGACAAGTACGGGAGATTTGAAATCGGTCTCTTTAGCTTCCAAGTTCATTGGGGTCTAAGTTTTTTTGATAAGAGGCTTAATCACAGCCAGTTTAAAGGGTCCTGGGACATGGCCTAGATTAATTGACAAGTTGATAATGTTATAAATGGGCTCAATTGCAAAAGGTAGTAACTCTTTTAATAATTTAGTTGGAATGGGTCTAATAAGCATGTTGTCGGTTTGGATGTTGCAATAAGTTTAATTAAATCTTCCTGTTTTATAGGTGAAAAACACTGTAGCTTTTCTTTTGGGGCGATGGTTGATACTAATTCATCAGACACACTTGGAGGTTGGGTTTAAACTACGTTGTCTCGTATTTTTTCCTGTAAAAAATGTCATGAATTTATTGCCACCAAGGTATGGCGGAATAGCCAGGTCAGGTGAAGTCTGTTTGTTTGTTAGTTTAGCAATTGTACTAAATAAAAACCTTGGATTGTTTTTGTTAGTTTCTATGAGGTTACGGAGGTGCTCGGCTTTTGCTGCTTTTAGTGCCTTTTTAAAACAGTTTGAACTCTATTTCCATGCAATTTTAAAGACCTCTAATTGGGTTTGTGCTCCCACTGAGGTGCTCGATCAGGATTGTGTTGTCCTTCTTACGAGACTGGAGACTAACATCTCCCCTCCACACGGAAAGTGTATGTAGTCGCTATCGCCACTCATCACGACTCAGTTGATGGAAAGTTTCTAGGGCAACACGACCTGGTCACCAGGTTCCTAAGGGGCACGAGAGGGCGGAATCCGCCTCATCTCCGCTCCATACCCTCTTGGGACCCTAACGTGGGTCCAAGAGCCCTTGGAGGTTCCGATCTTCCTCTTCCGGGGTGGAGCTGTTGTGTACACAGAGAGACCTGGTGCTCCGGCACCTAGATCGATTGGGGCTTCAGGTCAACCGAGACAAGAGCAAGCTCTCCCCGGTGCAGAGCATCCTCTTTCTCGGTATGGAACTCAACTCTGTCACCATGGTAGCGCAACTGTCCGCAGAACGCACCCAGTCAGTGTTGAACTGCCTGGATCTCTTCAGGCAGTCCGCGGTCTCCCTGAAACAGTTTCAGAGGCTCCTGGGGCACATGGCGTCCTCGGCAGGGGTGATACCCCTCGGGTTGATGCACATGAGACCGCTTCAACACTGGCTACAGAGTCGAGTTCCGAGGAGAGCGTGGCACACCGGCAGCAGGCGTATGGTGATCACGCCTCTCTGCCGACGCACCCTAAAACCCTGGTCTTCAATGGCCTTCCTTCGGACTGGTGTCCCTCTTGGGCAGGTTACGAGGCATGTCGTGGTGACGACCGATGCCTCCCTGCAGGGTTGGGGTGCAACGGGCACGCAGTAGCGGGGCGTTGGACGGGCCCCTGCCTGCGCTGGCATATCAACTGCCTAGAGTTGTGGACTGTGTTGCTGGCACTAAAGAGGCTACAGCCTCTCGTACAGGACAGGCACATGCTGGTCCGCCTCGACAACACAGTTGCTGTGGCGTACATCAATCGTCAGGGTGGCATGCGCTCACGGCAACTAACACGACTTGCCCGACGCCTCCTCCTCTGGAGTCAGCAGGTGACCCGCTCCCTGCGGGCCACGTACATCCCACCACGTATGGTGATCACGCCTCTCTGCCGACGCACCCTAAAACCCTGGTCTTCAATGGCCTTCCTTCGGACTGGTGTCCCTCTTGGGCAGGTTACGAGGCATGTCGTGGTGACGACCGATGCCTCCCTGCAGGGTTGGGGTGCAGTGTGCAACGGGCACGCAGTAGCAGGGCGTTGGACGGGCCCCCGCCTGCGCTGGCATATCAACTGCCTAGAGTTGTGGACTGTGTTGCTGGCACTAAAGATGCTACAGCCTCTCGTACAGGACAGGCACGTGCTGGTCCGCCTCGACAACACAGTTGCTGTGGCGTACATCAATCGTCAGGGTGGCATGCGCTCACGGCAACTAACACGACTTGCCCGACGCCTTCTCCTCTGGAGTCAGCAGGTGACCCGCTCCCTGCGGGCCACGTACATCCCAGGCGACATGAACCAGACAGCCGATGTGCTCTCTCGTCAGTCGACGCCTCGTGGAAAGTGGCGACTCCATCCCCGCGCAGTCCAGCTCATTTGGATGCTGTTCGGGCAGGCACAGGTAGACCTGTTCGCCTCCCAGGACACCACCCACTGCCCGCTTTGGTACTCACTGTCCGAGGCCCCCCTCGGCACGGATGCCCTTGCGCACAGCTGGCCGCGGGACAAGCGGAAGTACGCCTTCCCCCCAGTGAGCCTCATCGCACAGACACTGTGCAAGGTCAGGGAAGAGGAGCAGCAAGTGCTACTAGTTGTCCTACTGGCGCAACCGGACTTGGTTCCCAGAGCTAATGCTTCTGACAACAGCTCCCCCCTGGCCGATTCCCCTGACAGAGGACCTGCTCTCTCAGGGGAAGGGCGCGTTCTGGCATCCCAGGTCAGACCTCTGGAACCTCCATGTCTGGTCCCTGGACAGGACGAGGAGATCCTGAGTGGGCTACCCCCCTCCGTGGTGGAGACCATTACTCAGGCTAGGGCTCCATCCACTAGGCGGCTTTACGCTTACAAATGGCGCCTCTTCTCGTCCTGGTGTCTCTCATGACGAGAAGACCCGCGGAGATGCTTGATCGGGATCGTGCTGTCCTTTCTACAGGAGAGACTGGAGACTAACATCTCCCCCTCCACGCTGAAAGTGTATGTAGCCGCTATCGCCACTCATCACAACAACTGGTAAGTCTCTAGGGCAGCACGACCTGATCACCAGGTTCCTAAGGGGCGCGAGAAGGCGGAATCCGCCTCGTCTCCGCTCCATACCCTCTTGGGACCTCAATGTGGTCCTGGCGGGCCTCTCTGGCCCCCCCTTCGAGCCCCTGGGAGGTTCCGATCTTCCCCACCTTTCGGGTAAGACGGCCCTCCTATTGGCGCTCGCTTCCTTCAAGAGGGTAGGGGACCTACAGGCATTCTCCGTGTCCCCGGATTGCCTTGAATTCGGGCCTGGTAACTCTCACGTTATCCTGAGACCCAGACCCGGATACGTGCCCAAAGTTCCCACTACTCCCTTTCGGGACCAAGTGGTGAACTTGCAGGCGCTCCCCCTTGGGGAGGAAGACCCAACCCCGTCCGTGTTGTGTCCAGTACGCGCACTGCGCCTCTACTTGGACCGCACGCAGAGCTTTAGGAGCTCTGACCAGCTCTTTGTCTGTTTTGGAGGTCAGCAGAAAGGGAGGGCTGTCTCCACACAGAGACTGGCGCACTGGATCGTGGACGCCGTCAGGGCGGCGTACCGATCCCAAGATCGCCCATGCCCTCTGGAGGTCAGGGCTCACTCCACTTGGGGTATAGCCACCTCCTGGGCATTGGCCAGGGGCGCCTCTCTGGCAGACATCTGTAGAGCTGCGGGTTGGGCTACGCCCAACACCTTTGCGAGGTTCTACAACCTCCGCGTAAACCCGGTATCAGACCACGTCCTGCGTGGCAACATGTAGGACTGGCATCCGGCTGGGCGTATGCCTGCGAAAGCATCACCCCACCCTCTAGGAGGTTGGGTCAGTGTGCTATCTACCTCTCTCCTTACCCTACTCTGGTTAAGAACAGGTACCTTATCCGCTTCCCTTCTTACCCAACCACTTGGTTAAGAATAGGCATTCCATCCATCACTAAGCAAGCACCACCTGGGGGTTGGCTGGGCAGAGCAGCCTTCCCCTTAGAGAATGTGAGCCATCCCCTGGCTCTAACCGGACCTAGTGCTACCGGACGCCTGTAACACCCCCCCCCCCTGTGGGCTGTTCCGTCTGATTTATCCTCATGAGCTGGTTCCCACTCCTGGTAACCCATGACCTCCCCTAGGTGGACCTCCACCTCGCGGTTAACTACTTAGTCCGCACGTTCCATGCGTTCTCCCCTGAGGCCGAGACCATACCTTTTTCCACTGTATTCCTCCCCACGGGTAGGAAGTGGCCTCTGCAGCGCATCCCTAATTAAGGTAGTTGCGCTTACCCGGTGGTACCCGATCCGGACAGCCTCTCGCCAGCAAGAGAGAAAAGGCCCCGTCCGTGAAAGGTAACTGGTCAGGGCCCTCCCATCTTCCATTGGAAGCTCTGGGACCCCCGACCCATCACACTGGAAGGTTACAGTTTCTTCGATACATCGTCGAGAGACCGACAGAAAGGGAACGTCTCGGTTACGTATGAAACCTTGGTTCCCTGATGGAGGGAACGAGACGTTGTGTCCTTATGCCACTATATCGCATATCGCCCTCTGCAGCAGTCGTGAGAGGCTCTCAGACTCTTCAGAACAAACGGTGAGTGA
The DNA here is from genome assembly GCA_006030095.1 of Triplophysa siluroides. Taxonomy (NCBI): domain Eukaryota; kingdom Metazoa; phylum Chordata; class Actinopteri; order Cypriniformes; family Nemacheilidae; genus Triplophysa; species Triplophysa siluroides. The sequence goes on along the minus strand of VCII01000128.1, from coordinate 909,801 downwards.
ATGAAGCACGCCGGCTTCGTTTTATACCGGACATCCGGGGGCGGAGCCCGGCATGCAAATTTAATTCGCCAATTTTCATTGGCCTTTTCTAAAGTAGTCAGAGTTGATAGGTTCCCAAGAGCGAACCCCATCTGTCTTCTTCGACACAACGTCTCGTTCCCTCCATCAGGGAACCGAGGTTACATACGTAACCGAGACGTTTCACATGCAAGGTCATGTATATTGCTTGTAGTAAAAATGCTGCTTTTTAAAAAATGCAGTCAGTGTAGACAACTATAACAGAGCTAAATTACTTACTAGTTTTGATTAAAAGTGGAGTGGATGTCTTTGTTTAACCCGCTTGCACTGTGTGAACATATCTGTGTTAATAATGCACATAATAAGATATGAAACGGTATGCGATTGTAAACAAGGTGAATCCAGGCAATGCAATGATCATGATTTCAGACGAGCTATGGGATGGGAACAACATCAACCGAGGGGAACCCTGTCCCAGATCGTGAGGGCTCATAAAGAATGATAACATAAGGAAATATATTCTCATGATAATCAAAGGTTCAGAAAATCAGAAACCCAGGTGAAATATGGAACACAGTAATGAGAAAATTAACAAGGTAACAAGAGGGTGGGATCAACGCAGACCTCGGACACATGGCGAGCAATAACAACAAAGCCATGTGTCCGACATGACAACAACAGAGGACAAAAAAAAAACACTACAAGCGCTAGGCCCGAGACCCGACACTTAACTATCTGCACCCGAGTTCACTTTCACGATGTGACAGCTTTGAAGGAAACAAACAAAGTGCGATCTCTCTCTGGAATCATAATAACTTGTAATGTTCAGTTTGTGGCTTATTAGCAGTGTTGGGTAAGTTACTCTGAAAAAGTAATTAGTTACTAGTTACTAATTACATATTCAATAGTGTAATTAGATTACTTTAGAAATGACTCTGTCCAAAAAGTATTTAGTTACTTATTACTAATCACTTTCTATATCCTACATCAACGTTGATTAGTTAAGTGATTCAAGGATAGACATGAAACAACTTATTTAATTCATTCAAATAAATAATATTAAACTACTTAAAGTACTCTATTAACTGACCAACGTATGACAGATGTGAGAATTATACATTTTACAAGTTAGACTTTGAATTTTGATGTCAATGCCACTATTGCACACACATATATTACACAAAGTATTTAGTTTAATTACATCAAAAGTAACTGTAATTAAATTACAGAAAACATAAGAGTAATCCCTTACTTTACTTTTTCAAGGGGAAAGTAATTCAATTACAGTAACTAATTACTTAGTAACTAGTTACACCCAACACTGCTTATTAGGTATGTTTAAATTCATGCGTGCTGCAGAAACCAATCCGCTTATGATGTCAGGGTCAAACTGTAATAGAACGATATGAGAGTAAACGTCTTATTACACTTTTAAATCATGTTTGACAAACCTAATATGAGGAGTACTTTTAGCCACGGTGACACATGTATGCATGTAAAAGTGCTGTGCATATTTGATGTTTTTTATAGTGACAGCTGAACTTCAGGGAGGAATATAAACAGTGGCATAGTTTACATCATGGTTTTCGCTCACACTACTAATAAGACACTTCGTAAACCGTGTGGAGACACAGATAGCGTCTTGTGCTTACCCTTCTCCCAGAGACTTCTGATATGAGATAAGCAGGACATGCGCGCAAACTGTTGTCCGCCAGGTGGGACAAAAATATTTTCGTCTCGTTTTTATGTGTTAACGAAAATTTCACTACATTTTTATTACAGTTTTGGTTATCATGCATTCATTTTTATTTAGTTATCGTCTCGTTTTCGTCAGTGAAAACATGTTGTTAATGAATACTTTTCATCGTAGTTTTCGTCAACAAAATTAACACTGGTCCTGTGCTGGATCATTTTGTGAGTTTGGGACTCTGGGAGTTTTGTGAGTTTGTTCATGTTCGGAGTGTTTACCTTGTAGCCTACCCGTGTCTCCCGCCTTGTCCCGAAGTGTCCTGTTAGTTGAGCATAGTTATTCGTATTCATGTCTTATGTTGTATTCAGTCTAGTTAGTTTATTGAGTCTTGTGCACCTGAGTCATTCTGTTGCTTTACCCCCTCGTGGGTTTTTGTTTCTTGTTCTGTCTCACGTTTTGTTATTAAAGTTATTATTTAGCCCTTACCCGCTGTCTGCATTTGGGTCCTCTGTTCTTGTGACGCGGCCGTCGCCACGTATACGTGACAGTGATTAATAAGATGTTGACAGAACGCAGTTGTAAAGAATAATATGGAAAACTCCTTCATATTTATACACCAAGGCCGCCAGAGCAAAGATGGCTAACTGGCATTTGACCCGGCACTTTTCAAACTACTTTAGACAATAGGTGGTCAGTAACTGTAAGACATTTTTTAAATTACATTTTGTTGTCACATTCACACTCAGTTTCACCCTTTTCTCTATCTCTCCATCTTCCTCTCCATTTTTCTGAGGTAACAGTGATCTTATATAAATCCACTTATCCAGAGATAAGTGGACCTAGGACACTCATGGTTAAATCATTATGACCCCTGTAGACTGGTAACCTGAGCTATTTCATACAGAAATTCTTCCACGAACACTTCAATACACCCCCACGATCAGGAAGACACAATACTGCAGGGATTGAATGGGGTGGGAGAGGGAGACACGCACATAAAACTCTGTGGGAAACAGGCTGTAAAACCACCACTTTAATCTCAAGTCAATGTTAGAATCGAAAGGCCTGCGGGTGATAATTGTGTTATCGACCAAATGTGACAAGCCCAACCACAAGTAACAAGGTGTCAGCTCACCTCTGTAGACAGTCAAGAAAATAAATCAATATACCCCCTCATAAATTATTTTATTATAAGAAAGTGGTATATGAACAAAAGCAGACTATTGTACATTGTTATTTTACTGCATACCTGCAGGTCACACAATGTGCTGAAGATTTGAGATACGTTTTAAAATATCACACAACAAAATTTTAATTAACAAATTTTAAATCTAAGTGCCCAATGCAAGTTGGCTTTGAAAAATATTGAACTGAAATACTACTAACAAAACCAGTGTGGGGTCTAATGTCGTGTGATAGGCCTACATGTAATGCAGTGTCAAATAAAAAGAGGGAAAACTAATTGAACATCATAATAAACTGTATATTTTAATTGCCAAGCATCCCAAAAAGTCAATTTTGAGCTGATAGTGAGGGAGTCTTTTAATAAAATAGGATGTGACATCACAAACTCTCCAAATCACATTTTCTTAGTATAATTTATTTTGCAGTGAAAGTAACGGTACCTTCAGTCTTCATCTGCAACTGCCATCTATAGCATCACTTCGTCACTGAATTTAAGACACCTTAACGATACTTTCTTTAAAATGCACATCTGGGTAAATGCCTGGCAATAGTACACTTCTATGTCATGATAAATAACTGATGTCATCAAACACATCTCTTTTAAACAAAACTGATTACCACTTACTTTTTTGGGCGGTGATTGCACAACATACTGTAAATTGCAGCAGGCAAATAGCTAAGAGCTTTATAAATAAGGAATCTATATCTATCCATAATAAACCTACCCATTTAAAAATGTTATGTGCTTATTTTCATGTTCATATTGAGGGGTGAGAACCAGAGGAGCGTATGTAACATTTTGAGTGAAATATATGTATATATATATATATATATACTGTATATATACATCAAATGAAGCACGTGATGAGCTCTTTCTACTTCCAATGTGAAACAAGTGATATCTTAGTCAATTTGGAGTTATCCATTGGAAGCCAAAATACTTATCACTGAGCATACTTAGCCAGTTGGTGCCAAAAGGGCATTTCAAAAAGGGCATTTTCAAAATTTCAAAAGATTGAAATCAATACACAAAGTCAAATCAATCTATGGTCTTTTTTTGTTCTGGCCCCCCTGTAAAGTTGATAAAATGTCACTTACACCCCTCTTGTTCTCTTCCCTTGATATATGAGATTTTGTGGAGTACAAGAAATGCGGAGACAAAAAAAAAAAAAAAAAGGCAAGCGGCTGCCAGGCTCCACCCACCCACTGTTCACACACCGCCCCCACGGCGTAATCAGAAGCATCCGAAGTAAGAGCAACAGGGGCGGTCGGAGACGGGTGCGCCAGCAGAGCAGCGTTGGCCAGCGCGGTTTTGGCAGCATCAAAAGCATCCGTCATCTCTGGGGACCAATCCAACACGTCCGCCGGCCGCCCACCCCGCAAGGCATCGTATAAGGGTCGCATGAGGTGGGCCGCATGGGGGAGGAAACGGTTGTAGAAATTTACCATACCCAGGAACTCCTGCAGGGACTTCACAGTGCGTGGGCGTGGAAAACTGGCGACAGTGTCCACCTTGGCAGGGAGGGGAACAGCCCCCTGCGGGGTGACGTGGTGGCCGAGGAAGGTGATGGACGACCGGCCAAACTCACACTTAGCCGGGTTGAGGATGAGACCATGCTCATTGAGCCGGCCGAATAGCTGCCGGAGATGTGTCAGATGGTCGTCTGCGGACGCGCTGGCCACAAGAATATCGTCCAAATAAACAAAAAGGTACGGCATGTCCCTCAAAACACAGTCCATGAGGCGCTGAAACGTTTGCGCTGCACCCTTAAGGCCGAAAGGCATCCGTAGGAATTCAAAAAGGCCAAAGGGTGTGATGACAGCTGTTTTGGGGACATCCTGTGGGTGGACAGGCACCTGGTGGTAACCGCGCACCAGGTCCACCTTGGAAAAGATGGTGGCACCAGCTAGGTGAGCGGAGAAATCCTGTATGTGCGGCACTGGGTACCGGTCGGGAGTGGTGGCGTTGTTCAGGCGACGGAAATCACCACAGGGACACCAACCGCCATCAGCCTTGGTCACCATGTGGAGGGGTGAGGCCCACGGGCTGTTAGAGCGGCGCACGATGCCGAGGTGCTCCATGGTAGCGAACTCCTCCCTGGCGATCGCAAGCTTGGCAGAGTCGAGGCGCCGGGCCCGTGCATAGACTGGGGGGCCAACTGTGGTGATGTAGTGCTCCACGCCATGCTTAGCCACCGCCGATGAAAACGTGGGCGTGGTGATTTCAGGGAACTCAGATAGCAGGCGTTGATACAAGTCCCCGGTGGCAAGCGTGTTCGATAGACAAAGCGCGCCCCCACCCCCCCAAGCGTGCAGGGGTATGAAGCAAAAGACAGGGCATCGATTAAACGGCAGTTTGTAACATCCACCAACAGTCTGTAAGCGCAGAGGAAATCTGCCCCCAGGAGCGACGTAGACACGGCGGCCATTACAAAATCCCAGCCAAAACGCCGCCCGCCGAAACAAACTTCCTCTCAGCTGAAACTGAGCCTCGATATGTTGAAACCAAGGCCGTGGGTTGTGCTGCCAAAAATCCGGTAATTTTACGGTGGCGGCGCGGTAGCGCCGACGTTAGCCGCGCCGCTAGCAGCAGCATTTTCACTACCGTCGTGGTTTGACATAATTCAGCCGTATCCAAATCACGTCGGGGTCACCAATTGTGGAGTACAAGAAATGCGGAGACAAAAGACGAAGATGCGTCGAGTCAGTTTAGTATCCACTTTAATATATATCACTCCGAACAGCGAGTGAGATCCAAAACCATCACACACGTATATCACCGGAACAACTACACTCTTTAACTCCTCCCTCCCTTAAAGGTACAGTACCCTGGTGAATGTCTCGTACTAATACTTGTGGTTCACCACAATTTGAAGAAAAAATCTGCATTTTCATATAGTAGTTGGTGGAAAAGATGCAGGTCTGTGCTAATAAATTACATAGAACTGTTCAGACATTATTCTGTTTCTCCGTGAGGCCTGTAATATAAGTCAGAGGGCCAATTTAAGAGCGTGAATGTGGAGTATTGCTGGATTTGTTTTCTATTTAAACACATTGTAAAATATTCCCTTAGTAAAGTATTGAGTTTTAACACACCATTGTGAGTTCTGTGAAACTAAATTCGGCCAACCACAACGTGCACAAATTTGTCACATTACATTTTCTGTGTTGCTATGGTTATAGACAAGTTACTTCTTGCAAATAAAATTGCCTGCACTCCATCTTGCTGACATTAAATGACTGATCAAAAAACCTGATTCGGACTTAATACCATGAATCAAACAGGCTTTAAGGAAATGAAAACCAGGTCTTTTTTAAGATACATCAGTCAGTATGATCAGTGGTTAGGAGCTCAGCATGGAAAACAAATCATTTCGAGAATCATTTCCCTTCTGGTGTCACATAACAGCAGATTGTCTATGTATAGAAAGAGCCTATTGGAAATTTCCAAACACATGTTTAATGTCAAAGACTAACTGACCCCTCACTGACTCACCTATATCCTACTTCAGAGGCTCTGATCCAGAAAAGCCTGGCAGATGGAGAAATTCAAAAGCCGTTAACACGAGAGCTTTTTCAACTAAAAACGGAAAACCTTTTATGCGTTTTGGCTGTTCATTTTCACGAAAACTGCATTTTGGGGGACTGAAAAGCAAACTTGAACTTGAAAACGGGTCTCAATGTGCAAGTTTTTGAAAACGACGGCAGTATCGTGTCCATGTAAACTCTGAAGTTTGAAAAATGATGACTTTATGAGTATTGCGCGTTCAGTCAGTATAGGCATTCGCGAGTATTTCCCGAACAATAATGGCGCCCTCCGTGCTACATGTTTGTGCCGCCTGACATACATATTATCATTTGTCCAGTAAAAAGTTTATTTACTCTACCACGACAACCAGTGGATACGTAGTATTTACAGTATATGCACACTACTATAAACACACATACACGCCGAAAAAGTGTATTAAAATCGCTTTTAGTTATAAAAATTGTATTCAGATGTGCTCAAGCACGTAGGGTTTATTTACAGCACAACAGCGGCATCCACTGGCCTGGCATGCATAATACTTTATGTAGTTTTCCCGGATCCATGTAAACGCAGATCGTTTTGATAACGCTGTTGTGTGTACGTAAAACTTTTCAAAAATGCAAAGGACAAACTTTTCTGTTTTTTATCGTGTAAACATACTCTAAGTTTATGACAAAGGCATGTGTAGGAGAATATGTGAGAAGAGAGGCACTCATCCTGTTTTAGGGTATGTTCAGACAGCATGTTCTAGTGGTTCACCACAGACGCGATTTCTTTAAGACTGCAAGGGAAGCTCAGCTTCCCCTATAATTGTCAAAAAATGAATGGTCAAATATATGTACTATTATGTTAACATTTTATTGACTAAAAATGCGTTAAACACGTTCATCTCGAACGAAAACAATTTCGTTCAGAATCAGCTACTTAGGTCGGCTGACTCGATTTCCTTCTCATTCATTCCCGTAGCGTACAGTGCATTACTCTGTTGAAGCCCAGTGTCCATTGACTTCAATGGGGCTGCTTTAAACAGTTTTTTTCAGTGCTTAGAAACAAGACGGTCATTGGATAATGCTGCGATTATGTCCCGCCCACGGACGCTCAGCGTCTCTGGGATGAATGGAGGAGTGGGCTGGCCCGGACTCCGAGCGTCTGCGTGATGATTGGAGGGTCTGTCATCTTTTTAATCCACTTTTATGTCCTAAAACGCTCGTTTTTTGGGGTCGACAGCTTATAAAAACGTATTTCTTGGTTTTTTTTTAGCTTGTTTGCTATACACATTGTCACATATCAGCTTTTAGACATTTTTTTTTTTTTTTATAAATCATAAATGACAAGGAGGCGGCAGCTTCTCGCAATGCAAGAGACGGTTAGTGTGGGCGTGGGGTGTGATCTTCAGATTATGACGCGTATCACTCTGTGTCTCCATTTCCAACTCAGTCCCATCGCGGATTTTGCATGTGTAGTCGAAAGACAAACTGCAACCTTCATCGTATATTTCACACAATTTCACACCACATTCATTGTTTCAGTTTAACATAATTCCCACATTTCCTCCCGTTGAGTTAAATATATATATATATATATTAGATCGTTTGTTCATTAATTCATATAGTCTGAACTAGCCAGCTAGCAAACTGCACACGATGGCAGACAGTGCTAATATTGTCGACCTGATTTTGGCAAAGCCATTAGAAAGTCTTCCTTACGAGGAGAAACTTAGAATTAAACAGCAGGGCAGATCAACACCTAAGATTGATTTAGTGCAAAAGATAGGGAAAAGTAACAGGTCTTTTCAGCTCTCCTGGTATGACAAAGTTAGCTGGCTGACTGGAAGTGCTGTGAAAAAGAAAATGAACTGCTGGCCATGAATCTTGATGAAACCATCTCATGGATGTGTTGTTTGGTCAAAATTGGGGTTTGGAGATCTGTCAAACTTTGACAGGGCATATAAAAGGCATGAAAATAGCAATGAACATGTGAGTGCATGTGCAAGATTAAGTCCTACACCCGTAACACAATGGGCCAAGGCCGTTTAAGCAGCCTAGCTCTGCTGGCCATTGAGAGGACACTGGTCAAGTCACTGGAAAAGACGCCTAGTTGGTACGACAGGGTTACAGAGCATTTTCTTGAAAAGGAACGTAGGGCAGAATTTACATATAAATAAATGGACAATTTTTATGATTTAGGCCGAAAATGAGCTTCCCCTCTTTAAAAGATCAGCAGCCGCCACTGGTTCACCACTGACCCTTTGTTAAAGTCAAACCTCTGACTTTAGTCACAGCTCTTTCTCTGTCTCTATGTGTGTGTGATTCATGGAGACTAAATAGCCTAGGAGATTTTAATACACTATTATGATTAGTTTTTTTATATTATAATAATTTCACTAAGGTCGATAAATGTTTTTATTTCACTAGTGTTTGTAAGATGTATTTCATTAATACATATGAATGAATTTCACTACGTTTGATCAAAGTTTTTATTTCACTAGTAGTTGTAAGAGGTATTTTAGAAATAAGCATGATTGAATTTCACTAAAGTCGATCGATATTTTTATTTCACTAGTGTTTGTAAGAGTCATTTCAATAATTACGTCCTAAACGACCCCTCATAATAAAATGCAAAAACAGCATCCTATAATTAATGCAGTTTTAGAAACATTTAACATTCCCCACCTGTTCATGATTAGAAAAGACTTTGGATGGAACTATCTGCTCTGTAGATGATTTCGGACCAGAACGAGGTGAATGGTAGAGTAACAATTGAAGAACATCTCAAGGGAGTTGTGAGATCCTGACCTCCCTGCTCTACCCTAAGATGACAATGCAGGTTTCATGTTACAAATTTTGAGGTTTAATGAAAGCTGTATTCTTGTCAACTTTAGATAATGTAAGAATATAAAAGAAAAAGGACATAATTCATGGTCTTTCCGTTGCATGTGAAATGCTTTACTTTTGATGGCACTACATATGCCAAAATTGGGTTCAAAACTCTATTTACCATATGGTTCTATGTGCTGCTACAGAATCCAGCTAGAAAAAGCAGAAAATAAACAAAAACTTACACATTCAATGGAAATTTGCAATAATATCATAGGCTACATGATATTGATTGTACAATACAATATTAGAATTTACTGCAATACACACACATTACTTTTATTATTTTTAAATACTTTGGTGTTTGTTATCTCAGAGTTTAGCCTGGATTTTCCAGACAGGGTTTTTACATTGGAAAGCTCACAGTGTTATATCAATGATAAGACATAATTTAAATAGTGTATCTGAAAAGCTCCTCTACAGCATTGAAATACAGTAGTTTTTTTTTATATTTGTTGAAACCATGCTGCAACAATTGTTTCCTATTCACTTCCCATTATGCTGTCACACTGAGAGACACACGTCTTTACAGCAATTTTGATGCTCATTTCACCACTTTCACATTATTTGTTGGCCTTTGCATGCATTCAATGTTTGGGCAGCCTAGCAGACGTGAAATGTTTAAACTGGTTACTGAATTCTTTGTGGTTGTAGAATTGATTTAGGATCAGACTCTTGATCAAAGACATAACTATGTTCATTTTTAATAGGCTTAGCATTGCACATGGCAGAGATGTTTATTTTTCCTTTGCAAAAATTAGCCTATCATTACATTAGATATTTACAGTGCACTGTTAAAAAAAAACTGTCAAATTTACGATAAAATACCGGCAGCTGTGGTTGCCAGGAATATACCGTGGAAAAAATGTGGAATCTGTAAAAGACAATACGGTATACTGGTTTTGTAACCCTAAATTTTACAGTAGACAACGTATTTTTTTTACCAAAATCATGGTAGAAAAAAACAAATATATTTGTCAATTATACAGTAATTTTATGTAAAAAATGCAACTTTCCATAGCTTTTTACGGATATTTGCAGTAAAAAAAAAGTTATAATATAATAATATATACAGTAATTTGTTGTTAATTTAACAGTAATAGGATAGACCCTATTATGGTAAATAACTGTAAAAATAACAGAAATATGTTAAACCTTATTAAAACCTTTGACAGTAAAAAACACAGTGAAATTGTATAACAAATTACAGCATTTTATTTTGACCAGATACATTTTACGGTAAATTCCTGGCAACCACAGCTGCCGGTATTTTACCGCTAAAAATACAGTACAATATGAGGAACATAAATAGTTTACCGTACATTTTACATTTGCAACCGCTAAATATAGAAAAATCTAAAGATGCTCATATATAACCAAGGTAGTGAATATTACTGATAACAATGAGAAAATTTGACATACCATTTGAAAACAGACTAAACATATCATTTTCTCTATTCCTACCAAACAGCATAGATCTTGAGAATACAGCATGTGTCCATATATATGGCTGGTAATCCATGGAGAAATGAATAAACATGAAACAAAAAATGACCTGCCCCTGACCGATCAACAGTAATGAGTCACTGGGTCCTGCCTTGGTGAAGGAAAGCACTCAGTGGAGTTTCTAATGCGCATGGTGTCGAAGATACAAGCTCTGCAGGAGTACTTCAATGTCCATCAGGAGTTCACTTTGGACTGGCAGGATCCCCTCTGCAGCAAAAAAATGGATAAAGTTTCAAAAGTTTGATCAGTGCTTGAGCAAAATGCACAGAAATGAACAAAACGTGCTGTCAAAAACAGATCTAATGATAAATGATTTCTTAGGTGTAAAGTATGCAGTTCTTAAAGGATTAGTTCACTTTAAAAAAAACTTTTGCTGATAATTTACTCACCCCCATGTCATCCAAGATGTCCATGTCTTTCTTTCTTCAGTCGAAAAGAAATTAAGGTTTTTGATGAAAACATTCCAGGATTATTCCCTATATTATGGTCTCCAATGGGACCCAAACGGTTCAAGGTCCAAATGACAGTTTCAGTGCAGCTTCAAAGGGCTTTAAACGATACCAGACGATGAATAAGGGTCTTATCTAGCGAAACGATCACTCATTTCAATGTTTAGAAATGATGATATGTTTAGTCTGTTTTCACGTAATACGCAATTACGTTAAAAAAAATGAAAAGTTGTGATTTTCTAGGCTGATATGGCTAGGAACTATATTCTCATTCCGGCGTAATAATCAAGAAACTTTGCTGCCGTCCCATGGCTGCAGGAGGCGCAATGATATTATGCAGCGCCTGTGATCCCGTTTGCACAGGGAACGTGCCTTGTAACCATGGAGAGGTTTGTGAGAGGCATTGCCTAATATCATCGCGCCTGCTGACGCCATGGTACTGCAGCAAAGTTTCTTGATTATTACGCCGGAAAGAGAATATAGTTCCTTGCCATATCAGCCTAGAAAATCACAACTTTTCATTTCTTTTCAAAGCCCTTTGAAGCTGCACTGAAACTGTCATTTGGACCTTGAACCGTTTGGGTCCCATGGAAGACCATAATATAGGGAAAAATCCTGGAATGTTTTCATCAAAAACCTTAATTTCTTTTCGACTGAAGAAAGAAAGACATGGACATCTTGGATGACATGGGGGTGGGTAAATTATCTGCAAAAGTTTTTTTTAAAGTGAACTAATCCTTTAAATCTACTTATGTACATTGACAACGCAGCCCTAATCACAATCATAATTTGTTGGAAAACATTGTATTTAAGTTTCCAATTGATTTATCATAGAACTTGAAGTTAATGACTGAATGCATGGTGATGAGACCTATCATTCAATCTACATTTTATAGCGTCAGTTTCCTTCATCGTATGAAACTGCTCACCTGGACATGAACCTGAGCTCGTCTGATTAAGATTAGTGTCTCCTGTCCATCTTTCTTTTGCAAAACTTGAATAATACCACTGCTTACCTCTTATTGAATCTTTGGGTGCAGACTTAATTGAAGAGCCTCGTATAAACAGGGTGTGATGTTTAGGGAAACCAAAGAATACAGGCGCCATCATTTCTGCCAGAAGACTCACAGGGGGGCAACGAAGCTTTCATTGTGGACTGGGTAGATCCCTTCTGCATTCAGAAAGAAAACAAAAAGGGCATACACCATAAATAATAATAACTGACAAAAATAATGAGACAAGAAATTAAAGTAACAAGAAAATAAGTGCAAAACAAGTTTCCCTGTGTTGCAGTGTAGCTGAATGTTTTTCAACGATTTGATTTACGGTAAAACACATACCAAATATTTCCAGCCAAGGTTTGATTCAATCTTCAGCATGCTTTTCCTGCCATTGTCTTGAAACTGTTTCACCTGTCACTCTCATTTGATGCTGTTTACAAAAACAAAACAGCAATATTGTAAAGGGACAAAGGAAAATTAATTTAATGAAAAAAAAAAAAAAAAAGATTATGACCTGAAATCTCACCATTTCCTGAGAGTCACAGGTCCTTTGAGTATCCTTATGGTTTCTGCTCAAATTCAGTGTCTGAAAAGGGCAGGAACAAAACAAACCTTTTTAATCATAATAAAGACAAAATAAGATTTAGAGACAACAGAGAAATGTGTAAAATATCTTCTAGAATCTGTTTACTTTACTAACCTTGAAAGAGACTCTCGGGTCTTAGCTGTGTCACCACCCTTTTTTACATTTTTATTGTCTTGAACATATTTTGACCTCCACACTAAAGCTTCTCCAAGCATTATGAAAAAAGAAAGCCAAAAAAGCGCTGCACTTAAAGTCAACAAACAAATGTATATTAACCATTTTCAGGAAAACATGAATTACATTAATTTCCTGTATTATTTTAGCAAAAACAGAAAAATGACTGCCTCAATGAATAAATGACAAGAAATGCAATAGCATCATTTTTAAAGTATGACTTTACATAAGTTATCAAGCACATAAGCTTGTGACATCAATTTTGCAGAACCTTACAGCTACAAAATGCTATAACAGTTAAAGTCAAGTAATGTTTGTAACAGACAGTGCTGTTTAAATTTCAATGTTAACAGTTCAGTGCAACTTAACTTGTTTGCTAATTAGGGCAATACAAAATTCAAAATAGTTTAAACTCTGTTGTATAGAATATAGAACATCTCAGAAACATCAAGAGTACAGTTCTCAATAATCCCTAGTTAGAGGGATTGTTTAAAGATCTAAGATCAAAACCTCTGAAAAGCATGCATGTGATAACAGAAATCAGGTAAGAGTACTCAATATCAGCTGGGACAACTGAAAAGATAAACAACACAGTAGTTCCCAGTCAAGGTACAGTTAAGCTGTCTTTAAACGGTCTCTCGCCACTCGTGATCAGAGAGATCGGCGATGAGGGTGAGTACTCTTGGGTTCACATGCAGTGTCTTCTTCTTAGTTTTTTCAACTTTTGTTCCCTTCTCTGGGTTAATGTTGAAGAAACACCTTGATAAACACAATAATCCATAATAAAACCCTATACAACGAAGAAAAAAAAAAAGGGAAAGGCGAGGGAAAAGTAAAAAAATTACCTCTGAAGGAATTCAAGTGTGGAGCCAAGTTCCAGTGGATAGTGGATGTTCAGGCAGTAGTAGCTACCAAGCATCAGACAGATTGCAGAGATGAAGTCAGTTATTTGGTCATTCACGACTTTGTGGTCAATGCTGAGCATGAACAGTCTCGATGCAAAGCAGGAGGATCCTTGGAATGAAATACAAGTGTAAAATAATTAACTGTAAAACCCCCTTTACCATTCAAATGTGTCTTAAAATAGTGAAAGTGCAGACATTTAATATAGCGTATCCTTGCATTAGCTTAAGTTCTGTGCAGTTGTACTGATTTTCAACTCACCACAAACAATGATACATGGTGTCACAGGCAGGCTTTCCACATGGACTTCTTTTGCCAGACATGTTTCATCAACATAGTGGAAGAGGGTCTCCTCTTTTTCATCGAAATAGGAGAGAAGGAGGAGCATCATATCTTTCACGTCTTCTGAGCAGCCCTTCAGCTGTCCCCTCTGCATTCGAAGCTTTATGACAGCCTCCAAGACACGCTTGCTCTTGTCTGCACAAGTGTTTTTCAGAAAGTCCAGAAGCCGTTTTCCCTTCTTTTCCAGACTGGTGAGGAAAGTCTCTTTCAGCGGTACCCCAGTAAGTTCTTCAAAGTGGACTACCATTCCAATCGCCTGAAACAAAAAAGGCCACTCTTCGATGATGGTTTGCATGTCTGCTCCGCTATTTATTGCTTTGCGCTGAGAGTAGTAGGTGCAATTCATTAGAGTTTTTACTTCTTCATGACTGAAGCTTGTCTGTTCACTGAGAATCTTCATACGTTCTTTCTTCTCCTGCTGGGTTTCCAGTGTCTCAGTGACTGGCAAAAACTTCATGTCCCACTTTATGCAGCCATATGTGTCTTGAACAGATGCTCGCTTTTCAGGTGTGACTTCATCGGTGTCATCTGATCCTCCCAGTTTGCGCTTCTGTAACACTGGTGAAGTAGACCTCTTCACATTTTCAATTCGTGCCTGAATCTGTTTTACCCAAGAGTGGTACCCCTGTCCTACCACATCCCCCTCGATGACATCCAGCAGTGACTTGGGATACATCGCAACCAGTTTTTTTGCAATTTCAGTCGAGGCTCTTCTAGTTGGAGAGGCACAGGCTTTCATCATCTCCTTCACAATGATGCGGATCATCTCCCTCCGCAATCGAGGCTTTGGTCTTTTCTCTCTCTGAAGACACTGGATCAAGTCTTCTGGAAAATCTTCACATGGAATTCTAAATTTATCTACCCAGTCTAGAGAATATATTGGACTGGGTGAGGGGGAGGCAGAAAATGAGGAGCAAGAAGATGAAGACGATAGGCAGGCCTGGCTTGAAATGTCCGTATTTGGTGCTTTAAAACAAAATCACAAACGATACGATTAATTGTACTTTTTGGACCTTGGCCAAAGTATAATAGAAAAAACAGAAAGCCCTTCATGGCTATTGTGCAATACATACTGGTTTGTTTCCAGGCAGCCACCAGTTTTCTTGCCTGAATTGGTCTCAGGACAGAGTTCAGATCAGTCTCACTGATGAACTGCAAGTCCTCAGATGTCTCCACTCCTAATGATTGTAGTGCCTCCAGTACAATTTCAAGGATTGAGGCAGACAGGTCCGGCAGCACCTTAGTAATGGAACTCCTTATGCTGTCCCCCATTTCCGAGATGTCTGATAAAATAATGTGAATAAAGGTCAATTTACACCAAGTGGTACCTTTGGTGTTAAAATATGAAGCTGATCTTGCTTAATACTACACTTTTATACAGTGTTTCATAAGTACCAAACTAACAGCCCCATTATTGTGACAGCACACAGTGTTTCAATGGAACCATCTGGTACCCATACTTCATGTAAGATGTTAATGGATAGAAATCAATTAAGTCAATGATGTTCACACACTGCATCTTTTCTTTTTCCTTTCTCACTGAGTGCAGATGATACTGAGAATGGTATTCTGTCACGTGCACCGACACCAGAAAATAAACACTGTCATGCCTAATCAAAATGAGAACTACTTCACCAAACTCAACAGAGTCAGAGCCCCCTGTGACAAGGAAGTGTCCTTTCTTGTACTGTGTTCCCTTGTACATCATTTCTACTGTGACCTTTGTATTGGTTTCAGTAAAGTCAAACATTTGGACTGCATCTTGAATGGCTTTACTGTACAGCACTGAGTGAAATGGAGAACCATCTTTGACTTTCAAGACAGATTGACACAATGAACCTGCTGCTAGATAGGCCTGAAACATCTGATGTCTTTCAGAGAGTGTATGGCAGAGGTTTTTGAAATTTTTCAAATTTCTGGCACATCTCTTGAAATAACTGTGCTTACTTTCAAAGCGCATTGTCCATAATCTTATCAGTGGGCCAAATTTCTGAATCAGTGCTGGGTAATGGCGTAGAAAATGGTGTTTGGTCTCAGGTTGCATTCTGGGAACAGAGCTTTTCTTGACTCTAAATATTCTTGAATAAGAATATCAAGATATGCTACCTGAGCCACTGAAATTTTCTGAGCACACACCATGTCTACAATATCTTTCAGCTGCAGAGTTAAGTTCCACACATCATCTGTGGGGTCTGTCACTATGTCACCAACTATGAGAGGCAGCAATCGGAGGAAGTTCCAGTTCTGTACAGCCTGTCCTGAGAGTTTAGCTGCTTGAGGGCTGACCTCAGATGGCTTTGTAGAAGCATCAGAGGCATGGTAACTAAACTGTTTGATGCGTCGGTTCAGAGTGGAGTAAGTGAACCATGCTTTTTTCTTTATGAAGTACTTCAGATACAGTGCCACATCATAAGCCAAAACTCCCTCAAAGATATCGTGACCTAGACATGGTGGCAAGCCTGGCATACAAACGTTGAAGTATTTGAGTGAATTGAACACTGACCTGAACTTCACTCCTTCAACGTCTGGTGTATTGTCAATCTGGAGGCGATCAACAGCAAAGTTGTAGTTCTCTTTGGTACGTTCTGGTCCACACAGATTTGGGTCAGCACCCTGAAATTCAGATCTCGTTATCAGGCAGTACCTGCAGAAGTACTTTGAAGAACTAAAATTTTCAGTGAAGCCACCAATACAGTGAGAGCCCAGATTATCACCAGCAATGCAAAACAAAGTTCCTTTGACTCTAGTTTCATCTGATGCAACAATCCCACTGTCCTCCAATTCTTTCAAGTCTGCTAGTAATTCAGAGAACACATTAGCATGACCAAACTCTTTAAAATCTTTCTCCCTGCACAGTAAGACAAGAGACATGTGGTCTGTGTCTGAGCGTACATGAAGTGGCAAGTTTGCCACTGATGCATATACAGCTAATACCTTGTGTTTTGTCCTTGCAGAGCCTAAAGGGTTAACGACTTCAAAGGCATCCTGGTAGAGTACTAGCTTGAGGCATGATGGGTTTTGACCAAAAAAATCATTTGATTTAAACAGCTTTCTATCACTTATGTCACACAGAACATCAGCAGGAGGCTCAGTAGAGGGCTCTTCTGATTTCTGCCACAGATCAGACTCTAGCAGACATCTCAAAGTCTCTCTTAAAGGCACATAATAGGAAAACCTATCTTTTCTGTTTTCATCTCTCCCTAAAAATATTTTCTTTGGTTCCACATAGTTAAAGGCTTTTTTAAAGGTCTGAGCTCTGGAGTACACTGTCCTCAATGGCCCGGTATGACATGCAGAAAACAGATCATAGCTTTTGACAGACTCGCAGACTTTGTTGATGTCCTCCTCTGATAATGATGTGTCATCTTTTAATAGTGATGCAAGTTTACCCAAAATGTATGTCTGTCCCAACTCATGTATGTTCTGCATTTCCTCCACAATGTTCTGTATGGTTGAAGCAGGCAGTAGAAACTGACCCTGCAATTTAAGTAGAATTGTGAAACGTTTCTCAGAAAAAGATCACAGAATTCAGGGGACATTTCCGTGTTATCTTCATCTGTAATAGACTGTGCAGCAGGCTCAGAAATCAAGGGTACAAAGTCATCTGATGTGGTTGGAACAGATGATGATTGACATGCAGACTCTCTATATAAATCACCAATGCTGCTGTCTGAAAACTCTCTGTGTTTACGTGACATGTGGGCAGTAAAAGATGATTTAACTCTAAAGGTATTTGTGCATCCTCTTACTGGACAAGTGACCACGTGTCCTTCCACAATATGGCTCTTCAGATGAGCTATTAACTCTTTAGAGTTTTGACACTGACGTTCACACATCGCCATTGCACATGTAAACGCAGAAACCACCGCCACACCAGTGACATGGGTAGGGGCAGAGTGTCTTCGGTAAAAATGAGCCTTAAACGCGCCATACCTGTTGTATGTCTGCTTGCAGTCTGCTTCAATACACCGAAAGAAACAACGTGGCTCATTCCGATGCAGTTTACAATGAAGCACGTAGCCCCTTGATGACTGAACTACCTTACCACAGAAATTACAGGTTAACATATCTCCATGTACTTTGGTAATTCCTCCCTAGCAAATTAAGCACGCCAAACACAGAAGCTAATCAAGAGCAATGCTTCCCTCGCCACAGTAATGCTAACTAAATTCACAACCTCACTCATAAAAAACGAACTCCTAAAATTATCTATAAAAGCTGGCCTGGTGGGTTTTTATAAGAGAGATAACTTGAAGTTGCATGTATTCACCTCACCTCGAATTAACTATAAGTTGCCAGGATGTCTACAAATTCCGAAGATGCTGGTCCAAGCAGCTATAAATGGCGCTAATACGAGTTCAAAACTGCGTCCGTTAGCGAAGCCAACAAGTGTCCTGCAAGAAAAAAAAAAAGCGCGCGGCACACAGCTCAGCAGCGTCATTTTCAGGTGACGTCATCCCGCAATGTAATGTTGCTCTTTGTTTCTTTAGGACAGAGGTGCCCAAACTAGGGCCCGCGGGCCAAAGCTGGCCCGCTGCGACCTTTATTTTGGCCCGCGATGCCATATATGGCACAAGAGGGAAAACGGCAATCATGCGGATTTTAATTTCTGATTTGACATAATATTTTAACATTTTACATGACATGTTTTGAGTGACAATGATGTACGTTAAAATAAAAGGATTAATTATTTATGATTAAGCGAATTTGACTCTTATTTACTGTGCATGCGCACTGTGACTCGCAGAAACGGCGCGATTTGCGACAAGGAACGTTAACATTAATAATGGAGAGGGGGCGGCAGTGGCACACAGACAAGAGACATTTTAAAAAAAATTGGCAAAACGATTTTCTCTTTACTGAGGTTAATTCAAAGGCAGTGTGTCTAGTTTGCAAACAGTCAGTCGCTGTGTTAAAAGAGTACAATATTCGTCGTCATTTATGAAACAAAACATTCTTCGGCTTTCTCAAAGTACAGCGGAGAGGCACGAAAGCAAGAGGCTAACAAGCTGCTTGCTAAACTTCGATCGGAGCAGAGTACACTGCTACGTCCTTCGTCAGCTCAAGAAAATGCCACACGGGCCAGCTATCAAATTTCTGCATTAATTGCTAAAGGTGGAAGGGCCTTGGAGAGTTTGTCAAAGAATGTCTTGCAGTAGCTGCAGAAGCAGTATGCCCCTCTCAAATAAGAACATTTTCGCAAATCAGCTTGTCAAGGAATACCGTTACCCGACGCATAGTGGACATGGCAGAGGACATTGGTGAGCAAATCAAGGCAAAGGCAGCAGCCTTTTCTGCCTTTTCAATAGCTTGCGACGAGAGCACAGATATATCCGATTCGGCACAGCTGGTATTTTTACGTGGAGTAAATGAAGATTTTGAAGTGACACAAAACTCGCTGGCACCGAGACTCTTTCAGGGACTACTAAAGGTGAGGACCTTTTCTTTGCTGTTGAGCGCGTGTTAAAAAAGAACGAATTAAAATGGAAGAATATGGCTGGAATTACAACTGACGGAGCCCCAGCAATGGTAGGGAAGAAATGTGGCCTTGCTACGTTGGTGTCTCAGAAAGTCCATGAGTGTGGGGGGAAAGTCGTGAAGTACCACTGTATTGTACATCAAGAACAGCTATGTGCCAAATCCATTGGGCTTGTAGATGTGATGCGTGAAGTCGTCAAAATTGTGAATAACATACGCTCCAAGGCGCTGACTCACAGGCAGTTCAAGGTACTGTTGGACGAGATGGATGCACAATACGGTGATGTGCTGTACCATCAGGAGGTTAGATGGCTGAGCCGAGGAAAAGTTCTCAAGAGGTTTTTGATTTGCGTGAGGAAATCAGAGCTTTTCAGGAAAGCAAGAACAGTAACTTCCAAGTGCCAATGGACCAGAAATGGCTTTCTGACCTGGCTTTCCTTGTGGACATCACAGAGCTGCTTAATTTTGAATGTTCAGCTCCAGGGAAAAGACCAGCTTATAACCCAGCTTTTCGATCATGTCAAAGCCTTCAAACAAAAACTACTGCTGCTCAAAAGACATCTCTCAGCAGGTAACATTCATATTTATAATATTGCACATTTTATGTGCAGTCAATAATTATATTTAGTTTGTATTTACTGCTTATTCAGTGGTATCAGCTGTATTATTTGATATATTTGTTAATAAAGCTAATCATTTTTTTATAAAGTTTTTTTAACTTGTGTATTGTCTTCTTTTTGCTTTTTGTCAGTTTTTTACATACCTGCTGCATATCATTCAAATCACTACTACACGTCTCTCACTGTTCCCCTCTCTCTCTCTCTTCTATCCTTAAATTCAGGTATATTGGCTCATTTTCCCTGTCTTAGAGAGGCAGGAATGATGAAAGAAAAGGTACCCGAGTACGATGCTGTTCTCAGCAACCTTATCCAGGAGTTTGACCGTCGCTTTGAGGACTTCAGAAACAGTGCCGCTGACTTTGAATTGTTTTCTCAACCCTTCACCATCAGTGTGGACACAGTCAGTGATGATCTTCAGATGGAACTAATTGACCTTCAGTGTGATTCAGAACTCAAACACAAGTTCAGGTCCCAACCGTTGATAGACTTCTACAAATGTGTCCCAGCAAACAGGTACCCAAAGATGTGCAAACAGGCACAAGTGATGCTGTCTCTATTTGGCAGCACCTACCTCTGTGAGCAGACTTTTAGTCTGATGAATTTGAACAAGTGTAAACTGAGAAGCTCACTAACTGACTCTCACCTACATAATGTACTGACTCTGTCAGTAAGTCAGCTGCAGCCCAATTTGGAAAAACTGTTGAAAAATAAGGACCAGCTTCATGTATCTCATTAGAGGAGACTGGCTGCACTGCTATTATAGCTTGATTAGCTGTATTAGGAATTGATTTCATGTGCGCTCAATTGCACCGTTTCTCAATTTTTATTTGTATTTGTATATGTGACTGTTTCTGTGTTTTATTGTACACAACTTTGTACATGGCACTGTTTCTATGTTCTGAATGTACTTTATATAGTGTACATTGTAAGTTATTGAATATTGAATTGTAATTGTAATTTCATTGAATTGTAAGTTTCTAGTTTCATTGAACTATAAACCTTGGAATATAAACTGCATTCATTATACAAATCACAGAGTAATGTATTTACTTTATCAAATGCTAAATAAGTCATAAATAAATGGGATAAAACTTTAATTTAAATATTATACAGTTTGGTATAATTTCGCAGATTTTTCGGCCCACAGCCCTCAGTCAAATATTTTTTTTTGCCCTTCATAGGAAAAAGTTTGGGCACCTCTGCTTTAGGAGGAGGTTTGATCAGAAGTCACGTCTGCAGACCGCTGCAGCCACGTCTTTGCCTTTTTTTGGTGAAATGGTTCGCTCATACTGCACAATGTTGCTACCAGAAAACATTTTTTCTCTGCAATTCGAACGTAAAACGTCTGTACACAGTTTACCAGCAACCAATCAACAGCGATCACACAAACTCAAAATTTAAGGCGGATTCACTTAAGGTGGTCTGATAATATGGCGTGAAACATAACATAAAGTTGTTTTAAAATAATAATTAAAAAATATTATTGAAATCAATTTTATTCACAACCATTAACTTTATTTTAAACATCTTTCGCTGTTGATCTTTTATCAGAAGGTTAACAATGATATACTGCAGGCCTAACTTTTAATCTGTATATCAGTATCTGAATTTTAAAATAAAAAATACTATCAATTTTATTGTCTTTTACTGCTGATATTTGCTTTTTTTAATGGTATTTACTGGTTGTATTATTACGGTGGACCCTATTTTTTAACATCTTGCTTCTGTAAAAATGAATGTTTTTGTTTGCTTAAAAATCTACAGATTTATACTGTGAATTCCAATGTGCACAACCCCAAAAGATGTAGTTTTACTCAAATAATACCATAAAATCTAAGGTTTTTAGACATTTTCAACATTACAATATTTAATTGTAAAATGTATGCATATTTATTTGTTTTCACAGAAAATATTTATAATTTCAACATTTTATTACAGTAAAAAAAGTTTTATCCAGTCTCACAATTAACGGTTATTCAATCTATTTAATACAGTAAAAGGAAGTTTTTGGTTTTACGCTCCATTACCGTTGGAATTTGACGGTGTTTTGCTGTATATTTTACTGACATTTTTGTCAGGTATTTCTTGGTCTAGAGGTGGAATCATACAGGATCCTTTGTTTCTCTAGTCTGCGTCATCGTTCCTACCCTCCTGTTTCCTAGTTTGTGTTAATTAGTTTATCCCTTGCACCTGTTCCCTCTTGATTTGCTCCCCTTTAAAACATCCTCGTGTTCTTTGTCCTGTCTGGTTCATTGTACGTCTTACCTCATCCGTGTCATAGAAGTCCTTGTAGTCATGCCCTCGTCTTGCCTTGTTCCCATACCCTCGTCTTGCCTTGTTCCCATACCCTCGTCTTGCCTTGTTCCCATACCCTCGTCTTGCCTTGTTCCCATACATACCCTCTGCCTTGTTCCCATACCCTCGTTTGCCTGTTCCCATACCCTCGTCTTGCCTTGTTCCCATACCCTCGTCTTGCCTTGTTCCCATACCCTCGTCTTGCCTTGTTCCCATACCCTCGTCTTGCCTTGTTCCCATACCCTCGTCTTGCCTTGTTCCCATACCCTCGTCTTGCCTTGTTCCCATACCCTGTGTCACGTAAGTCTAGTTTAGTTAGTGTGTGTTTATATTCAAGTGTTTGTTTTCTTAGTTAGTCAGTGTCCTTGTTCAAGTTTATTATTTATCCTGTCTTGTTTTCCCCATTGTGGGTTTTGTTTTGCCTTTTAGTGTTCATTGTTACTTGTACAGTTAATAAATCCTTGTTAACCCCTTCATCCCTGACTCTTGCCTGCAATTGGGTTCTCCTGCCTTGTCTCTTACCCAGTTCATGACAGAATGAGCAAACAGTCATTTTACTGTTATCATGTGAAGATGGGGATCCCATGGCATCAGAATCGTTAAAAATGAATGGCTGACAGAATATAAGCATCAAGGAAAAATATGGATTATGGTATGGCAGTTATTTGACAGGATCATTTTGATTTTTGTAATATTAATTTGTGTAATATTATTCAGGGACCCATTTCAATAAGGAGGTTCAACCAACTCTAGGTTAAACCTTGAACTCAGAGTTGGTTTACTTAGAAATTAGAAACTTTGAGTTTTTGGTTTCAGAACAGCTGATTTGAATTAGTTCAGCTTACCCTGGGTTAAGCGCTTGCACCACGACTATAAAAAGACATCATCAATGGAGCTCCGATATTACGATTCACCATGGCAACAGCACCAAAAAAAGCAACATGGTGGCAGAAAGCACTTGAGAGTGAGGCACACATTTCGCTATGAATGCAGAGGAATTACTGATGTGCTGAAAATGACTTGCGTTTAAATTAATAAATAGATAAATGTACCAATAAACAAATTAATCATTAAATTAATGAAACGACAGAAATAAGACCGAATAAAATGTATGTTCTAACTCACCATGAGTGCTCTAGCCCTGCGAATTAGGTGTCATGGTTTACTCTATAGAACACATATAGTCTTCAGACTCTCGTGCAAAGTTAGTCTGATCACCGGTTCGAACCCTGCCCTGAGCAGATTTAAGTTGGAATGGTTGCACGTCAAAATTTATTGTTTTTACCTTTATCACTTCATTTCTACATGTATGTCTGTATTTATTAATTGCTTTATTCATGCACTTTATTTATACACTTTAAGTAATTCCTCATCGTCCAATAGAAAATTATGCTCTGATGTAATACACGTACGGTGGCTGATGTTATTGATGTAAGGATGGATGAGATATATTTTGATATATCTAATTCACTTTAAAGAAAAACGGTACAGTTTTAATAAAAATGCACAGGGAAATGACAAAATTTCACTCGGGTCCTAAATTGCTCTGAAATCAAAGTACATCCCAATGAATTAATGCAGCCTCTTCTGACTCCTCTATAAAAGCACATTTGACATGTCACTTAGATGGTCTCTGTGTGATCAAAATGTGTGCCATGAATGACTTTATTAATGAATGAAAGAATGAGTCACACCACTTGCTCTTTAAAAAGGGGAGGAGGTGGAAAGAAACTCTGGGTTTACCAAAGATAACCTGCTCCTGACCAGGTTAGGTTCACAGAGTAAGTAACCAAGGTTATGGACTCTGAGTATAAATTACCTCTCCTTTAGAAACGGGGTTGAGTTACCCCGCTTTCTCAGGTTTGACATACCTCACATTCTGAAACGGAAAACCCAGAGTTTCACTCATTTCAGGGTTAATATACTCAGAGTTTTCACTAAACTTCCTTTCTGAAATGGGGCCCCAGGACCCCTGAGCAGGACATGAGTTAATGCTATGAAAATAACCCCTCTGAATTCTTAAACTGCATAACATAAATTATTGAGTACCTAATATAAAATCAAACTGGGACTCTTATATTGTTTGACATTTTGCTCATCCAAAGCAGAGCTGTGATCTGAATTTTTTTTTTTTTTGATGCGCTTTGAAGCGCCTTTTGACAAGAGAAAAACAAACAAACAAACAGCTCTTCGAGTTTGATGGAGCAAAACAATGAAAATATTTTTTAATCCTGCAGTGCCAAAAAAATCCTAACAATTCTGGTAACACTTGAAAACTGTGAGTTGAAGCCAGTCAGAAAATGAGCTCATGTGAAAATATAATGTTGGAAACAGCACAATTTCATTACATAAAATGTCACTCTTGAGTTTTATACAATGGTTAAAAATTAGTATGCTTAAAGTATCCCAAATTCCAAAAGTTAATTAAAAACCGGAACACTTTTCGGGTGCAGGAAAATTAAGAAATGTATTCGACTTGGTACATTTGAATAACAACACCTGGGTGCTCCCTCATTTGTAAGTCGTTTTGGATAAAATCATCTGCTAAACGAATAAATGAAAATGTATGTCAATGGGTAAATTAATTTTCTGGTTGTTGTTAGCGTGTTGTATGTCGTCCCCCTTTTCTCAACTATAATGTTTTCTTATTAGTAAATGTACAAGGAAGCACAATTCTGTCATGAAATACACGGGAAAAGAACCCAATTGCAGGCAGGCAAGGATGAAGGGGTTAAACACCAATACTTTATTTTAATAAATGAACAAAACAGAAAACAAAAACCCACAATGGGGAAAACAGGACACTATAACTAGACAAGAACTCAGAAAAACAATCACTTCCCATAGGGGGGAAATAAACTAGGACACAACGTCTAAGACAAAGCAGGGTAATACACAGGTAAGTCTCTGGTAAGGCAAGACGGACACAAGCATGACATAGAGAATTTACAAAACAATTCAGCATAGGACAGCAAACACAAGGACATTAAATAGGGAAAAACAAACGCGGCATGATAACACAGGGAGGGTGACGGGATCAAAACTAAGGGGAAGCTAACGAGGTAACGAGAGGGGCGGGGCCATAGACGAGACACAATGGCATGCCACCATATAAAAAGTGCCATGTCTTTCTCACACTAAACACAAGGGATCTGTCCCGATCATGCCGCTAGATCGTAAAATCGTGAACAAGGAGGCAGAACCACGACACAATTCCAAACAGAAACTTATTGATTGGTGGTGCCAATCCACGGCCTCCTCTGAGAACATTTACAGAATTATGAAACAGAATTATGAAACAGAATTATGAAACAATTATGAAAAATAATACATCCTATAGGACACAACACTGTGAACAAAAAAGTTAACAAATATGCTAGTCACAGGACAAAGAAAATGGATGTAGTGTTTGCTTTTATTTATAGCCTACTAATATTTTAAATTGCTGTAAAAAGATGGGGTTTGCTTTAACGTGATTTTCCATCATGCATCATTTCCATATGGCCATACCGACATGTTCATAAGCCTTTACTTGCAGTAATATAAAAGACCTATTCGGATAATCTTTCTGTGACCTTCATTCAAGTGTACAATGATCACTCAAGTAATGATCGCAAGTTTGTTAACACCATTTTATATAATGCGTTATAACAACACGTTCAAAGCTAACAATTTAAGACTCGCTGCATCTTATCAGCGTGTTTCTATTCGATGGTTTTACAGTGACATCTTGTGGAAATTATAGGCATTTTTGGAAGAATAATGAATATGATTTACTGATTATAAAGTTCCTTTTAGGTGAACATGGAGTGCAAGTTTTGTAATTCTGTGCGATTAAAATTCTCGGATAAATTTGGTTTAGCTCACATGTATCCTATTGGCTGGGAAACTTCATGTTACTTGATAATCAGTGGGGTTTGATTTAAAAGCCCTCTGCATTGCAGGTGATCCCACCCACCCGACAAACAGCTTCTTCCGGCTGCTGCCATCAGGGAGGAGACTGCGGAGTCTCCAGGCCTCCCTCTCTTGCCCCATGCACCACTGAACTCTGATCTCATCCGAAGGTTCTTCAACTCTACGCGCAATTTTAATCCTCTATATGAATGTACTGTACATGTGGTAGAATTGACAATAAAGCAGACTTTGACTTTGACTTACTGGTAGGATACTTTAGTTTTAACTTCCAAGATTTTGTAGGTAACTTCTCATCAGCGGTGCTAAAATTTGGTGTTATATTCAAAATACAATTCACATAGGACAGGATACATATTGCATATGAATATTTTTCCAGGTAGCCTAGTAAATAATTATTTTGGATAAAATGGAAATACACACAGTAAGTGCTTTGTTTATAGTAAAAAAATTGCGAAACATGTACTAACAGAACGTTAATAGAGTCTGGGGCAATTGTGATGTTTAAAATAATTTAAAATAAGTATAAAAATACATTAAATGGTTTAAATTAAATGGTTGAATCTAAAAATAGCTAAACAAAATAGTTCAACTATATCATTTAAAAAAGTTTAGTACAACCTTAGGTAGCATGAGTTTTCAGCATTTATCAATCTTGGTTAATTTCTAAATTGGTACATTTTTTTAAATCAAAAGTACAGTACACAATTTGTTAAGTAACATCAACAAACGTTAAAAAGATATATCGGCTTTGGTAAGGGTACCCTAAAACCTCGCTAGTCCCATGCTGAGCTGGTGTTCACTCGATTCGTCACACGAGACTTTAATTTTGTAGTCGAAACTTGCCGGAAACGAGAGTTCTGAACAATACCAAGCGATGGCTGGAGCATCGCTGCATCTCTATAACAGTATAACAGTATAACAGTGACACAAGATATGGACTTTAAGAAGGTAATTTTCTCATTTAATTCTTGCCTAACGTTACATCAATACTGAAAAAATACATCGATAAAATGGCATTCATTATAAAGCCCATGAAAAATAAATAAATTAAAAGGAAAATTTGCTTAGTTTCATAGTCTTTCATTTAGATAATGAATTTTAGTTATTTGTCTAACCATTATCAACATTATTAAATTTATGCTTTGCTATTGTGTAAGTTTGATAGCCACGTGAAATAACGGTCACATTACAGTAAAACCCGTTTTAACCAGAGTTCATTAAAGCCCTTCTCTATTTGTTGAAAAATAAAGAAAACATTAACTTTAGAATATAACTAGATAGTCGTTTGACATTAGATATTTTAAAATGACTGGAATTGAATCACAGTGTACACAGATCTTTGGTTTAAACTATATAAAGATCTACCATCATTCCATTAAAAACTGTGGTGACATGGTATTTGCCACAAGTGTAATTCAAATAAAAGTTAACTGTCAGATACAAAAAGATCTGAAAATGTATTGCAGTGTTGAAGCAGATATGATTGTAAGAAACTATGGTTACCATAACCTTTCATTATATACATTTCACAACCTCCTTTTTTATTTACATTATGTGTGCCTGAACAGAGTTCTGTGAAAGATAAAGAATACGAGTGTGTGGAGCTTGGTGATCTGGGCAGAAAGATCCCACGGCGGATTATTCATTTCTCCAGCGGCGAGACCATGGAAGAATACAGCACAGATGATGAGGAGGAAGACAAAAAAGAGAACACACAGAAAAGCCTTTTGTCCTCCACAGACACTGTATGTTTGTGTTTAAAATGAAAGACACCGAAAAAATATGAAGACATTTTCTGAGTGAAGAGAAGAAATGTGATCATGATCACACAGTGGAAATGTGTTAAGTACTAAAATATAACAATACATTTTTGTTTTTAAGTCCAAGCTCACTTGGGGTCCATATGTGTGGTTTCAGATGTGGAGAGCAGCTACATCCACTTTATCTGGTGAGTCACAGATAGATCAAATAACAAAAATAAATAGACAGTTTCATCACTGTGCAAGCCTGTTTTTGTTTATTAATCCCAGTCTTTAAAATTATGTTTCTTGAATTATGGAATTTGTGTAATTCTGTAAAGTTGTTCAACAGAAAGGTGTTTGTTGGCATTGTTCTGCATCTGTCTATCATATATGTATGTATATTTATAAAAAAATCATATTCTGCCCTTCTTGCAGCTTGTGACTACCTTGGTGAGCGGTTAACAAAACTATTAGGCATCACCTCTGCAAAGTACCAGTATGCTATTGATGAGTACAGCAGGTCTAAGGGGGAGGTATGGCAGTCCAAATAATTCATTGTATGTGAAAGACAGATTTTTCAAAAACAATATGACATTTTTATTATTGTCAATATGACATTTTTATTATTGTTGATCATAGAAGGAGGTAGAGGAAGATACTTATCTGTCTGAAGAAGCAGAGCACCTGTTTGAAAAGCAGCGGAACGAAGAAGATCTGAAGACCAACCAGCCAGAGACCAAGAGCACTAAAACAAATGTTGAGCTGACCAATGAGTTGGACCTTCACACTTCCTTAATACCCAACAGAGTTCACATACCTGCTCTTGTTACAAGCACCTGAGTACATGTTATCTGTAATTCATTTGGAGTTTAAAGTTACCTATCCTTTAATGCACTACAGGGAGTTAAACAGGCTTTTAATACATTTTGAATGTGTAAGTTAACTTGTGTAATCTGATTTGCCTTAATACACTGATCAGTGAAATTATTTATAGAGATCATGGTGCTAATGTGGAGATGAACAAATTCTACAGCCATAGATCCAAATGAAGTTTAGAAATATAGAAATGCCACAAGACTGAATGGTTTACAAAAAACATTTATATCGCAATAGTGTTTTTAACTTTATTCACTATTTTTTATTATTATATTTATTAAGAGCATTTGATGCATAAACGTGTTAATCTACACCACCTGCCTAAATCAGACTGTAAACATATAATATGTGAATTTTAATTGAATGGATTTTTTTTAAACAAGGGTTTAATTGAATGGATTTTTTTTAAACAAGTGTTTAACTATGTTGCATTTAAAATAAAATACTACAATATATCAGTGTTTATCTGGATGAATTCCTTTGCATTGTGTGGGTAGATGCTCTCCTCCAATAGATATTGTTTTGTCTTGGGCAACAAAGGTCTCAATGTCTGTGCAGTACTAAAGACCAATTGACCATAAGCATAACCTCAGCGTAACCCGACTCTTTTCATCAAGACAGTGGCACTCATGTCATGTCCTTAAAGATCTAAATGTTAATTGTTAACGTACATTAAACTTTTAGCAACCTTGCAGAATGTCTGATATCTGCAATATGAAAGCCTGTTTTTGCTGAGGATGGTCTTTTTTTGAGACTTCAAATCACTGACATTGGATCAGATTTTTTTTAGCCTAGAAACTGTTCCATGGGTTTGAAACATTACTATGTTTTCCTGTTTCTGCTGGACAACAAATTATTATGCTTTTATTTATGATAACATATACAAATGTTACAAAATAGTGTTGAGTATTTGGGGTCATATTCAAGATCTGTAAGTAGCTGAAAGGGGCTTAATTGGTTCTGTCTGGAAAAAACACTAGAGAACATGAACCAAAATTAGTTTGAGGGCATTATATCTTATATCCACTAGAGGGAGTTCAAATCTTACAGATTTGGCCATTGACAACCTTTTGTAAAGAATGAAACTCCATTGGTTACATAAACCTGGTGATCCATGTTATTCCATCATCGTGTATGCCTCAATGGAAGCGAGGAAATCTGTACAACAATGTACAATAATTACTGTCTCAAATGTTTTTATTTTATTCATTTGTTTATTTTCAGTACATATCCAGGCTTAAATTATATTTTAAATCAAAGGCTTTAATGGGAATGTAGGCTTTTAACCCCCCACTGTACTATATATACCGTCCCTCTGAATTTGTCACACTGTGAGTTGAGTAACTTCCAAAAATAGGTCATGTCACATCTCCCGTCCTCTGTGATTTTGTCCACACAAACATTTGTTTCTAAACTAGGGGGATTCTGTGTTATTTGTTACATCCGTCTAGACTCGAAACATGGGCGAGTCTTTATTTAAAAGCATTGAGTCTGTGCTTAAAATAGTCCTGCATAGCCACTGGCCCTTAATGCATGATTAGGACCAACTTCCTTTTATTCAAATCCTTGTCCTGATCCAACAATGGGGTTCAACAACTGTCTGTCTTTTTAGTCATTCAAAACTACCTCAAGATTTTTCTGTTTAGTTGACAAAAAATAATAAGCATAAGTTGTAAACGTTAAAAACAAAAAAAATATATAGTTTGTAATCGCACATTTGATGACAGTTTGTAATCAACTGAAAACTAAACTGCCAAATTCCAAAGCTTTACTTTTAACAAAAGACATCTTGACCCGTTAAAAACTGCAGCCTGACTTCACGTACAGCATGGCTAGCCCGCACAGATATTGGGTGACGGGGATTTCCAACACCCATCGTCTTTCCTGTTGCTTTGACCAAAAACACAGATCTCCTCTTTCCGCAGACCAAAGCCACAATCTTCCCAATGATTAGTATTTTCACTAGAGACTGCAAAACTGACCAAACTCTATTTCATCATTAATAAACATCACTGCATTGCTCGACTCTATTATTATACTATATAACTATATTAGCAAACATGTTTTGTACAAGCTTTATAAATTCAGCTTGTTGGAAAAAATGCAAATTATTAAGATACATTTTTGCTCCACATCTTTGCACCAATTATTAAACATAATTTATAATTTATGACACAAAGATCACTTTAACTTATTCATAATTAACTTGCCTTAGTGTCATTCATTAAGCATCGAATACACATCTCAAAAGTTTGGGGTCACTTGATTTTTTCTATGGAATGACGCAAATGTAACTTTCGAGACTAAAGTATCCCTTGCCTAGAATTGGTAAAAAAGTACTCTAGGTATTTTGTTAACCATATTACATTTACATTTACATTTAGTCATTTAGCAGATGCTTTTATCCAAAGTGACTTACAGTTGGGATAAACAATAGAAGCAATTGGGACAACACAAGGACAACAAAAAGCATAAGTGCAATCAAAAAAACTGGTTTCATAAAGCCTACCACAGTATACAGAGCTAAGTTGGAAGTTTTTTTTTTTTTTGAAAGAGTAGAAAAGAAATAGAAGTCAGAACTGATCGAGGTGTTGACGGAAGAGATGCGTTTTCAGACGATTCTTAAAGATGGCTACAGAATCTGCAGATTCTGCCGATTCCACATAAGTGGAACCGATTCAGAGAACGTTTGTGAGAGCGATTTTTTACCTTTTTGGGATGGCACCACAAGACTTCGTTCATTTGCAGAGCTCAGAGATCTGGCGGGTACATACGTCTGCATTAGTGAAAGAAGATAAGGGGCTGCCGAACCAGTGGTGGTCTTGTAGGCCAGGAGCAGAGTCTTGAATTTGATGCGAGCCACAACAGGGAGCCAATGTAACTTTATGAAGAGAGGAGAGACGTGTGCTCTCTTCGGTTCATTGAAGACCACTCTTGCCGCTGCATTCTGGATCATCTGTAGAGGTTTGGTTGTGCAAGCTGGAAGTCCAGCCAGAAGCGCATTGCAGTAGTCCAGTCTGGACAGAACAAGAGCCTGGACTAGGATTTGCATAGCATGCTCTGATAGGAAGGGTCTAATTTTCTTAATAATGTAGAGAATTAATCTACAGGACCGGGCGGTGATGGCAACCTGATCTGTGAAGTTAAGCTGATCATAAATCACCACTCCAAGGTTTCTGGCTGTGATGGTTGATGTGATGGTTGATGAGCCCAGTTGAATGGAAAGCTGTGGTGAGTCTTTGTGTCGGCCGAGATTACAAGCAGTTCTGTTTTTGCAAGGTTCAGCTGCAGGTGATGGTCCTTCATCCAGAGCGAGATGTCGGATTGGCATGCTGAAATGCGTGCAGAAACAGTCGGATCATCAGGCTGAAGAGACAGGTGGAGTTGTGTATCATCCGCATAGCAGTGATAGGAAAAGCCATGTTTCCGAATGACAGAGCCTAGGGATGTCATGTATACAGAAAATAGCAACGGACCAAGCACTGAGCCCTCAGGCACACCTGTTTCAAGATGTTGGGACTCAGAGACCTCGCCTCTCCAGGATACTCAAAATGACCTACCTGAGAGGTAAGACCTGAACCATTGTAGGACCATTCCAGAGACACCCATATCCTGGAGGGTCGACAGGAGGATGTGATGGTTGACAGTGTCAAAGGCGGCAGATAGATCCAGTAGGATAAGAACAGATACTGTAAGTTTCAATGACAGAGAGCAGCGCAGTCTCAGTGGAATGACCGCTCTTGAAGCCAGACTGGTTGCTGTCCAGGAGGTTGTTCTGGGTGAGAAAGGATGAGA
This sequence comes from Triplophysa siluroides, assembly GCA_006030095.1. Taxonomy (NCBI): domain Eukaryota; kingdom Metazoa; phylum Chordata; class Actinopteri; order Cypriniformes; family Nemacheilidae; genus Triplophysa; species Triplophysa siluroides. Next base: position 876,821 of record VCII01000128.1, on the reverse strand, counting down.
GCTGGTAAAATACAACACGTTTAGCAATGAATTGGAGGAGAGATACCGGTCTGTAGTTTTCTAACAGTGCAGGATTAAGAGTGGGTTTCTTCAGTAGTGGGGTAATACGGGCCTCTTTGAAGAGTGTTGGAAATGTACCAGTGGTGAGAGACGAGTTGATAATGTGGGTCAGAGCGTGAACAACCGATGGAGAGATGGCCTGGAGGAGAGTCGGGTGGTTAATAGAAATGACCTTAGAAACGTTGTCTTCAGATAGGAGAGAGAAAGAGGGGAGCGAGTATGTGTCTAGGGTTTGGGTGTGGTCAAGAGGCGGCGGCGCAGAGAAATTGTCGGGTCTCGGGTCTAGCGCTTGTGGTGTTTTTTTCTCTGTCCTCTGTTGTTGTCATGTCGGACACGTGGCTTTGTTGTTATTGCTCGCCATGTCTCCGAGGTCTGCGTTGATCCCGCCCTCTTGTTACCTCTTGTTTTCTCATTACTGTATTCCATGCTTCACCTGGGTTTCTGATTTTCCCACTCTTTTCTCTGGCTGTTCCTCGTTATCTCTCTGTTGGTTTTCCCTTATATACCCTGTGTTTCTCTTGTCCTGTGTCAGTCCATCTTGGTTCTATTACCGAAAGTTGTTCATTCTAGTCTTGTCTTGTATTGGAGTGCACATTATTTTAATCACTTTGTCTTGTCTAGGCTCCAGAGCTGTTTGACTGCACCAAGTATCTACCTCTGCCTTGCTCTCTGTCTAAACTCCAGAATCTCCAGGTGTCGATCTCTCTACTCAAGGGACCTCTCTGCAGCCTCCTAGGGTGTCTCTCCTATTCCCCGTGGCATCCCTGGGTTTCAGCACTGGTCACCGCAGACCTGCCGTTCTGTTCCACTGTTCTATGTTGACTGCGGGTTGAGAGGATTGAGGGTACGGACCTCCACGGTCAAGCGAGAGGGAACGCCGGGGTTGTGCTCATCGGATCGTCTCGAGTCCCTCGCTGAGTGGATTTACCCCTATCTGAACCATCTCCGTCAAGTGGATTTTCATTGGCCCCCGCTGGGCGGAATTACTTTTGTTTGACCTGTCTACTGCAGGTGGATTTTCCTTGGCCTTCGTTGGGCGGATTTATCTTTTGGATATTTTTTGTGGATTACCATTCAGACTTAATTCCCTTGCTGGCTCACTCACCTGAGAGTGCATTTCCCCTGATTCTCACAGCCGAGCGCTCGAGCCCTTGTGACATTGCGGTTACGCCCATTGCCTCTGGTTCTCTATTTTGCTTGTCATATTTTCTGCTGTTGTGTGTGCTCTGCTTGGGATCGAAATAAACCACCAACTAACCTGCACTTGACTCCTGAGTCGTTCCTAACAGAATTGACTGCTGATGGTGGTTGTTTTCTTTACAAAGAAAGCTGGAAAAGCTGTCAGGTTGGATGGAGCTGAGGGGGCAGGTGGGCAAAGAAGAGCAGAGAAGGTTTTAAAGAGAGTAAAGAGAGTACGAGGGTCAAAAGAGTTGTTGATTTTTGCGTGGTAGTACTGGGTTTTCGCAGAGGAGACATCAGCAGAGAAACAAAAAAGGAGAGACTGATAGAGCGAGAGTAGGTTCTATAGATTTGCGCCACTTTCTCTCAGCAGACCTGAGCCTGGCACGATGCTCACGGAGAACATCAGATAACCAGGGGGCAGAAGGGGATGCATGAGATGGCCAAGATCTAAGAGGGCATAAGCAGGAGGTTAGTGTGGAGCAAAGAGTGTAGGTGGCGCTGTTAGCATCTGAGAGAGAGAGCTTTGTGATCCGAAGTGTGCAGCGGGGTGACCTGAAAGTGATGAGTGGAGCAGTATCGTGTGTAGATAAGATCAAGTTGATTACCAGATTTATGGGTTGCTGAAGTGGGGACTCGCTTGAGGTCAAACAATGCAGTTAGGTTGTTGAAGTCGGCAGCCTGCGGTTTTTCAAGGTGGATATTGAAGTCTCCAAGTACCACCAGAGAAGTACAAACCTCAGGAAAGGATGACAGAAGTGCATCCAAATCCTCCAAAAACGTCCAAGCTGACCTGGGGGAATAGTTACTGGTAGTCCACTGTATCAAGAATTTTGGGGGGTAGTCCACTGCATGGAGAATTTTGGGGTATAATATATCACAGTTTACTTTATTTTGTTATCCTCACCTACATAGATTAACTATAGTGTCCTGCATCCATTAGTACAAATATCAATTATATCTTGTGTCTGAATAATTTTTGGTTTAACTGTATATCTACAGGGAGTCGGAGCAGTCATAGTGGCCAAAGTTCCACAACATCCACCTAGAAATGCTCTAAAAACCAGCAGCAGGAAGAACATATTCAAAATCTAGCAACATATTAATTACTCCTCTGAACCCCTTAGCCCCATAGCAACTGCACAAAACGAGCGTATGGATGCATTTTGATGGCATAGTTGCACATCAAGCATTGCAGGGAACACAAGTGCATCATACAGTACACTGTCATCAATGTCCATTCAAGTGGAAAATGAAATGTGAAAATATGTGTTACAAAGTTCAAATCTTGTTCATCAAGCACTGAAAGAAATAAAAACATCACACAGGAAAAAAATCATGCATTAAAAGGAGAAATCTAGAAACATGTTAATAACCTCTTTGAACACCTTAGGAATGGCCTGAAACCCAGCCACAGCCCATGCAAAAATCTACCGGATAATTGCATTTGTGTATATGTGTACAATCAGTTTTAATATCTTATATCTAAAAGTGAATAGTCAATTTGTTGCATGCTCCAACACACAAGCGTGTGATAAGCATTGCTTTGAGACTGTGAGAAAGCTGTTCTAAAGATAAAACACTCTTTCTCCCTGAGCTGTGGAAAGTCCCCATCAGACGCTGGTGTTCTCAGAGAGCAGGGTGAGAGAGGTTCTGCAAAGACAGGAGATCAGCTCTAGATTTTAATACTAGATTTTACTATTCTTTGTTTTGCAGAGGATTTTTCATCTTTTTTTTCCTTGTTAAATTAATGGGTAAATTTGCGCATTGTGAAAAAGGTGGATAGTCTACAAACTCTGCGCATTTAATATAAATATGGTGGGATTTGCTGCATCTATGGATAAAAAAATATATATATGTGCATGCCCAGGAGTCCCCCCCAGTGAATTTCGGATCATTTCCAACACAGTTTTACAAATATATCAGTGTTGTTGTCATGTCATCTTTATGGAGACTATTCACTATGTTGTACAGGGGTTTATTTACTTACACTGCTGTATATATTAAAGGCACTGTTGGTTACGTAAAGACTTACTTCATACTACATAAGTCTTTAAGACCATTTTGTTCCACAGGGACTATTTTAATGGGGAAAATGGGATGTCATCGGTTTGGTCTTAGGAGATATGCTTGCTCTGCTTTGAGATAGAGTTGCATACTGGTGGAAGTTATTTGTTGTTAAAAGTTCTCTACTTGTACTGGTATGTGGTCATTCAAAAATAAATGACTTCACTCATTCGATTGGAAAATTCTGAGACGCTCTTGTTCTGCACTAAACATATTCTCTAGCCTTTCCTTTTCCTGTCTAACCTTTTGCTTTTATCAGGGCAGTACAAATACTGACACAGCCCGTCATTGCAAAGCATGCAACAGTACCAAGACACAAAGACTTTGTTATCGCTTTGATGTTTAAAATGACATTTATACACAGACTCGCTTATAAAAATTGAAGGTACGCATTTTTTTTTCTTTATGTGTGTTTCATACCCACAACCTTTGTGCGGCTAGTGCAACTGAACACAGTCAACTAATTTTTATTAAAACTGACTGACGTATTCTCTTATCTGTGGATTTAATTAAATGTTCATGAAAAGAAAGAACTCCCCTCATCTATTCTGTGGTACATGCAACTGCAGGAGATAAAAAAGGGCCCTTAGCACAGCATGGTTCCGCTTACCTAGATGTAGCACATAAAAGACAAGAGTCTAGTTTCATGTATTAGGGGAAAATATGTTCCCACATCAAACGCTTTGTGGTAAATGCTCCTAGTAGAAGACCAAAAGCCCCATTCCCATAGCTCAGATATGTCATTTTTACACCTTGCAAAGCATGCTTACCACCTGATTTAATGGCATTTGTGCTGATCCTCTATGCAAACACCATTTGATATATTAACTTGTTGTTGGCATGGATGTGTAACAGAAGTAGCAGATATTTCTACCAGAAAAGTGTTTGCCAGTTTGAGGTTTGGTTCTATGATGTTAGGCTCTGTCATAAATGCGAATAGATGAGCGCGCAAGGGAATTCCCCTGACAATTGCAGATTTGTAAATCCCCACTCCATGTCCTTTGTGCATCTCCTCCTTTAGACAGGAGCACAATATTATCCTCACATTGCCCTGGGAAGCAGCTGGCAGCTAATCTAAAACCAGCTGTGCTGTTTCATCAGTGCTGGTTTATATTATAATAAAGAAAAGACCATTGATCACAATGGTGTGTACATAGCCTATATATTTTCAGTTCAGCTCTCTGCAGATTTTCATGCATCCTGGGATGTGCTTGTCACGCACCTGGGCCAGACATAAAAGGGAAAGTTCGGGGGATTTTATGAAAGAGGAACTATGACTATGAAGGGAAGCGAATGAAATTAAGAAATGAAATGTACTCTGTTTTCCAGTGCGTTTACAGGTTATTAACACCATACTGTTAAGTATTTGTATGCTTATTTTCAGTAAAAAAAATAACCTCCCTAATTTATGTTTTAAATGTGTTCTTTATGTTCGGAATAGCACATGGAAAGTTATTTAAAAGAGCAGTCTGTTTGTTTTTGTATTGTTACGAACATTTTTAAATTTACTAGAAAACTTTGGTATGAAAAATAGTACGGTCTATGTTGTAGAAAGACTATCTATGCTTGTTTGTGATTTGTATTGTTGAATAAAGAAGAATTATATAAAATATCATTTCATTTTGCAAAGAGACAGGAAACCCTCTATTCAATTCCACTTTTCCCTAAAGTTCCAGCAAGCACAGCTTCATTAATGACTTCATGTTGAATACGCAAGGGAAATTTTGGAACATCCATGATTCACTGGGTGCCTTAACTAAGCACTGGGTTTTCAAAAAATAAATGTTCATATTGCAGTATTGTGTGAAAAGTTACTTCATACTTGACTCCACCAAAGCATAACAGCATTCGTCATATTACAGTTAAAGCCTAAGATCACATAACAGAGCAAGTTGAATTATTTTGCTGTCATGATAAAAACAAATCCCTTGAGAATCAAAGAAGAGGTTCAGTTTTCAAGCTAATGTAATACATAAATGTCATAATATTGATGTAAAAAAACTGCACTACCTACAGGCATAATCTCAAATGTTGTTAGAGCTAATTGGTAAGTGTAAGTGGCAAAATATTGACTGTCACAATGTGATAAACTTTAAAAGTGCATTTTTAAAGGAACTATTTGTTTTACTGCTGGATTTGACTACTGTCTTGAATAGTGATGCCTATAAATATGCATGAAGTAGATTATGGCCTTTTAAAAGGCCAATCATATGTCTCAGGCCTTCATTTTAGTGTAGATAACAGTTCTTGTTTTTGTGTCTAAATATTGGTGCACAGACCCCTAATAAAAATTAACATTAAGTTGTAGTCAGTATTTTGGATTAAATGATGACTTCATTCACTGTTTTTTGTGACTTTTTTTCATTACATATTCATAAAATGGGAAGTGGTGACAGGGACTTTTCCTCAGTTATAATGACATTTTTTTAATTAAACAAGACATTAGTTTTTGACACATTATTTTCATAGTCAAAATTTCATGCATTGGACACTTAGGACTTTTCTGGTTTTTAAACATATACAGACTCCCACCAGTCCAGAACAAAACTGTATCTGTGGTGGCAGTAAGAACTTATAAAGTGGTACTTGTGGAAATGCTTTGCTAAAACAGGAAACAGCACTGACAAACTCCTACAGTTAAACTCTCTGAAGATAATTTGGGTCAAGGGGATTTTACTGTGGTAGGTAGGTGTAAAAGAAATGCCCCTGTTTCTCACCATTTCTGACACTTCAGCTTGAGTTTTTTTCCTCTTTTGCCTCTTTTCTGATTGTAATCAAAAGTTGTTAAAACTGGTTTGTAGGGTCACCAATGTTGTATATGCAGTTTCCTTTCGGGAACCTGACCAATACACATTGTATTGTTTGAGTTGTATGTATTTCACCAAATGAATGGTTTTACTGAAACGGAATGCTGAAAATAATGCAATTATCACAACAATTTTTTGTGCTTAACTAAATTAATAAAATACTATAAGTGATTTTGCAGTGTCTTAAGACGTTTAGGAGGAGTTTAGTAATTTCTCAGACAACTGCATAATGTTACGTAAGGAGGATTTAGTTTGGAGCCTCTTAATTTTACTAATGGCAAAAATGTGACCAGCACTCAGCTAAACTATATTCCTAAATGCACTGGAACACATAAATTAGATAATTTCTCATACTATGTAGAACATGCATGGAAACTTAATTTGTTATGCTACCGTTTTTACATTTATTTACTGTATAATATTTGGTTTTAGTAACAAAAATAAATTAAACACATAGATTCCAATAATATGTCTAAAAAATAAACAACCTTGAACTAGAAAAAAACTGTGCAAACATTTTGCTATATCCCTATACCTAAAGCAATGTGATTTCTCTCCATAATGCTTCTAAGAATCACAATCTCAAGGAAGTGAGGAGATAAGTATGAACACATTTCTTTGAAAGGGAGCATTCTTTAAGATTAGATAGAGAACAGTCACAGCTGTGCAGTCAGCCTACTTTCTAGAAATGTTGCATATCCTAATGTAACTCCTTTGATGGATGACAAACCATAGTGCAAAAAATTAGTTCTAGTTTGAGGTTGTTACTTTTTTAACAGTCTATAGCCATTTACATACAGAAATGCTGGTAAATTAATGGTAAAGCAACTTAACATCTGGTGAGGAGGTCCTCAAGATAGGCACATGCTCTGTACTTTACTACAATGGTAACTCCCCAAAAACATTAACATAACATAAAAGAGTATTTAACATGAACAAATATCCCCTTTTCATCATTTTGATAAAAGATGTAATAATATCATTTTATTGTAACGTTTACTCTCCCTATTCAGCCCTGTGCAAAGCATGATGAGAAGTGGAAATCCTGTTTCTAGTTTTTATAACGCTACTTTAATACAACTAAATTCGTTTATCTCAACTCAAATGGATTAAGTGGTTCAAAATAATTGTGTTGTGTTAACTTGATTTATTTAGGTAAATTGATCATGCATCAAATATTATTTGAATCTACTTGATTGAAACATGTTCATTTAAAATGTAAACATTTAGTTAAGCAAAAGCATTACTCTTTTTAGTCCGTTTATCACAATGCAATTGTGTTTGAACATAAAACCTAACACAATGGTGTTAAAACAAAATTAATTGTCTAATTAAAGTGAATAGTATCGTTTTTGACTGCATGCTCTCACCGGTAAATAATCATCATTCTTCATTCACACAGTGAAACTTCTATTACTGGTAAATTGAGAGTACCGATTTACCGGAAAGGTTCTGTTCACACATGATCTGTTAACTGCAATTTTCTGGCAATTTACCCGCAAAGACTGTAAGTGTGAAAGGGCGTTATGAATGAGACAAGCTATATAAATTGATCAAACATTAATTCACTTTCATTTTAAGCAAAAAATTAACACTTCCAAATTATTTATATCATTTAAAAACTTTGGGCTCGCTGGTGAATTACAATTACACGTTTTAGCACAATTTTATTTCGGGTCAACGAGTCATAAAAAGAACTGCCTTGGATTTTTGCAAGTGACTCAGATTATAGTGTTACCGATTGTGCGAATGAAATGTTTCAATTACTTTCAAAAATGAAAATCTTGATATTTGTGTGTCTCATTCGCTTTGATTAATCCCACATGACCGCTCAGTGTTGTGTTGACCCGGAAAGATAGTGGTTGTCTTGAACACAGCTTCCGGGTCATTCTGCATGTTGCTGTATAGTCTAGCTTGTAACTGTTTTCTGTTTATACGGTAAGCGTTATATTATTGCTTATAAACATGTCCCGGGGTTCCAGCGCAGGTTTTGACCGTCACATTACAATTTTTTCTCCGGAGGGAAGACTTTATCAAGTAGGTGAGTAATTACGAAAGAGTTTATAAGTGTTACCAAGTGCACAGTCATGTCGCCTTCAGTGCAGCTTGGATCCACTCTCTCACATCAATAATTTTTGTCCGCTCATGTTATCATTTATCTGCACTTAGAATATATTACCCAACTGGTTTTTATGTTTATTTCTCTCGTTTTCATGTAAATTAAACCATTTTATAGTTTGCTAATTTATATATCCCATGAGCACTAGATAATCTGAATGATGGAGTGCCGCCGGCTGGTTAGGCTATGCTGTGTGTGTGTGTGTGTGTCTGGGTGTGTAACGTTAATAAATTGAGTTACGCTTATTTACAGATGCTTACTTTCACTTTTTAAGTTAAATGTTAACTTACCCCAGTATGTCAAACGACCTAATGCAACAGTACTATCACAACAGTATTTTATTTCACTCACAAAATTACCATGGTAACCACAATTTCCACCAAATGCTACATTTGCTTAACCTGCTTTACTGTGCATTATGCTCAAATAATGTTATAATAACTATAAAAAGCTTCAGGCTCTGTAATTGATGCTAAGAATCTGTTCAACAATATAAATAGTAAGTAAAGTTAATACATAAGGGTTTATAGAGGTTTTGTACATCTCTGTGATATAACTTTTATGTAGCTGAATGTAACTTTAACTGTTTGTTGAAGTTGTGGTGGGGTTTCAGTGTTTTGTTATTTGAGAACAGAGGATTTCACCAAACGGTTTTTACTGGTGAATCAAATATATTAAATATTATTTTGGACTCATTCATACAGAATATGCATTCAAGGCCATAAATCAAGGTGGTCTGACATCAGTCGCTGTTAGGGGGAAGGACTGTGCAATAGTCGTCACACAGAAAAAAGTCCCAGTAAGTTTGTCTTATGGTTTATATTGCTGTCATTGGAAAGTTAAGTTTCTATGGTACAAGTGAACTGAGATGCCTTTCTTGTTCAGGATAAGCTTCTAGATGCCTCCACTGTTACTCATTTATTCAGAATCACAGAGAACATTGGCTGCGTCATGTCAGGAATGACAGGTACAGAACTGAATTTACCTGTATGTGTAAGCATCAAATCCACAGTTCTCTTAAAAAAACTGATATGATGTTTGTATTGAGCATGCTATTACAGATGATGCTGTATCTTGTGTTTTCCATTCAGCTGACAGCAGGTCCCAAGTGCAGCGAGCTCGCTATGAGGCAGCAAACTGGAAGTACAAGTATGGCTATGAGATTCCAGTAGACATGCTTTGTAAAAGGATCGCTGACATCTCTCAAGTTTACACACAAAACGCAGAGATGAGGCCACTCGGCTGCTGTAAGGACACTGTTTATACACCTTATTAACATATTTTGACTGAGTTAAGACAGACGTGATGTGTGTGTGTATGTGTGTGTGCATGTATGTATGTATGTATATGGTTTTATTATATATGGCTTTTTACGTAAATGTGTGTGTGTGTGTTAAGTGTACGTTTTTAATTTTAAATTACGTTTTAAGGTGTATTTTAATGTTTATGGGCTTTCAGGCCCTCTTTCTGTACTCACTTTTCCATGTCATGCCATACTGTTGCCTAGAGTTGTAGATTAACAAGGAACAAGTTAAAAATATTTTTGTTGTAGTCAACATCCTGACACACATGGATAAGCATTACTTAAAGGGGTCAAATGACACGCCTAAAACTAATATTATGGTTTGTTTTAGATGTAATGTAATGTGGATACGATTTAAGGTTCAAAAACGCTGTATTTTCCACACACCGTGCATGTTTCAATCTCCTCTTTGCTCCGCCTCTCTGAAACGAGCTGATTTTTTACAAAGCTCTGAAAAGCGAGGTGTGCTATGATTGGCCAGTTAACCAGTTCGTAGTGATTGGTCGAATACTGCGAGTGTGAGGGAAATGTAACGACTCTTACCATATTCGGAACATCGTGTTCCCAAGCAATTGTACTGACAGACAGGTGATAAAATGTCATTGTGACTTACTTATATCAATTCGAGCCCGAATCTGATACGGAAAATGAAGATGATCAAGCCAATACATCAACTTTGCCAGCGCAACTTGAGCTGGATGTAAAGATTTGGTAAGGTTTTATTAAAAAAAGATTGTTAAATTGTTAACTATAGCTAACTGTTTTACCTTTTATATACGACGTTATAAATACTATAAACAAACAACCATATACATCATACAGAGTTTGTGTGAGAAACAAGCTCGCATTACAGCAGGGAATGGTAACATAATAAATAACGCGAGCGCTTTTGCCCTTCTTGATCAACCAGTGTTACGCCACGTCTTGACGCGACTCAACAAAGACAATAAAACCCCGTTATAAACATGACATTTGTTGCCTCTAGTTGGAACGTTATTATGATTATTAGGATTTGTTATATTTTTTTCATGTTGCGCACGTGTCTGCATTTGCAGATCACAAACACATGAAAAACTCAACTCGCGTTAGTCAGTAACAAAGTCCTTTGCAATGAAAATATACTTGCAGGCTGCAAATCTGAAGCGCCAGAGAAGTTGTAATGGTTGGAATGGTCTCACTTTTTAACCAATGCTTTCGCGCATAGCCGGTCTTAATCTCTCTCCCACGTTCGTGAAGCAATCGTCGGTGAAATGCGCTGCACAAACTTGAACATTCGAATTGTACTTTTCTGGAACAGTGTTGTAAATAAAATGTAACCATTAGTTTTTAGTTGTCTCATCTTTTGGCATGGCAAACAAAGAGTCTTTCTTTCCGCAACGAAACACAGCGTCTCTGTGACATTGGTGCGGCGGTGATGATACAATGAGATTTACACGTACGCCCTCCTCACTTGCATTTAGATTTGGGCGGTCTAAAGTCAAATCATGTTACGAAGTGACGTACATTCGCCGGGGTGTGGTTACACGAGGCGTTTCAGGTAGGTTTGGGTTCCCATTCGCTTTTAGATAGAATGCATCTTTTGTTTCCGACTCTTTAATTTTAGCAATTTTACGTGTCTAATACATGCATGGGCAACTTATAACACACCAAAGACACAGAAAAACAAGTATTCGCGCCAGATGACCCCTTTAAAATAATTTCGGAATGTTCCTTATGCTGACCATGTAATTTTAAGCACACACAAACTCAAAGTCATAATTTACTCACCCCATTGTCATTTTAAACCTGTATGACCTTATTTGTTGTGCAGAACACAAAAGAAGATATTTTGAAGAATGTTGGTAACCGTACAACCGTGGTACCCATTGACTTGGATTGTTTCCAAATACAACATAAGTATATGGGTACTGCCTTTGTTTGGTTACCATCATTCTTTAAAATATCTTCTTTTGTGTTCTGCAAAAGAAAGTTATACAGTTTTGAGGGTGAGTAAATGATGACAGATTTTAATTTTAAGTAAACGTATCACTTTATTATTAGATGTTGTTTAATATATGTACATTAAATATTTATAGTTATTGAAGTTATAGTCTCTGAAACCTCAACAAAAACACTTCTTATTTTATCAAGAGTCCAAGGTACTTCTTCTGGTCAAAGGAAGAGTGCAAGGCACTTCAAAAAAAGCCTTTATGTTTAAGATTGTATATGGCTAATCACAGTAGAGCATTAAAATTGTTGAATGACTGCACACATCATATTTTATTAATGAAAAGCATATTTTGTTTAGTAAATTGTATTTATAATGTGTTTTTGCTTTTCCAGGCATGATTGTAATTGGTCTGGATGAGGAGTTGGGACCACAAGTATATAAATGTGACCCAGCAGGTTATTACTGTGGATTCAAGGCTACGGCTGCAGGTGTAAAACAGACAGAGGCTACAAGCTTCCTGGAGAAAAAAGTTAAGAAGAAACTTGATTGGACCTTCGAGCAGACAGTTGAGGTAATTCTAAATTCTAAATGTTCTGTTGACATGAAATTTTCAACACGTGTCGATAACAACCCAATTAATCCATAAAGGAAAAAAAACAAATAATTTCAGAAATTAAGTAATGTGTGATAAAATGGAATGACACGGGGATATTGAACACATAAAGAAAGGGAGGTGCACAAAGCCATGGAAAGCCAAGACAGCTGCAAAATCTCTGCAAATAGCTGAAATCTATCAGTAATTAGAAAGCAATCACGCCCCTTTTTTGTGGAAATAATATCAGCTGGTTCAGTCCAAACTGATGGCCTCTAAAAAGGTGTCTCATTACAAAGGTGTCAAACAAGAAACATCTCATGATGGGTTAAAGCAAAGAGCTTTAAAAACAATTCTATTACCATAATCCATGACATTTTCTATGGTATTTTGGGCAGGGTTCTATTGTTTATTCAGCCGGAACGTTTAATCCTTTTATGCAGGTACAGATGGAGCATTTTAAATTATACACTTCAGCTTCTAAGAGAACATGTTTTTGGGGGGTCAAGATAGAGTTTGCAGTATATTTCCTCCTCCCTCACTGCAAAAAGCTCACTCTGTAATTCTGGATGCAAAAATTTTCACTTCCATGATCTATATATGTGAATAAGACTTTTAGAGTGCAAATTAGAAAACAATAGCTAACATACAATTATGTCTGTCGTTTTTTTATAATTATCAGCATCAGTAAAAAAGTACATTTATGGTCAATATTTTTATGCAAATATTATACAATCTATGTTTCGTGAAATAGCATTTTGGGTTTGAAATTACATAAAGGTAAACAAGTGATAACAGAATTATCCCTTTAACTTTTTGAGTAATAAAATGGACATCAAATGACAAAAGTTGCAGATATAGGTAAGATTTAAAGAACAATAATTAATTTTAAGTTAGTTATGCATTTGAAATATTTGCAAACATTATAGCTTTTTTAACCACAACCTAAACAGACCTGAGTAAGCCATGCGCTTTTGCATGAACTAGTGAAGGTCTGGTCATGTTTTTGTCTTGTCACATTGACATTACCTGAAACGTATAAATGCTTTCTGCGTTTTGTAGTTTTCATGACTGGATTTTACATTCAGTTGTTTACCATGTTGAAGCGGGTCAAGTGCGCCCACAGTAAACGACACCATGGGCGCGCAAACTCCCGAGAGCTGTGGAAAGAGAAAGAAAGCGATGCAACCAGCGTTTTTTAGACACGACATGTGAACTACCCCGACATTTCTATGATAAAACATTTTGCTACCTACAGAACATTGCGCTCTTTCATAGTTAAACTGACCTTGAGCTGGGCTTCTTGTCAAAAGCAACTCCCGCATTCTTTCATTTGATTGGACATCTCAATTAGATTGATGAGCGCTTGTAGAACTAGATCTGAGGTAGATCAGATCTGAGACCAGTCATAAGCGTTTTCTACAATATTCGTGCCGCTCGCGAAGCAGGGCGAGCATTTTCAATCCATTCCCATGGATGCTGAGCTAGCTTGGCCGTGAACGTGTGCTCAAGTTCTTAAGAATGGATTAAAAAAGCTCGCCTTGATCCACACCATATTTAGACACAAAATTTCAGGTGAGACAACTATCAGACAGACGAGCATAAGAGACTTTACCGTCAGACACTGGCAGACAGAAATGCAACAGGGCAGAGATAACGCTTCACCTCATGCTGTTATTTCTTTTAAAGGAGGCATGAATTAAAATAAAAATTTTAACCCAAGCTTTTGTTATATAAGAGGGAATCGTATTCACGCGAACATCATGTAAGTGTCAGAACTGAAAACGCCATTGTTACTGATATTACATCTGTTATTGACACCAGGCCAAACGAACGCCAGCTTCTGGAATGCACCTATCTACGACATTGATAGGTTTTACACCGCCTTAAACAGAAAGAATATCAACGAAGACTTCTCTAGCCCAGCCCACTGGCTCGCGCATGACAATTCTGAAGTAACACAAATGGGGCAGAACCAGATAGAGCGAGCAAGCAATAAACAAACATGCCGTTAAAGATAGCTAAATATTGTGCCACCCCTGGTTGTGGAAGAATAAAGTCGCTGCATAACCTTCCTTTGGATTCCGACATTAGTAATGCGTGGTTAAAGTTTATTTTTAAAGACGTTCCAGCTCATGTGGGAAAAACATGGAGCATTTGTTTGTTTAATTTCTCCGAGGATTCCTTTGTAAACAAGGCAAATTATTTAGTACTCAAAAAGCGATCTGCCAAATGAATAAATGTTGTGTGATGAAAATTTAATGTCAACAGAACATTTAGAAATACACTTACAGAGAAAAATGTTGCGTGTTCAATACTTGATCTACCCACTATAAAACAGCTCAGTGACTTTTAAGAATGTTCTGAAATCGAGTTCAAACATTTGTATGCACTTAAAAGTTATTAAACTAAGGGTGTGTTGACACTTAATGTTTGGTTAGTAGGGCTGTGCAATTAATTATAATTAATTATAAACATCAATTTTGGCTTCCAACTATTTCAAATACAAAATAATCAAGATAAAATTATTATTGTTTGGTTTTCCCATTTACAAAGATCTACAGCAGTGCTGCTTTTTGACACTTGTATTTTTATTTGTTTTTTAGTTGAATTCAAGATAAAAGGTTATTGTTTTATGTTTTTTCGTTGTATCAAGTCAGTGAGAAATCTTGTTAAATAATCATGATCTCAATGTTGGCGAAAATAATTTTGATTATGATTTTTGTTACAATCGTCCAACCTTATTGATTAAAGTAGTGAACTTTGGTGCGATTGCTTTGTTTGTGCAGTTTTAGTAAATGTGAATGCTGCCATCTGATTCCTGCTGTGCACCAAACAAGCAGTCCAAGAACACTGGAAAAAATGGGTCTCTGTCTGCTTAAATTCTGGTGTGGGTTGATTTAAATTTGAATGCAATATGGACCAAAGACATCTAAAAACAAGCAATAGCAACATGTCCCTAAAAGTCTTGGGATGTGCTTCTAAAAGTTTGTTAAATCTGTATATGTGCATGTAACAGAGTAATTCCTCCTGGTCTTCGTAAATTATCGACTGGTAGAAAAACCATCCTATGTGAATGCATACATAGAGCATTAGTTTGAATGTCTAGTAAGTTCTGTAACAAAATATACAACATAAAAGCTATCCAATCATGTTCTACTTGGGTTTGCTGTCAAAATGCTAGTGTGAACCATAAATCACCCTTCAGCGAACCAGGACTAATGTTTGGGGGCCCAGATTAAAAGAACCAAGAGAACCAAACTACAAATATGAACACACCAAGGACGATCCGTGACTCCTCTTCAGGGGAAGCAGTAATGCGAAGCTCGGCAAAACATGTATTTAGCCTGTCATGTGTGTGGGTTGTCATGTGAAAATACGTGCCTGCTGCAGAAGCGTCGAAAGGGTTTTTAATAAGAGACGCTCGCGTTTGCTAGATACAAGCTTAGTCCCATGTGTAATCAGAGTTAAGTGTTAACGCAGTGTCTTCTGAACTCAAGCATCTCTTTTATCATAAACCCTTTCGTATTACCAAAAATACGTGCAGCAGGCACGTATTTTGACATAATGCATGATGCACATAGGTTCACGTGAAGCACTGAACACGTATTTTGATTTCCTGCTTCCCCTGAAGAGGAGGCACCGATCGCCACTGGAACACACCCTTAAATGATTTAATTTGATTTAGATCAGACAATAACTTCATGTTTATAATATTATAATAGGTCTCCAGTTTCATCTATGTTGTTGCTTCTTTAAACTGATAGTAAGAAGTAAATTGAAAAATATTTTACAGCAAAATATAGGCCACATTCACACAGCACCAAAATATGGTTGTCAGCCCTGTATTTTAGTCCTCAATACGGTTTTGTTCACTCGCACTTTAGTTATTTACACAGTTATAGAACCGCATTCTATAAAAAAAAATTGGAACTCACAACTGCAATCAGAGATAACCATGTTTATAATATTATAATAGGTCTCTAGTTTCATCTATGTTGTTGCTTCTTTAAACTGATAGTAAGAAGTAAATTGAAAAATATTTTACAGCAAAATATAGGCCACATTCACACAGCACCAAAATATGGTTGTCAGCCCTGTATTTTAGTCCTCAATACGGTTTTGTTCACTCGCACTTTAGTTATTTACACAGTTATAGAACCGCATTCTATAAAAAAAAATTGGAACTCACAACTGCAATCAGAGATAACCATATTGTATTAATCTGAGAGGGTATTCGCACCGGTCTTGTTTGTTCAATTGAATCCAACTCTAGTTTGTTTCTCACCTTGGTTGCGGATCTTTTGGGTTGTACTCGCGACAAGTGGGCAGGTGTGAATATAGCAATCGCACTCAAGTGCGGACCAAACAACCGTACCGAGACCCAGCTGAGGAGGTGGTCTCGGTCCAGTTCCAAATGAACTCTGGTACTGTTTGTTTATGGTGTAAACATGGCCCGTCATCGATCTGTCTTCTGTGCAGTGCAACGTGCAGTAGGGGTGTGCACAACTAGTCGAATATTAGATCTACAATAATTATTTGTCTGCGGTCTGAGTGAACAAAAATTTGAAAGCGAACCACACCAAACAAAAAAAATCAACATTGCATTTGGTCTGGACCAAAGCAAGTGAACTAGCGGACTTTCCTGGTGTGAATACACCCTAAATATCAGTTTATTAATATTATTAATTCTCTGGTGCTAGAAAAGCCATCTACTGAGACTTTTCTGAGCATCTATTTCCAGTGCATTTATTTCCAGTGCATTTAACCAGCTGGTTTGTTTAAAATGGGAAATTTATTGAAATATTGTTTTCTTTTTAATTGCACAATTAGTATGGTTCACAAAAACAGTGGGTATTGCCACTCTATTTTAAAATCTGTGATCTGTTCTGTAAGAAAAGTACTTAAATGACTATTTTAACATAGATTAAACCTTTCTTCCCACAGGCGGCAATCACCTGCTTAACAACTGTGCTGTCGATTGATTTCAAGCCGTCTGAGTTGGAGGTAGGCGTAATAACAGCAGAGGATCCGAAATTCAGGTGGGTGGAATACAGTGACCATTTACACAGAGATTCGCTGTCTCTGTGCTATGCACAATTATAGATATTTACGATACAACATTACTATGTACTATATTTATATAGTACTGCATTTGTCGTTAAAATGTTCTCTGTTTTCACATGCAGTTGTTGCATAGGCACTGTGTAGTAATGTACTGTAGTTAATTTCTACATTTATGCATTATGAGGCTTTTATGCAAGGCAACATACGGTGCATTTAGGTCTTCATTTTATGTGTTCTCTGGTAATTGATCTTATGACCTTAAGGCTGCTGATATGGTTTAGCTACAGAAACACACTTCACCTTTAAAAGAACTATAATTGCATAGTTTACAGATTGCATTTTTATGGTTGTAGCCCCTGAAATGTTGTTAGACTTAATTATTTCCTGTGTTTTAGGATTTTGTCAGAGGCAGAGGTGGACACTCACTTGGTCTCTTTGTCTGAGAGGGACTGATATCTCCAGTGTTCTACTCAGGAAGTCCTGGGATATGTAAAATTCCAGTCAGAGCCCTTGTTCTCATGTAAATTCCCCCTGTTCCATTAAATACATTTTGAGAAAAATATTTCAAAGCCTCCTGCCGTTTTTTATACCCCTTTTCCTTCACGTTTATCAGGAAGTGTGAGAAACAAACATTTTGCATGGGGAATATCCGACATGTGCACCTTACGTTTTCATTTATCTTGTGTTTTCCAAAACCAGGAAATAGAAAGCTACTTTTCATTGTCTGGATTTCTTTCTGAATGTTGATGGGTCTTAAACCTACTTTGAGTCAGATAGGGATGACTAGAGGTGATCACGCAAGGAGAGTTAAACACATGCTTTTGTGGTTAATGCATATACTTGATCATGTGACTCATCCACATTGCTTGGTTCGAGAGATCTAAATGGCAATGTTACTGAAGACCAAAACTAATTTGAATTTAATTGTTTTGTAAAATGTTTGTGTTGTAAATCTGATGAATTTAGATGGTTTTCAGCATCTTTTGCACATTTAACACCCTTCCAACAGTGATTTGTGTGATGTTAAGATCACAGTGTGTACAGAAAATACATACATACATTCGTCAAGAAGGCAACATGATGCATTAAATGATGGATGTAAACCTTTCAGCAGGATGATTGTGATGTAACCAAGAGGAACAGGACGGAAGTAATTTTTCTAGGCAAAAATATATTTTTGTTGCTGTTTCTGAAGGGCATTACTAAACGAATAAATTTGATCTTTAAACAAAATAAATATTTGAATAATATTATAATTAATCTATTAGCGTTTTCTAGATTTTGTAATGAGCATGTAAACTCCAAAATACATAAGTCCTTATATGTATGCATCATGTCTATCTACATATACATACATATCTATCTATACATGCGTGTGTGTATGTGTGTGTTTGTGTTGAGTTATATATATACGCAGCGTTGGAAATAACCTTTCTCCATGTGACAAGAACAGTGCATGATGTTTGTCATACTTGTGTCTTTCCAATAAATTGAGTTGTATACTCATTCATTCCATTTCATGGAATTTCCCAACATTTCTAAATTTCTCGTGTATGTTCCCTGATACATCAATGTTTAAAAAATAGTTTTTAAGTTAAATCTGAACAATCTATATTTCTTTGGTAAAGTATGCCTTAATGGAAGATCTGCTCGTTTACACAGACATGAATGACATTCCAGAATGAAATTTACTGATTATAAAGCTTAAAGACAATTGTTGCGAGTTTGGATTTCTCTTTGAGGGAAATTGATCAACAAGGATGAGTCAATGATTCATGACTCTTGTTTCGGCAGACCTAAGGAGTTTTATGCAATGACACATCTATGTGGCTCATGAGGAAATGATAACAGTTACAGTACACATTGAGGACCTTTTCCCCACTAACCTGCAGTATATGCTGGTAATTTAACAGTACTTATGTTCTTTCACACATTTCACAACTCAGAAAATTTCTAGGCATTCTGAAATCACTTCAGCACAAGAAACACGTAGACTCAGAATACATTTCTGTCATTTTTTAATGTAAAAATATCACAGTGTTATATAATCTATGAACATTATTTACAAGTCATTTGTTTCACATATTTACAAATATAAAAATATATCTCTTTAATTTACACATTATACACATTTTTGTGCAAAATGTCTTTGGCTTCAAAAGTAGATTTCAAAGGTGTTTTATTCAAAGGATTTTCATCCAACTATCTCTGGGATTCTTCCACCTTTAATAGCACCATCACAATCATATGTCACCCGAGGACGTTTTGCCACTCTGAATCCCAATAGCTTCCTGGGAAATGGCACACCCCACCTCGAACTTTCCGAAAGAGCATCTCCGGCTGTCGCTGCTTTGCATTTAAGTAATGTTGTTCTGACAACCAGTCTATCTCCCGCAAAATTGGATGTCATCATACATCTGCAAAGGAATATCAGATAAATGATTAGAGATCTTTTCTATACACTTTACAAAGTAAACACTACAGGGAAATGTTAAACTGCCTCATGGTCTCTCTGAATGTATTTTCCTTAAAATGTACAACTTCTCACGTAAAATCAAATTTATTTAGAGAAAGCTTTGGCGGAAACTTACACAATCATCTTCAGAGGAATGCTCTTCATCACTCTCTGACTCGCTGTCTGTCATTTCTATGAGCTCTTGGGCGGTCCGATCAAAAAGCTGCCTCTGGATTTCAATGTTCTGTCGGCCAAAGGTCAGGTGGTATGGCGTGTACCCACCATAGGTAAGGCTGTTGACGTCAGCTCCCAAAGCAATGAGTGTTCGCACCAGGTCCAAGTTCTGCAGGTCCACTGCCAAATGTAGCGATGTGCGGCCACTACACTGCTCCTGAACACGACAACAAAGCTCATATTAGTTCTCTTTAAAAGCACAAGCAGTAACTCAAAGAACACGATTCATTTATGACGCTGGACTATAATTCAATTGCATACCGTACCTTTGTATTAATGTCTGCCCCAAGCTGGACCAGAATCTCCACCATTGAGAGATAATTTTGAATGGCTGCTACGTGGAGACACGTGTGACCTGTGATAAAAATAACAATCCTTCACAAACTGCACTTCAAAGCTACAAATGCTAAAATTTGACTTTTAAAAGGTGTATATTGTTGGAACTTGACTTACCACTGTAATTTGGGTAGGTGAGGATGGATCGCAAGTGCTGGGTCTGAATCTGTGTGAGCACTGAGAAGCAAGAGGGAGACCCTCTTTTGCAAGCAATGTGGAGAGCTGTGTTTCCACTTTGATCGACCAGGCAGGGGTCACATCCGGCCTTCAGCAGTCGCTCCACCATTTGTGGCTGTTCCGTGATCACGGCTAGATGCAGTGCGGTCTGCAGATGTAAATCGCACATTAATAAACCATCTTTTAAGATGGAAACAAGAAAACCCTTCGGTATTTCCGTTACAGGCTTCCTATGTAGATAACTACCTGTCTTTGGTTGTTCTGTCTGTTCAGGAAGGAGTCATGCTGACACTGTTTGATGATCTGAAAGGCATAATCCTCTGCCTCATGGATGATGGCAAGATGAAGATACCTGGAAAAAAAGGTGGGAGTTTTTTTTAGAAATCAGTATTTAAAGAATCCTCTCAAAGGAAGTGGTTTAGCAGAGACACCGTGCAAGCAGGCGGGCGTTTCGCAAGAATGGATTTTTTAAGGTTATTTCCAGCCAGTGTGGCTTTACACATCTGATGCATTATCTGCGCTTGGCAGCGCGCCAGGGACTTTCCTGCCTGCTCACTTTGTTTCTCAAGCGCCTCCCATTTTTGGCACTGCGCCATAGTGCACTTGAGCGATATTTGTTTACTTCCGAATTGTTGCACGAATTTTTGAAAGTTTTATGTTTAAACTATTATGTATATAATAGCTTACTAAATTGCATGCACTTTCGAAAAGTTAAAAAACAATTTCAATTGGTTTTGGTTTAATCAATTCACATTTTCCTAGAGATAATGTTGCATTGTGTAATTGTTTTTATTTTGTATAAGAAATCGTTAAACTTACGTGTCTCCGTCCTCTGTGACTTCTTGTTTCCAAGGTTCATCGTATGTGAGTTTTTCACGCGGCATTGTCAGATTCTCCATCTCCTCCACAAGTTTTCTGTACTCGTCCTCCTTTAATGAATCCACGCCACTATCAACGCGATCCTCACAGTGTTGCATTTTCCTGTTTTTCAAATCCATTTCATCAAAGTTACAATCCATATAGTTACTCATGGTGGCACTGTGTACATCCATTGCGTGGTTTACGATGCGCTCTCAATCGCACTCAGCTGTTAAATGCACTTGGGAGGGCGGCGCAAAGAGCTTTTATACGCCTCCGTTTCATGGTGAGAAAGAGGGGATTTCCATATGAAGTTATCTTAACTTTACTTTGAAAAGGGGAACTCGTAGCGGGCTTTTATTGAGAGAATTTCCCCCCACATGACTCCGCGAAGTAAGAATGAAAATGTGTATTTTCCTATTACACATTAAAATGTACCTTGTAGTACCGCGCTAAACCAAACGCATGGTTAAAATGAATGAAAAGGCAGCGTGAATGTAGGAGGAAATCAGGCATTGTTAATAAACACTCTTAATGCTACAAATAGACAGCTGAAAATAGCACTGGTTTTATTAAACCATTCGTAAAGAATTCTTCTTTTCAACAAACACATTCACATTTTGTTTGCCCCCCCCAAATACTTGACACTTAAATTTAGATTTAAAAAATGTTTCACAAGACAAAAAAAAAATTCAGACACTTGTGGTTGTCACATTTCGTGGAACATTGTTAATAGGATTAACACACATGCTGTTAATGCTACACATGTTTGAATAATAACTGTTTTCCACAAAAAAGTGCTTGAGAATACTTAACAAAAAAAGGTTATTACAAAATCTTTAGCATTTTTTGTCAACTAACGCAAATTGTTTTATAGGCTATTTTGTTTAATTTAATGACATTTTTCATGTGACCAAAGTGTCCAAATTATACTTGGAACCACATTATTTATATATTAAAATACTTAAAAAATATTTATGTGATATGCGGCAGTGTGTTAAGTAAAAGCAGGTTGTTAAAGGAAATAAAAATTTGAATCAAGAAATATATAAATATTAAGATGAGAGCTGAGTCAGTTTGATGTAAAACTGAAGTGAAACGTCCCACATGGAAGGCCCCTCAAACTTCTACATGAAAGCAGAGTTGGGGGGTTCATGGTAGTCCCCCTGCTTCTTTTTTTTGGGGCTCCCCCTTCGAAGATATCTAGTAGCATCTACCATCTTATCTCTAGCCATCTGAAGTATTTTCCTTGAGTTCCTAGGGCTTGTCCCCTCTGAACATCCATTCTACTACAATGATGTTCTTAAAAATTGTGTGCAATTGGGTACTGCAAAAATTCATAAAATCATGTTATAAATAAATATGCATGTGCATTTGTCAAATGGGATGACTGCTTTTCACTAAAGAATGAAGGAGTAAATTATTAGTATCTGTCCGATAGGCACATCTTTAAACAAAGTAAGGGGCAGACCACATAATTGCTGGAAACTCCGACTATAGAAATAAATTGAGCATGAACAAGAGTAATACTATCGATAGTACCTGTCTTAACCTGACATTTGAACTGCAAACCACTAAAGCTTTGTTTGAATAAAAGGAGGAGGGACATCACAATAGCAACCGTTTCTAACAACAGCATACTCTTATGTCACCATGGCGATACTGTGACGTGCGTCAAGATGAGTGTTGAGATCACACATTGTGGCGTGTTGTAATATTCTGTTTCACATTAAGCAATCAGAAATACATTATTAAAGTGAGTAAAAACTCTTGTTTCCATGGTTAGTAATTTCAAACGTTTCCTCGCTAAGAGTTCAGAGAAGGGAGATTCACAAATAACAATCCCTGAGGTTTAACTAGTTTGAACTTGTCTGGTCCCAGTATGATCTAATAGCAGATTTAGCTAAAAGTCTGAAAAGCAGCTTTCAGGTATTACATGTGCATGAAAGTCTAGGCTTGCTACTACTGTTACAGTATGCACACAAATCATTTTGAGCCATGACTATAAGTTCAGACTTTCATTTGGTGTCTTTCAAAGATGTAATTCCATTCTGAATAGACAGAGAATTAGGAGGTCAGATTTTATTTGGCATACCTCCTGTGTAGGTTAATAGTTTGACCTACTATTCTAAGTCTGACAACATTTTAAAGATCAGCGTGTGGGTTGTTTAAACTGGGGTTAGCCTGAGGGATGAGTCATAATTCATTTTCTGTTCATGGTAGTATTCCGGTGTCTCCGAGACGCCACACATTGCGCAAATCTGTAAACAAACAAAGAGCTAGAATCCTTAGAATGTAAGCATTCACATACCAGGAAAACCCTTTTGCGTTTGTTCCAGAACCTGATGTTTAAGGTTCCACCCACATTTCAAGTTGTTCCCCTCCCTATTAACCTCACTAAACAAGTAACCATATGCCTTGGCAGAAAAACCAGTTTCCTACTTTATGTGATATGCACAGAGTTAATGAGTTGTCAGGTATTTACAAATATGTCTGTCCTACATGAAGAAAAGCCTGAGCTGGCATGTGCATTACCACTTAACCAATGTTATCTTTGTATGATTTGTGAATGTTCCAAAAAGCATCTTGTACTTCTTGTAAGAAGTTATATGATCTTTTGTACTACTACTACTGCTGCTGCTACTAAATAGGATTTTAAATGCCATGTTTTGGTTGCACATCGAGTATATGTGCAAAACTTATACCCATACAATGGTGGTATCCACTTACTGTGGGTTAGGCTTATATGTTCAGGGCTGGTAGTAATTACACAGATACATAAGTAAATAAGTTTATATAGATCAGGTGTGTGTGTGTGTGTGTGTGCTTGTGTGTGTGCGTGCGTGCGTGCGTGTGTATGTGTGTGTGCGTCTATGTCAATGTGTGTAGTGTGTGTGCATATTGTGTGTGTGGAGCGTTTGTATGTGTGTCTTTTGTGTTCTCACCTTGTTTTCTTGTTTTTACAGGTATATGACTTTAGTTGTTTTACTTGTAGTCAATAAGTCTCATGTACACCTGCTTTGTAACAATGAAAATTCAATATCAATATCAATACAAAGCGCTATATAAATAAAGTTGAGTTGAGGAATGAAAATTTCAATTCATTTAGTTGGCAGATACAATCCTATTGGATTTGGTTAAATTTGTTTAAGGGGGTCAAACTAACCCAACAACCTGCATTGTTTATCATTAAAAGCATTGATTTGTTTGAAAGTACATGAATTCCTCAGAGGTCCTGTATCTGGCCTTCATGGATGTATTTTTCATGCATAAAAATGTTTTTGTATGTTTTCCTTCCCCAAGACTGGATAAGGGGTTTAAACTACCCTGTAATTATTCCTATAGAACTATGATTAACAAAAAAGTATTATTTAAAATGTTTATTTCAATAATAGTAATTGTATTTTTTTCTTACATATCAGCTGTTTATGTAAATTATGAGAGGTGCCCTATGGTACTGCCTTGTAGCCAGCAGGACCAAACCTTTGGATATGATCCACTTTAGTAGCTGTTTTTTTATTTACATGCTAACATGTCATGATCCCGTTCGCGTCTTTGTGTTGTCTGGCTTGGGAGGTGTATGTTTGTTTTGTCGAGCACGTGCGATCCGTGTTTAGCGGCTAGCACGCGCTCGGTGTCTACGTCCTTTACCACGCCCTCGTGTTTTCCCTGTCAGGGCTTTTCCCTCACCGGTGACTCGTTTGTAATTATCACGCTCACCTGTCTTCTATTACCTCCCCCTTAGAATTACCCTTATAACCCCTCTGTCTTCCCTCGTTCCTTGTCTGACCGTTGCATGTTTTTGCCAGCTTAGACAGTCTACGTTCTAGACGTTCTTGCCTTAGCCTTAGCCTTAGCCTTAGCCCTTGTTATTTAGTCTTAGCCCTAGCCTTGTCACGCCTTAGTTTTAGCTTAGCAGCTTCTACCCTTCTTCTCCGTTTTCCGCTGCCCTGCCTTGTAACCTCTCCCGCTGCACTTACCACAGATCCTGTTGGCGTTCCGGACTGCGATCTCCTGCTTCACCAAGCTCCACCATTGCTCCTGGTTCCCCCTGGTTTACAAGTACTACAGATTCTCTCGCCTGGCGAGCTCCGGGTCGGAATTCTTCCCCGGACCCAGTTCCCTACAGATTCTCTCGCCGAGCGAGTTCCGGGTCGAGTTGCTTCCCCGGACCCAGTTCTCTACAGATTCTTCCCCGTGGCCCGCAGGGGGTCATATGTGGTGTGTCATTTACCGGACTGTGGTGGAGTTATTTTCCTGTCAATAAACCATTGTTTTTGCCCCCGCACTTGAGTCTCCCTTTGTCCGCCATGACAGAACGGTCAGACCAACAACACGACTCAGCGGGGCCGGATCCTCTCAGGACCGCCCTCCAGCAACAGGGCATCATGCTTGGACAGCAGGCGGCCCGCCTCACCGCCGCCGCCCAGGAGATAGATAGTCTTCGGGGTCAACTAGAGGCATTTAGGCTCCAGGTCAACGAGCATCTCGCTGGTGCAGCTCAAGCTGGGGAATCTTCCTCTTTTTCCCGCGGGAATCATGGCGAACCGGAGCCTCACGCCAACAGCCCTCCCCTCTATGATGGGGATCCCAATGCCTGTAGGGCGTTCCTCTCGCAGTGTGCTTTAGTTTTTGCCCTTCAACCGCGCCGATACTCTACTGAGGAGACTAGAGTGGCGTTCATCTTGACTTTGTTGACTGGACGAGCTCGTGAGTGGGGAGTCGCAGTCTGGGAAGCTCAGGACCCCTGTTGTCGTTCTTTTCGTAGTTTCCGGGAGGAGATGGCCAGCCTTTTCGATAGGTCAGCACAGGGTGACGAGGCCGCAGCACAGCTCTCTCGGGTCATGCAAGGCAGGGGCACTATCACGGACTACTCGATTCGCTTCAAGACGTTAGCAGCCGCCTGCAATTGGAATACAGGGGCTCTTCGCTCTCGCTTCCTGGATGGACTTAGTCCTAGCATCGCGGATGAGATAGCCGCGTTGGAACCCCCCCGGGACCTGGAGGACCTTATTAACGTCTGTCTGCGCATTGAGAGTCGTGTCAACGCACGCCGGCGCCGACGTTCTCCACCTCCCTCCTGGCGGCACCGGGACAACAACAGAGACACCAACCGAGATGCCAGCCGGGACGCTTCCTCTTCCAGTCCTTCCCACAACCCCCAGCAGAACCTATGCAGCTCGGACGTTCACGTCTAACTCCGAGCCAGAAGCAAGAGCGAGTTCTTCGTGGCCTGTGTTTCTATTGCGGGAGAGCGGATCACACGGTGGCGGTATGTCCGTTAAAAGCCGACGCCCACCCGTAGAGCGGAGAGTCCGGGTGGGCGCCATCTCCAGACCCTCTCCTACTTCCCGCACACAGATGTCTTTCCGTCTTTCTTTCGGACAAGCCACGCATTCCGGACTTGCCCTTATCGACTCGGGGGCTGAGGGAAATTTCCTCGATGCCTCCACGGCTCGAAGATGGAGGATTCCCATCTCACCTCTCCATCGACCCATCTCGGTCTGGACGCTAGCGGGAGGACCTTTCACCACTATCACTCACGTTACCCCTCACGTAAGCCTTTTTCTTTCTGGGAATCATTGTGAGAGAATTAAGCTGTACATCCTCGATTCCCCCAATAACCCTCTCATATTAGGGCATCCTTGGTTGTCACAGCATAATCCCTCACATTGATTGGGTTAACAGTTCTATTCTTGCGTGGAGCCCTTTTTGTCATGTATCTTGTCTTGGTCCTGCTCCTTCTCCTGTTTCTGTGTCTCCCGTGTTTCAGGTGGACACTGCTGATTTGGCCGGGGTCCCGGAGGAATATCACGACTTGGGATCCGTCTTCAGCAAGTCACGAGCTACCTCTCTTCCACCTCACCGTCTTTACGACTGCGCCATATCTCCTTCCAGGCACTTCTCCGCCTAAGGGTCGCCTTTATTCCCTTTCCAGTCCAGAAAGAGAGGCTATGGACAAGTACATCCGCGAGTCACTTAATGCTGGACTCATTCGTCATTCCTCCTCGCCGGCCGGTGCGGGTTTCTTCTTCGTGCAGAAGAAGGACGGCTCCCTGCGCCCTTGTATTGATTATCGAGGTTTGAACGAGATCACGGTCAAGAATAAATACCCCTTACCCGTTAATGTCGTCTGCCTTCGAACTTTTACAGGGAGCCCGGGTCTTTACTAAACTAGACCTACGCAACGCCTATCATCTTGTTCGAATCCGCGAGGGGGACGAGTGGAAGACGGCATTTAATACACCCTCTGGACATTACGAGTATTTGGTACTCCCGTTTGGCTTGACCAATGCTCCTGCCGTCTTCCAGAGCCTCATTAATGATGTGTTGGGAGACATGATTAATCGTTTTGTCTTTGTTTACCTGGATGATATTCTTATCTTTTCCCCCTCTCTCCAGGAACATAACCGACACGTTAGAGGTTCTCCAGCGTCTTCTTGAGAATCAACTGTTCGTCAAGGCGGAGAAGTGCGACTTCCACTCCGATACGGTTTCGTTCCTTGGCCATGTAATCTCTCCCCGAGGCATTGAACCTGACAGTTCCAAGATCAAAGCTGTTGCCGAATGGCCCACCCCTGACTCTCGTAAGGCCTTGCAGCGGTTCCTGGGGTTCGCCAATTTTTACAGGCGGTTCATCCGAGGATTTGGCCAGGTGGCCACTCCGCTCACAGCATTGACCTCCACCAAGATCCCGTTCGCTTGGAATATTCATGCACAGGTAGCCTTTGATAAACTTAAGTCCAGATTTGTCTCTGCACCTGTGCTCTGTTTTCCAGATCCCGAACGGCAATTTATTGTCGAGGTGATGCTTCCGACGTCGGGGTAGGCGCAGTTTTGTCTCAGCGTTCCAGTCATGATGAGAAGGTGCACCCTTGTGCTTTCTACTCACACCGCCTCAGCCCTGCCGAACGAAACTACGATATCGGCAACAGAGAGCTGCTGGCGGTTCGTCTTGCTTTGGTGGTGGCGCCACTGGTTGGAGGGGTCGTCACAACCTTTCTTGGTCTGGACGGACCATAAGAACTTGGAGTATGTCCGTTCAGCCAAGAGGTTGAATTCGCGTCAGGCCCGTTGGGCACTCTTCTTTGGCAGATTCAACTTTACCCTATCGTACCGGCCTGGTTCAAAGAACGTCAAACCGGATGCTCTCTCTCGTCTCTTCGAGTCCCCTGGGGGGGAGCCCTCTACCTATGCCATTCTTCCCAGAAAGATGGTGATTGGGGCTCTCACCTGGGACATCGAGAGACGAGTGGAGAGGGCCGGTCGTGGGGTACAAGTGCCAGAGGGGTGTCCAGCGGATAGACTGTTCGTTCCGGCCTCAGCACGTTCTGAAGTCCTCCAGTGGTGTCATTCATCCAAGTTGGTCGGCCATCCAGGAGTTCAGGGAACCGTGGCGTCAGTGCGCCAGCGGTTTTGGTGGCCGTCAGTTTCCACCGATGTCAGACAGTTTGTGTTGGCTTGCCCGGTGTGCGCTCAGAACAAGACGTCCCGCCGGCCACCCGCTGGTCTTCTTCGCCCCTTCCCATTCCCTCCCGCCCCTGGTCACACATCGCTTTGGACTTTGTTACGGGCCTTCCCCCCTCCAGAGGAAACACTGTGATCCTCACGGTGGTGGACCGATTCTCCAAGGCGGCCCATTTTATTCCTCTTCCCAAGCTCCCTTCCCCGGGAGATGTCTCAACTGATGGTGGACCACGTCTTCCGCATTCATGGTTTTCCGGTCGACGTCGTGTCCGATAGGGGTCCTCAGTTCACGTCCCGTTTTTGGAAGGAATTCTGTAGACAAATCGGGGCCTCAGCGAGTTTGTCTTCAGGCTTTCACCCTCAGACCAATGGGCAGTGCGAGCGAGCCAACCAGGATCTCGGACGGAGACTCCGCTGTCTGACATCCAACAACCCCAGCTCCTGGAGCCAACAGCTCTCTTGGGTGGAATATGCCCACAACTCCCTCCCCGTCTCCTCCTCAGGTATGTCGCCATTTGAGTGTTCTCTTGGTTACCCACCCCCTTTGTTTCCCACCCAGGAACTCGATGCGGCGGTTCCCTCGGCTCTGGCTTTCGTCCAACGTTGCCACCGCACCTGGACGAGAGCCAGAGAGGTTCTGGCCCGAACCTCCCTGAGGACCAAGGCCGCAGCCGACCGTCACCGGTCCTCTCCTCCTACCTATGTGTGCGGTCAACGGGTATGGCTTTCCACCAAGGACCTACCTCTCCGGGTTCCCTCTCGCAAGCTGGCTCCCAGGTTCATTGGTCCATTCCGTATCGCCAAGGTGGTTAATCCGGTGGCCGTACGGCTCAAGCTTTCCCCTTCTCTTGGTCGAGTTCATCCCGTGTTCCACGTATCCAGGGTTAAGCCAGTGGTCACATCTCCTCTCAACCCCGCCAGTTCTCGACCCACCCCCCCTCCACCGCGCCTCGTGGACGGAGCTCCGGCTTACACGGTCAGGAAGCTTCTTGACGTCCGCCGCCGCGGCAGGGATTTCAATATCTAGTGGACTGGAAGGGCTATGGCGCAGAAAGAGAGGTCTTGGGTTCCTTCTCGTGACGTGCTGGATCGATCTTTGGTCGTGGACTTTCACCGGAGACGAGGTGAGCCCCCTCCCTAAGCGCCTAGGGGCGCTGGTGGGGGGGGGGTACTGTCATGATCCCGTTCGCGTCTTTGTGTTGTCTGGCTTGGGAGGTATGTTTGTTTTGTCGAGCACGTGCGATCCGTGTTTAGCGGCTAGCACGCGCTCGGTGTCTACGTCCTTTACCACGCCCTCGTGTTTTCCCTGTCAGGGCTTTTCCCTCACCGGTGACTCGTTTGTAATTATCACGCTCACCTGTCTTCTATTACCTCCCCTTAGAATTACCCTTATAACCCCTCTGTCTTCCCTCGTTCCTTGTCTGACCGTTGCATGTTTTTGCCAGCTTAGACAGTCTACGTTCTAGACGTTCTTGCCTTAGCCTTAGCCTTAGCTTTAGCCCTTGTTATTTAGTCTTAGCCCTAGCCTTGTCACGCCTTAGCTTTTAGCTTAGCAGCTTCTACCCTTCTTCTCCGTTTTCCGCTGCCCTGCCTTGTAACCTCTCCCGCTGCACTTACCACAGATCCTGTTGGCGTTCCGGACTGCGATCTCCTGCTTCACCAAGCTCCACCATTGCTCCTGGTTTACAAGTACTACAGATTCTCTCGCCTGGCGAGCTCCGGGTCGGAATTCTTCCCCGGACCCAGTTCCCTACAGATTCTCTCGCCGAGCGAGTTCCGGGTCGAGTTGCTTCCCCGGACCCAGTTCTCTACAGATTCTTCCCCGTGGCCCGCAGGGGGTCATATGTGGTGTGTCATTTACCGGACTGTGGTGGAGTTATTTTCCTGTCAATAAACCATTGTTTTTGCCCCCGCACTTGAGTCTCCCTTTGTCCGCCATGACACTAACATTGTTTCATGATGTTAATTCAAGACCGGACTACTGCAATTCTCTACTGGCCAGCCTCCAACCAACGCAGTCAAGTCCTTGCAAATGATCCAGAATGCAGCTGCAAATCTAGTTTTCAATCAGCTTAAAGGTACAGTGTGTAGGATTTTGAAGGATTTATTCACCAAAATGTAATATATAATACAAAACTATGTTGTGAGTGGTGAAGAAATACCTTACAAAATGAACCGAAATGTTTATATTACCTTACAATGAGCCATTTTATGTATATACACCGCGGGCACACCCTTACATGTAATTTATCAATGTGCACAGCCATGTTTCTATAGTATCACTACACGGACAAACTAAGCGCGTTTCGTAAAACGAAGGACGCACGGGACTAGTTCTTCTTCTTCGGCTGTGTTTTGAGGCAGCTTGCAAAGCGACTACATAGAAGGATTAGCAGAAGAAGAGGAAGAACAATAACAGCATTTAGTTATAGATTTTTGTTGCAGTAAGAAGCAAAATTTGCGATAATGGCGGACCACACATACTCTGCACAAGAGCCGATAGAGCGTCAATCTGTTCGTTCAAAAAAGGAAAATACGATGCAGCAAGGCGAAGTCGAGACAAAAAACGGCAGAAAACCCGAATAAACATCGGCGTGGCTTTTCCCAAATGGGGCACTGAAGCAGGACAAGGGTTGCTAAGCGACGCCGAAGTTGCCAGCTTTCTGCTGGACCAGTAAGTTTGACTAATTTCCGCTATATAAGTGAACTGTATATATATGTGTATGTATGTATGAACTAATAAATATATACAGACATCTACAGACTAACGTAACCGTGACATTGCTATATGAGCACAGAGATGAGATGTTAATAACGCTGCCATTTTATGTAAACCGGTCTGAATATAATTCCATTGCAAACCTCAGTAACAGCTGTCCTGTTTCGTTGGAGGGCTTCCACTCTTTTCTACATCCTCTCTTGTGTCTCTCGGCTCCCCCTCTCCCGCCTCTGCAGCTCCCAACCCCCCCTCTCCGCCCCCTTCCTCTTCCTTTCCCTCTAACTACCTGTGTAAAGTCCTCTGATTGACTCTGTGATGATGAGAAAAACGTCTGCTAAGACTTTCGCGGTTAGATTACACGCCTTTAGCATTAGCAAGCGGTTTCAATAGGCAGGAAGTTACGAACCAAGTTACCGTGCCAAAAAATGCTATGCAAAATAAGCGAATAAATCACTGACACAATGCTAAACCAAGTAACAATAATATTCACTATAACGATTAGAGTAAATAATGAATTAAGTACATTTAATTTATTTATTTTTCTTTGTAAATAAACCTCGTCACTTGACTTGCAAAGGCAAGTCTGAGACAGCAGAGAGTAATGCTGTCTCAGACGACGACATCTCTGTCCTGTTTCCGTAGCTTCAGTCTGTTGTTCGCCTGTGAGACGTAGATTGCAATTATCAACACCACCGATAATGGCCGCTATCATTTACGGAACCCTTTTGTCCTGTGACGGCAACCGTAGCTTCTCTAATGGGAGGGGGAGGGGGGTGGCGGAGCTGTAGGTTGCAATTTCCTACATCGCCAATAGTGGCCTCTGAAACTTACACACAGAACCTTTAAAAGAACCCATGTAACACCCCTCCTGATTTCACTTCACTGGCTGCCAGTTGCCACCCGCATCAAATTTAAATCGCTGACACTAGCCTTCAGATCGGCAAATCCGCCCAATTAACTCACTGCTCCCGGTCTACATCCCCTCCCGTCGTCATTATTCTGAATATGAGCGATACCTGGTTGTTCCATCACAGCGAGGCACCAAATCATTTGCAAAAACCTTTACTCATTCGGTTCCTCTGTGGTGGAATGAACTGGTAGCCTCCACTCGAACTGCAGCATCCTTCACAACTTTCCAAACAGCTCAAAACATACACGTTCCGCATTTATTTGACTTACCAACTGTCTATGTCTTGTGTCTAAAAAAAAGAAAAAAGATTTCGTATTATTCATTCTCGCAGCTTTAATCCTTCTAGCATGGCCTTGTAAACTAACGGTACTGTTTAAAGGGTCGGATCGATCGAAGTGTAACGGAGGTCTGCTAGTGCATGTGCAAACGTCAATCATGGTTAGAGATCGCACATTTTTTTCACACACACACACACACAAACACACGCACGCACGCACGCACGCACGCACGCAGTGTATTACAAAGAACAGCTTTCACAGCCGATGTTAAAGTCATGGAAGCTGTTATGTGACCGTTGCTTATCTAAGAATGTGTGTATCGATAAATTAAGTAAACCGATATATTAAATATATATTTATATTAGATTTATTAAAACATTTGTGTATCATCAGTTCTTTCGATTATTCTTTTTATTTATAAAGCCTAATTAGATTTTAATAGGATACCTATTTTCTCTGTGCAGCATGGCATTTTGGCCGCCTTTATGCATTCATAAGCTTTTTGCTTCATAAATTCTTAAATAATTAATAATTATTTCATCGTGGGCACTTGCTTAGGTGATTTTTCTTGTGCAAAACTAACACCATTCACATCCCTCTTGTTTTATCGGCCTGCTGTTCTTGGAGTATTCTTTCCATGAAGGCTACCACATGACATGACAGGCAACACAGGACAGCCATTTCTCTCTCCACATTGAGTCAGCACGACGACTTTTGACCCATAGTCTTCTGTAAAGAAAAATGAGCAATGTGCAATTAATTCTGCATCAGCACCATGAAAGGCTAATAAGGCTGCTTTGTATTTGTCATAATCATTTGATTATTTATAGATTATGAACTATTTTGAACTTGAATTGCAGTAATAGCCTAATGTTTTGAATTACACAGTCCGAAAGAGTAGCATACCTGTTATTCAAAGTTTAAATATTTGATCTCGCAATAATGCTTTTGTGTCTGTAAATATGTATTATTGTCCCTCGTTTTACTGGTGTCTGTTTAAATTTTAATCACATTAACAGCTAACGGTCTTTTCCAAAGCGACCTACAAGTGACAAAACAGGATTCATCACAATAATGATCATATGAGGCAATTTAAATCATTGGAATTTGTGCTCTTTGTGAATGTAGTCTTTAAAACTATTTTAAATTCTCCAGTAGCTTCGTGTAAACATTAGAGACTTCAGTTTGCATGATATACCCTTCAACTAAAAAAAAAATTCCGCGTTTCATGGATTTGTATCTCGAGCAAATTATTGTAAAATTGCGTCCTCTGCTGGTTTAGACAAAATATGAGGGTTCGCTAAGAATGCGGAATACAAGTAGATTTGATTGTAATCGGAGACACGTAATGTATACCGTAAAAAATATCGTTGTATAATACCAGCCACAGCTGAATCAATAAAATGATTCCGTAAATAGCGTACTTTTGTGAAAAGTAACGTTACAGTTGTTAGGTAAAAAGGTCGCTGATTTACAACTTATAAGTTACAACTATAAATAGGGAAACTTTGGACACATACCTAAACATTTTAAACCAGTTATGCTTAATTACCATCTTTAAAGCAGTTACTTCACGTTGAGAATGACAATGGACTACATATACTGTTCATCATCCCCTGGCAAGAGCTTTGATGTGCGTTAACATAATTTGACCGATGAATTAACGCATAATAAAAATCACGTGTCAAGAAACCCGAGGATTGGTCGTGCGTGAGGCCATGTTTGAAACGTGCATTTTGCTCGCCGGCTGGTGGACTCGTCCTCATCGCAGTGCCAGTGTGTTGTTTACGGTGATTTAATAAAATCGCGCGTGTTACACAATCGAACAACCGCCAGATACGAAGATGAGGAGATTAATCCTGAACAGGACGCCAGTAGCTCAGATGAGGATGATTATGTGAGTTCATTCACACATTACACATAACATGAACGTTATTGTGGAACACCACCCTATTATGTGTTGATGTGTATATTCATAATGATGACCTTGCAGAAATGGATGATGAAGATTGTGAAAGAAGGCGAATGGAGTGTTTAGATGAGATGACAAACCTTGAGAAACAGTTCACAGACCTCAAAGATCAGTAAGTGTTCACTCTTTAAGATCAGCACATTATGAGTATTATAAACCATAGGGTTGGGGAGAAAACAATGCAGATACAAATAAGTTACTCTAACCAGTGTGCTTAGTTAGGGTAGTAAATAAAAAGGCCTGTCAAGTTTTTAAATGGTCAACAACAAAACAACATTTATAACAATTTGGTGCTGACTTACCTGTCATTTGTTAAAATAAGCAAAATGCTATATTTGGGCGATATTTTCATGTACAAAATAGCCAGTTTGTGTAATTTTAATAATATTTATGTAATTGGCTTATGTAGGTCTTGGTCGATTTAAAGTACAATATTGTTACTTTAAATAACTTGAACATAGTGTAAAATCTGTCTCAGGTCAAAACTAATTAAGAACCACTGAACTTAATAGGGATACTTCACTAAAAAATTCTGTCATCATTTACTCACCTTCGAGTTGTTCCAAATCTCGATCTTTGTTCTGATCACAGAAAGATATTTGGAAGAATGCTTATAACCAAACATATCTTGCCCCCCAACATATCTTGCCCCCCATTGACTCCCATAGTAGGAAACATCATTTTATATTTTTTGTGTTCTGTGAAAACAAAAGAAGACATTTTGAAGAATGTAGGACAGCAAACAATTCCTACTATGGTAGTCAATGGGGGGCAAAATCTGTCTGGTTATAAGCATTCTTCCAATATCTTTCTCTGTGTTCATCAGAACAAAGAAATTTATACAGATTTGGAACAACTTGAAGGTGAGTAAATTAATTTTTTGGGTGAAGTATCCCTTTGAACTAACTGCTTGTTTTATATGAACTATTGTTAGGTTGTATAAAGAGAGGCTCAGTCAGGTGGATCTTAAATTACAAGAAGTGATAGCTGGCTGTGCTCCAGAATACCTCGAACCCCTGGCCACCCTGCAGGAGAACATGCAGATCCGAACCAAAGTTGCAGGTCAGTACCAGGAAAATACTGTTAACAAGTAGCAATTTGAGCAGTGCGTGCATACACAGAAACTTTATTTTTACTGATGCTTTGTTTTTACAGGCGTCTATTGTGAACACCGTTTGGAATCTGTTATATATGACTTTCATTTTTAAATTTAAAGTGAATAAATACAAATTATAGTCATTAAAAGCTTTACATCCATGCAAAAACTACATACATAATTTTTATAATATTAAATGAAGTACGCACATTACAGTCTATAAATATAAAAAATATTTTTCTATATTTAATATTTCTTTATGTCTAGAGCAATGTTTACTTGTCCACTAACACAGTAAAGGTAATTTATTCCGGTGCAATGTATGTTTTACAGGTATCTATCGTGAACTCTGTTTGGAGTCTGTCAGAAACAAATATGACTGTGAAATGCAGGCAGCAAGCCAGCATTGGGAGGTAGTGTATTGCCTCATGTTATTAGTATTAGGCCCTGTTGAGATTTTATATCATGTTGATGATGTTTGTTTTCACAGAGTGAGAAGCTCTTGGTTTTTGACACGGTTCAGAGTGAACTGGAAGAGAAGATCAGGCGACTTGAGGAGGACAGACACAGTATAGATATAACTTCAGGTAGAGTTCAGATTGAAACTCATACTTTATCATCTATACAAGTAAATACCTTCTTATTTTTAATTTGTGTGTTCTTCTGCCAGAGCTGTGGAATGGTGGTCTGCAGTCAAGGAAGAATAAAAAGAAAGATCCTACTAGTCCCGGAAAGAAGAAAAAACCTGTCGTTGTGTCAGATATCCTTTGTAATGTTGTACATCTGAAGTCTTTAATGAGATTTTTTAGATTTAAGTTTCTTTATGGCAGCTGGCTTATACAATATATTACATTTTTTGAAAGTTTCTTTGCTGAGTAAAAATGATATATGGGTAGCAGACAAATATACTGTACATTTGTCTTATTGTGTGGCGAAGCTCAAATTTAGACAAAATATATATTATGAATATAAATATTAATAATAAAAAATAATATTTTTATATTTTTACTGGTTTATTTGGCAACTACCCATATACAGACAACACCTCCAATAATACATGTAAGTTAAAGTAGTAAAGGACTATAATTAAACAAAGAACTTTATTATTTTTTCTAAAAAATGCTTTTTAAAACCGCATTTTAACAAAAATGTAAAAGTTTTGGTGTAGTACAATTAGATTTCTATGGGAGTTTGTCAATAATTTTGTGCTTTTATTTGGATAGTTCTGTCAGTAAGACATTATTTCCTGAACTGTCCTACGACCATACATTGTTTACATGTTGCAAGACCTGGATATACTTGAAGACTGGACTGCCATAAGAAAGGTTTTTCTTTTTTTAAAGAATCTTTGGACCAGTTGATCATTTTTTTTTCAAATTCAGTCATTGGATGTTCTCTTGCATTAATATACTACATTTATCTAGGCTATGGCTTCTATGGGTCCCCATAGAGTTAAAGTGGATGGTAAGCAAGATTTTAATCCATTTTATGTTTTTTTTCTTTGATTGAGCATCACGTCATCTGTTTTTATCATTTATCATTATTGAAAAAGATCAGTTCTCTGGTGTAAGTTAAAACATTCTTCATGTGTCAGTTCCAATGAAAACTGAGAGACATCATCATGTAGCCCGATCAGAGGATGGACGCCTGTTTTATGACAACAAGTGGTACAGTCGAGGTCAGGCCATTAACATCAACAGGAAGGACGAATACCCCACCAGGTGTGTACTTTTACATGTGCTGTGACAGAATTGTGTTTTGTCTAATGTTTTATTTTGTTTTTTTCCAGTGCCATAATAACCACCATTAACCATGATGAAGTTTGGTTCAAACGTCTGGATGGCATCAAATCAAAGCTTTACATCTCGCAGCTCCAAAAAGGCAAATGCACTATAAAACACTCATAAACACTCTCCTTCTCTACTATCACTCTCTGTTTCCATGTGTTGTTAACTCTGCCCGTTGTTACATGGCTTCCACTTATGCTGGAGGGACTTGGATCTGCATGTACCACATGTTTGCACTCCCTGTGTAAGAGCTACTTTAACTATAATTATGTTTATACATATATATATATATATATATATATGGGGTGTAACGGCTGCCGTATTCCTAACCGGGTACCTAACCGTCACGAGCTGTCAAGTGGAAAATTCCAAATGAAGTCATCATTCCTATGCCCTACTCCCTTCGAAGAGCAGAGCCCTTGGAGTTTAGACTTTGGAGTGAACGGGGCATTTACGTGCCATTATGTAGATGTTTGGAATGCACTTGGCAAAGGAAGCAACGTAATTTCCTCATTATCTTCAGCTGGCATGTTTCTGTGACAACGAAGCATTGTGTTAGTCAGCAGATGTCGCTGTTTTAATGGCATAACTTAAGCATTTAAACCTAACTGTTTGCAAATAAACATACATTTTATATCATCAAAAGTTTTTTAAATATACTATATAATATATAAACACTTATATATATATATATAAAACTTTTCAAAATATAAAATGTATTGTTAGGTTTTATGCTTAAATTATGCCATTAAAACAGCGACATCAGCTGACGGACACAATGCTTCGTGTTCACGGGAACATGCCAGCTGAAGATAATGAGGAAAAGACGTTGCTTCCTTTGCTAAGCGCATTCCAAACATCTACATAATTGCACTTAAATGCCCTGTTCACTCCAAAGTCTAAACTCCAAGGGCTCTGCTCTTCGAAGGAGTAGGACATAGGAATAATGACTATATTTGGAATGTTGCCCGTGACGGTTCGGTATGAATACACGGTAGGTAATATATATGTATATATGTGTGTGTGTATATATGTATACATACATTTTTATATATATATATATATATATATATACATTTATATATATATTTACAGTATGCTGCATGAATTTCTGTTCTGAAACTATTTAGTGCCATAAATCCTGTTCATTGTCTGTCAAGCAAGCACTGTTTTCAGGAACATGATCATTCGCATAATGTTAGTTTTTACTTGTTCACAAATACTGTGAAATTTTTGTAATGTTTGAATTTACTCTAAGAGGGTTGTATGTTGTTCTGTTTTCAGTATAGTAGTGGGATATGTCATAGTTCAGTATTAATGTATACCGCATTTTGTTATGGAAAGTGATTTGAACTATTCCAGCCAAGCCAACACCATATATGTAGCATTTTTATTTGAGAGCCTTTGAGCAAATGCATGTGGTTTTGTTGGGCCTCAATGTAAAAAAGAAAACTTGTATTTCTTGTAAAATATTAGATTTTTAGACAACTGTTATATATTGCAGTGAATATTGTTTGATGTATTTTAATATGTTTTATGTTTACATTCATTTAACAGTATTTTAGCACTACAGTTGCCCGTTTTTTATGTAGAAATCTTTCAAAGTGAAATGTGTAATTTCTGTGCTACACCTTTGTTTCTGACAGTGTTTATGTTTTTGGTTGGTCGGAATGTAAAAACGTGAATACATAGTTTACACTTTTAGAGATAATCATTCCACAGATGGCTAACTTATGGTGAATATTTAGCTGAGGTAAAAGAAAGTATTTTGTCTTTTGACATTTAATTCATACAATATTCATACAACACTATACATATCCTGCCAAAAGAACCATGTCTTCCACAATTCACAAAGGCCAAACGTAATTGCACATCCTTAATGAAATGTACCGCCTTAATAAAGACAATATTAACAAAGTCAGTCTGTGTGGGGGTTTTAAGTAAATTATGTCATCCAGACATCCTTTTTAGCAGATGACTCCTGTGAGGTTTTTATTAACTTTAGACTATTTATCTAGACTAAATAGTAGAATTTCAGTGTCTGTACTGTAACTTGTTGTCAGAGGTTGACAATGAAAACATTCTGATATAAAGTAGATTTTTGCATGGGAATGTATTATTCTTGACCTAAATCTTTAATATAACTAAAGCCTCATCCAAACTTCACCTCTGCTTGGCTTGGCACAAAGCGTTTTAAGTGCAGTACCTTACAATGACCATGTAGAGGCAGTAGAAACTTACCCCAGAATCATTCTAGGTTTCTACCTGTTCTTGTTGCCTTTGACTGTACAAAATGTCCAGTTGTCCCTGTGTGGACATCTTACTGCTGCATCACAGCGGTTTTAGTTAAGTTTAATATTCCAAAAGAAATCTCTTCTGTAAAGCTAGGTATTGTTTTTTTATAATATTTTTTCTTTAACCTTTTTTGTAATCTTTGTAACATTAGAGTTTGATGGTCGATCTTTATAGCTCCAGAACATTCTCTGCGGGTGACCAGTGGTGGTACTCACAATGAATTGTTTATAAGTCAGAAGAACCTGACACTATTTTACAAGGGCCTGAGCAAATGAGCTGGAGCTAAAGACAAAGAACACCATAAAACCTGCCTGTTTGAACCAAGCATTATTTTGCCCGCAAATGACAGTAAAGTGCAGAGAAACATTTTCTTCCTCAGCCCACATAAATGGTTTTCAGTTATGTTTCATTTAGATCAGCTTTGTCTAAAAGTATTTCTTTTTTGTTTAAATTAAAATATGAAATATATTTGAGAATACTGTTGAGTATAAGTAAGAAAAACTATACAGAAGTCTTAAATTTATCTCAATTTAATATCATTTTTCTCTGCCACAAATAATTAAGATATTGGTATTACCCAGGGATCTCCATCCCTGCTCATGGCGTGCTACCTTCCTACATGCTTATTGTTGCTTTCACGTGCTCTCTGAAATTCTGTAATTCCCACTTCAACCCAGAAGTAACGTCTGGATTTTGTCAAATTAAATGTTACTAATTATTTACAACACACCTGTCTGTAATTTTCAAGGAGCCCTGAAAAACTTGAATAGATTCAGGTGTGTCTGAGTAGTGTGGAAGCTGAGCTCTGGAAATAGCTCTCCAGGAGCAGGGTTAGAGTTTTTTGTTAGTTTTACAAAGATAACTTATCACTACTAAAAATAATCAGTAAAATATGTTTAAATTCACTTTTTTACATGGAGTAAAGGCTCCTCATGGAGAAAGACATCACATGACCAGCCAAATTCTACTCGGTTCCCCTTCCTGAAGGCAAGACTACCTACCTCAAACCTTGACAGTGGGATGAAAAATGCATTTTAACACACATTTAAATTATATAACTGCAATCAATCACATTTAACCTTACAACTAAAAATACAGTTTTGTATTACGTTTATGAATGACACTGAACAATGCTTAATATGCTTTTTAGGTTATTTAAAGTGTAGTTTTATGGCAATATTCCAAACCAATATGATCCAAATTTTGGCAGTAATCAGGCATTTGTGGCTTGCTTCCTGAGTCGAACGTCCCACACAAATGAGGCAGGTATTTTCTCAGTGAGTTCACTGAGGTATGTAAAGTAACACCTGTCCAAGCACTTGATATCCACGACTCAAAACTGCCCAGGCATGTGGAGGCAGTGTCGATGTTATTTCACGTGGAAATTAATATGGAAATTATATTGAAATCATCAACGGGCGCTACCAACAGTTTTGGAGCTCCTCAAATGTTTCCTTTGAAAATTTTGGGACTGTACAGGAGCTCCTAGATGTCCCTAAATTGTCTTCCTTGCAGAACATTTTCTCACATTCCTGTTTTTTTAGGCATCCAAAATTCAAATTCATTATTCTTTCATTTTGTTTCCTGCATGCTTAATACAAATTTTACTTAATGAGACGAGTTTGATTTACATTTACGCATTCGGCAGAGGCTTTTTATCCAAAGCGATTTACACTACATTAAATTATACATTTGTTTCTGAGTATGTGCAATCCCTGCATGGGACAGTTTGATGATTCAGGTTATAGTTGGATTATTTTTTGCTCTAAAAATGCCATTGGTCATTTTTGTTAACTTTTATGAAATTCACGTTCCTTATTCTGCATTCGTATCATTTAGTAAGGTTGTTGGTGTCCAAACTTGTTTCACAACTGCAAGGGCAAATGCAAAGCTAGCAAGGAAAATGTAAACAAATTTTCCCTTTTTCTAACCTCCTGGATTGTCCACAGAAAAGAGGTAAACAGACAAAGAAAATCTGCTACTACCAAACACAGACTTTGACAAATGGGCGATAAGTTTGTTCATCAAGAGTTAAAATTCTTTATTAATTTGCTTACCTTCATGTTGCTGGAACCCTTTATTTTTTCTACTGTAAAATTTTGAAGATGTTTAGTAAAATGTCCAAGCTGGTGTTTTTTATATAATGAAAAAGTCCAGACTAGACTAGTTAATTAGCAATAGAAACAAAGTTTAAATGAACTGAATTAAACTTTAAAATATTACTACTACATACAGATTTTAAAACACAGTGGTTTGCCGTGTTGAAAGAAAGTGGAGTAAATTTTGAGTTGTATTATTTTTAACATTTATTTTAATTGTGAACCTTAAGTGTGACTTCATATCCAGTTGCTTATTTTGCGGGCTTCTAATTTTGCAAGTTCAGAAACTAGTATGTAAACTAAACACACAAAATAATAATATAATAATATTACATCCCCTCAGAGATATCGAAAGGTTTGCTAGAACTAAATATAGAAAAAGTTCACAAGGTTGTCATATGCCAAAACCCGTTTATTATATTTTAAGGGGTGATATGACAAGGCTAAAACTAATATTATCATTTGTTTTAGATGTAATGCAATGTGTATTACGGCTGTGCAATTAATCAAAAATAATTGAAGGTAAAACGATTATTGTGCCACATTCCATT
Source organism: Triplophysa siluroides (assembly GCA_006030095.1). Lineage (NCBI taxonomy): Eukaryota > Metazoa > Chordata > Actinopteri > Cypriniformes > Nemacheilidae > Triplophysa > Triplophysa siluroides. The sequence goes on along the minus strand of VCII01000128.1, from coordinate 834,463 downwards.
TTCCAAGGATCCTTTCTTTTCTTGTGGTATAAATCCACAGCGCACCCCCTTCCTTTACAGTGGTTAAGATGTGATATTTCTTTACATTTTTTCAATTTTCTAAGTTGTTTTAAAAGTTAATGAGTAATCGTGTAAATTAATCGAGATCTCAATAATGGCCAAAATAATCGTGATTAAGATTTTTGGATCACACTTTATTTTACAGTGCCCGTGTTACAGTGTAATTATACATTTTCTGTACTTACTATAGGGTTAGGGTTTGGATTAGGGTGTGGTTTAGGTGTAGTTACATGCAATTTTGCATAATGTATAGTAAAAAACTATTGTTACCACATGTAACGTGTAACAAGGGCACCGTAAAATAAAGTGTTACCGATTTTTGTCATAATCGAGCAGCCCTAATGTGTATACAGTATTTAAGGTTAAAAAACGCTGTATTTTACATTTACATTTGGTCATTTAGCAGACGCTTTTATCCAAAGCGACTTACAGGTGGGGTAAACAACGGAAGCAACACATACCGTGCATTTTTGTATCTCCTCTTTGCCCCGCCTCTCTGAAACGCACAGATTTTTTACAAAGCTCATCGCTCTGAAATTGGCCAGTTAACCAGTGTGTAGTGATTGGTCAAATACTGCAAGCGTGTGATGTAATAACGCCTCTTACCTCTTACAAGCAATTGTACTGACAGGTGCTAAAATGTCATCGGTACTTTCCTTATTAAATTGAGCCCGAATATGATCCGAAAAAAATAAGATGATCAAGCTGATACATCAAGTTTGCAGCGCGACTTCAGCAGGATGTAAAAGATTGGTAAGGTTTTTAAAAAAATATTATGTTAAATAGTTAAAAACTATAGCTAACTGTTTAACCTGGCTAACTGTAATCTTTATAACGGCGTATATAAAAGGCATTTTATATACGACGTTATAAAGATTTGCCGTAAATGATCTACCAGGTTACACCATGTCTCGTCACGACTCAACAAAGACAATAAACCCCATTATAAACATGACATTTGTTGCCTCTAGTTGGATCATAATTACTGATTATTAGGATTTATGTTGTCCTTTTTCACGTTGTGCGGGTGTCTGCATTTGCAGATCACACAAAGAAACAACATGCGCTACAAACACATGACCAACTCAACTCACGTTAGTACGTAACAAAGTCTTTTACAATGAAAGTATACTTACAGGCTGCGAATCTGAAGTGCCAGACTGTCCTTGCAAAGTTTTAATGGTTGGAATTGCCCCACTTTTTAACTAAAGCTTTCGTGCACAGTCGGCCTTGATCTCTCCCAGGTTCATGAAGCAATCATCTGTGAAATGAGTTGCACACACTTGAATATTCGGATTGTACTGTTCTGGAACAGTAATGTAAATAAAATGTAACCATTCGTTTTTAGTTGTCTCATCTTTTGGAAGGGCAAACAAAGAGGCTTTCTATTCGCAACAAAACACATAGCGTCTCCACGTCATGGCTGTGACGGTGACGATGCAATGAGATTTACAAGTACGCCCACCTAAGGTAAGGTGGGCCACCTTACTCGTATATAGATTTGGGCGGTCTTAGTCAAGTCATACCACAAAATGTCGTATGTTCGTGGGGGTGTGATTACACGGGGTGTTTCAGGCCTGGGTGAGCATTCGCTTTTAGATAGAATGCATCTTTTGTTCCGACGCTATAATTTTTTCAATTTTACGTATCTAATACTTGCATGGGCAATTTATAACACACAGAAAAACATTTAATCACACCATACGACCCCTTTAAATTATTTTGTCCTTTATATTATTAGGAACAATAGATGTCAATGGACACATACAACTTGTTTCAAATCTTGTGAGAAAGGTGAATCTAAATTGAACCAAAGAGAGGTTTTTAGATTGTATTTAATCCTGACCCTTTAATCCTGAAATTTTGCATCACTGCTCATTTAATATTTATAAACTGTCTTGTCTACTCCAAAAGACTTGAATTGTTCAGGTAGCATGTGATACTAAAATAGAGAGTTAATTAACATTTAATTTCTTGTTCAACTCTGGGTTAAAAATATAACCCAGATGAGCCAACCCATGGCCAGTGAACAAAACAAAACAGTTTGAAACATAATCTTGCATTCATGCAGACAGAGCGAACACACAGTGCACTCCATGGTGTTTGGACAGTCCCCAGTCGAATGATACACAAAGACTGATGACAAACCTTTTGAACATAGATAGCAAACGGCAACAGGTTTCAGGGGGAAAGGGGTTTGCACAACTATCTAAAGTAAATTGTGCTTATGAGTTAGCTCTATATATGCTATAGTTTTGTGAGAGAACAGACGAAAGCAAAATTATCTACGGTGAAAATGTAATGTCTTAAAGGGATAGTTTTTCCAACTTTCATTCTCTGAAAGAAGATATTTTGAAGAACGTTGGTAACCAAACAACATTGGCACCCTTTATTTAATATCCAAAAACCACTAGGCTAGTGTTATATATTTTACTACTTACAATGTCTCAAATGTTTCCAACTACTTGTAAATCGTGAGAAAATCGCCATTCTAAACAGTGACACGGGGCTGTGCAGTCGCCTGTCAATGGCGTCATTTCCACGTTCCCCTTTGTTACCGCCTTTACTGAGGTAGAAACCGCATGACAACAGAGCGTCTAGAAAGCCACTAACTTGTTTCGAGTAGTCACTTATTTATGGACCACAATTATTCGCAACTTTTCCTCGTCTGCTAGTCTGCTAACATGATTTCTCGTTCCCCGATTGATGGCCATCTGCCGTGGGGTTGAAGACAACCGATCCCATCATTCCACACTCCTTCACAGCGTCATCAAGCTACGGCATTGTTGTTGTTTTGATCGTGCGCCCTCAAGCGGCGTTTTTTTACAAACTGGACCTTTAAGGTTATTTTCAATTGAAAACTGTAAACAAACACATACAGCTAAGTCATCTATGCATAATATATATTTATTCTAACTATTTACAAACCTTATAGCTAAAACATACAAACTGCATGGGGCTTTGACTGCTGACCATTATTTATATACTGTCTACAGTAGCTGTCGCAGAGCTCGTCCCATACGGCCCAGTGTAGCCTCGGGCAGCATGTGCTTCGGACTCTTACGTAATCCTGACAGAAAAGTGAGAAGATAAAAGAAGCTGCATCCCTGGCTCTCTCCTTCTTCACCTGCTTGATTGAATGCTGCCTGTCCTGCAGGGCAGGGAGAAAGCCATAAACCTCTGTTGTTAGGCATACATTTAAAGAAATGCTTGATCTGAGCTTTGTGTTTACTCAACGCTGCAGCTGAATAGATGAAGATCCATATATGTGTTTTTTTATTTTCTGGCAAATGCTTAGAAAGAGTGAAACTGTGAATGGAGTAATGCAAATGGTTTCCATTTTAGGGTATGTTAGCCTTACAGGAAGACACGTTGCGATGTCAAGGCATATCACTAAATTAAATAGTGAAGAGTTAACGTGAATGCAAGTCTTTAGTCACTAGTAGGGTCACTATTTTAAGGGGAATTTCACCACCAACCTATCTAATTGAGTCCTGTATGTTATTAGTTTCATGGAATGTATTCTATAATATTATATAATTATATACATATAATATAATATATATATAATACAATATATATACAATTCATAACTTAGTAAAATAATAATTATGGCATTTCAAATAAACATAAATGAACAGTATTTGTACATTTTCAAAAACATTTATCAAGATTAAAAATGCTTTATAAACATTGTTGTTTATTGTTTGCTGATTCCTAATGCATTAACGAATGTAATGTAAATGATAGCCATAAATTTTTTTCCTAAACACATACCTTGAAATGGTCTTTTTTCTGCAGCTGGATACAATGCTTAATGTAAAGCCCTCTAAAACTCAAAATTTTCTATTGATTTGTTGAATCTAAATGTTTCCATCGGCTCAGTCAAGGTTTGTAAATTTTACAAAATGTTGAAAAAACCCCTGCCGCAAGTGATAGCTGAGCTAAAAAAATGGATGTAACTAGTCAAAAATATTTTTTAAACTCTGAATTTTTTAAAAGTGCTTTTGTAAAGTTTTATCATGAAAGTTAATCCCAGTAGAAAAAAACACTGTACACTGTAAAAAAACATTATTTGACATAATTGTACAGTTTTTTTGTTTTATATACTTTTTTAAAGTATGATGTCCTAAAAACAAATTTTACTGTGTTTTTTTAACATATTTTTATCATATTTTTTAAATATGGTCATAACCATAAAATTACAGAAAAGACTGCAAATTTGCGAGAAAAACTTAATTTTACAAGAAAAACTGTTATATTTCTGGAACCCCAGCATTTTATAACAGTTTACTTTTGAAATACGATCAAAAATTTCAGTACATTGCACATTTACAAGAAAAAGAGTCGAAAGTGTAATTTTAGAGGAAAAAAATATATTTTATGGAATATTTCTGGTGCCCCAGCTGCTGTAAAATTTCTGTTTTTTGCACTGTAACGCATTGTGATGCTGCCAATGGATCTTAACTACCACTGAATCCAGAATTTTTTTTAAATTGGTCCTAATCTCACATTAATGAAGAGATTGCATAACCTATAAATTCTTATTGTTCCGGATCCAGTGACTCATTAGTTGATTAGACCATTCGGTTATTACCCACCAATACCAGGCTAGCACGGAAGAGTGACAACTTATCTATTTGTAGCTCGTCAATTCTGGAAGAAGAATTGCTAAAGAAAATCTGACTAGCGCACTATAGCGGAAATTTTAGACTGAGGTGTACATTTCAGTCTGCTAGCTCGGGTTTTCCCTTGGTTGCTTGCCCCACTGTTACGTTGAGTTCCCATGTGATCTTTTATTTATAAGCCAGAGAACATGTTGCTTCTGAGAGCAATTCCATTTCAAAGCTGATGAAATGAGTGGCTGAGCCCAAAACAAAGGAGGTTTTGTCTGAATGCCCATTGTTTTTTCTACTTTGCAAATTATCAGGATTAGTAGAACCTATTTAACAGTACAATGTTGTAAATTAGTCTTTATTAAATGTTTGGATCCATCTTCTATGGATCCAAATGGGCTTTCTGAGTGTCTAAGCCATGAGAGCTCTTCCCTTAGGTGGGCCTGACTACAATACCCATCATGCTTACGCTTTGTTTCATTCAGTACGAGGAATTCAGTGGTCCTTGCACGTATTCTTCAATAATATTATACATTTTTGGCCTTATGGTGTAAATTTACGTGAACTGATTAGGTAACATGTGTTACTTATTGCTGATAATATTGTGTAGGAACAGTCAAATGCTCTTCTGTTTAACACCTTTTTTCAGATTGTCACATATTGCATTTTAGGCTACTCTATCCCATTTCTGTGATAAAAGTATATTCCCGACACTGAAAAAGTATTAAAATCTCAGATAATTTTATTATTGTAAATTGTTGATTGCTTTGTGGTCACATTGGCAATAATTATAATTTCCTTGCATGCCACTTACAGTATAACCTCCCACTTAGGGAACTAACTGATTGCATTTTAAAGATAAAGGTATTCCACCAAACAATTCTTCCACTTAGGTTCAGTTTCTGAGGAAATTAAATCATCAAATCATTACATTTGCCATGAAGGAGAATTTGCCATTAAAGCTAATGTACCCTCGTTGTTTCCACACTGGAATATAATGTAAAAACAAAGTGACTCCAGGGTCATCGCTGCTCTTGCAACAGTGATGTGTTGCATTTTCTATAAAAAACTGTTCAGTCATGATGTCGATTTGTAAACCAACCTGGAAGGCTATTGGTCACGGACGCCTCTGTAATTTCTACAGTTTTTTTATTATTTAGCAGTAAAACAAGGTCTGTGGTTACCGTTGCTCGATGAGACTTTCTCATTTTGTTCTTTTATAAAAACCACACAAATTGTTCTGAAGGATGCACAGTCATATCTCAACCACACCATTTTTAAATAGAAAACCAGTAGCTACATAAGAACTAAAAATAGTTGACTGATTTGTCAACCATATAAACATAAAAGCACACTATTCAAAATATTCACATTTTTGTGTTTTGTTGTACAATCTGCTCAAGCACACTGTAAAAAATACCTGTAAAATGGTAATATTCGGCCAGAAAAATGCAAGATACATATTTTTGTAAGGTATGATTACACATTATTTTACATGCATCTTGTAAGTTTGCTGTCTGCTTCTGTAATTTGACATTTTTAACTTAAAACTTAAAAGTGTAAAATTTCATAAAAGTACAGTTTTTTACAATAAAGTAGGGTTAAGCACAGACCTTGTTTTATTCATTTACTAGGACCAAATGCTATATGGGAATTGAATAATTGTATTGCATTGAATATAAAGGATAGTTTAGGAAGGTTGAAGAGAGAAAGAATATGGTGTAAACCAGGGTGTTCTGTTAACCAGAAGAATCCCATGACTCATAAATGTTACATTTCTTTCTGATTTTAAGACTACAAACTGAAAATCTGTTTTGCTAACTCATTTGTAATTTCTAATTTGCAATCCATTTAAAAATAATATTAAAAGAGGGATTTGTTTGCAAATAGAGCATCACTAGTTGGGCATGACAATATGGTCAACATGATAGCTTGTCTGGAAAAATATTCACAATCTGCAGGCACCTCCAATATGAAGATATCTTTGCAGCCTTTGGCACTGCAGGTAATTCTACAAGACTTCTTTCCATCAAAAAGCAGCATCAGCTCTTGCCTCCAAAGATCTGCAGGCATCATCAACACTGAAGAAAATGGGTTAAAGGTACAGTTTGTAAAAAAACTTTGGTAAAATATCCAAAAACCACTAGGCCAGTGTTTTATATAATTTTCAGTTGAGTACATACTACAATATCTCAAATGTTTCCAACAACTTGTAAATCATGAGAAAATCCCTATTTTAAACAGTGCATGGGGCCTGGCAGTCGCCTGTCAATGGCGTCATATCCGCGTTACCCTTTGTTTCCGCCTTTACTGACGTAGAAACATGATTAACATTCCCGTTTGATTGATGGCCATCAGCGGTAGAGTTAAGACAACAGATCCCATTTTCCACGCTCCTTCACAGCGCCATCAAGCTATGCCATTGTTGTCGTTTTGAATGTGCGCCCTCTAGTGGTTTTTACAAACTGTGGCTTTAAGCACACCCTAAAATCACACTGCATAACAGCTGTCTTTAAAATTCATGCAGTTTGAATTGACTGCGAGACATGAGCAAAAATTTTGTGATTTTGTGACCAGTTATCCTCCTTATCCCCTTAATTCCTTCTTTATTTGTCTCCTTATCTTATCCCGCTTCTCCATTCAACTCACAATCACTGCTGCTGAATTGTTATGTCAACGTTTTATGACCACTGCAAGGCATCTGCCATACTGGCCGTCCTCTCCCCTCCCAACACTGACCAGGGAAAAGTTCTGCAATCCCAGCATTCCCTGCTAAAGCCTGTGGCATAAATCCAAGATTAGAGTGCGCAGTGGAGGGGGGAGTACATAAGGGTGAGGAAATCCCTGGCAGGAGGATCCCAGCTCAGCATTTTCTCTCAAGCGTGCCACCATGAGGTTTATTACCACCTGCCGTGCTGACACTGCTGCAGTCCATCATTACAGCGGTCAATGCAGTGTGTTTGTGCGAGAGAAGTATTCTGACTTGTGAGCTGACCAAAGGTCAAACATGAAGTTGCACTCGGCCTGATGATGCGGTAGAATAGTTCACGATTGTGTCAGCAGTTTTTTTCACCTTGTGTACTTTTTGGTACACTCAGCAGTGGGTGTAGCTGTCATCTCACACTTCAGCTTTGAGAAGTGACGGCCATGTTATGTTCAGAGAAGGTAATTCCCTTGCAATAACAGTAAACTGACAATCTTAGGCTAACTTATGCCCTAGACCTATGAATGGGATGTTTCATCAAGCAGTATGAAAGCAAAAAAAATCACTAAAAATGGAAAAGACCTCAAAGGAACACCCGCATTAATTCAAGTTTATTTCTATAGCGTTTTTGACAATTTAGCATAGTTACACAGCAACTGTACAAAAAACACTAACAAACGGACAATAATTGTAGAAAATATATTTATATACAGTCTTATTTATGTACATTGAGGAAAGAGGAAATCCTCTTTCCTCAATGAGAGCTCAAACTGCTATGCGTGTCTGGCACGGACTGTGGTTGATTTACAGACACTGTTACGCCACTGTAATGCTGCATTGCGAACATTGAGATGAACCAATCAGAAGAGGCCAAGAGTCTGGACAGAGTGAATTCAGTAATGTTCTGTTGACAGCTCTGACACATTAACAGTGACTGTGGGAATAAGAGTTTATTTTATTCGATTGTGCAGCTATGTACAATTCTGTTTGAAAAAAAGTGAAACAAACATACAAAGCAAAGGAATTAAAGCATAACCAAGGCTCTGAGGATTTCCCCTTGATGTAGAAAAGCCCGGGAACCCTCTGCAAACCATGGCAGACCCCTCCTGTCTGCAATGCGCACCTTTTTATTTCTCTCCTCCCCTTTTGAGCTAGTAACTACCCACCCCCTACCTGACACACAATCTCACACACACAGACATACTTAAGTGCTACAGAGGATTTCATTTTTCTACTATCTTCAGCTTTTTCACTTTTCTTGCAAATGCATAAATTATGAATCTCTGTTCTGAGGCTTGAGGGATGTTTTGTACTGCTTCTGTAATTTAATGGTCTGTTTGTAGTATCCACTCTAATGGTGTTTGAGAAATGTAGCTCAGAGAGCTGCAACAGTCATCTGCACACAAGCAATACACATACACAACACACACACATTTGTTTTGGTACCTTTGTTGGTACCTTTGTGCGATATACTTGCTTTTATACTGACCTTCTATCCCGTAAACACACTTAACTGTAAACCTAACCCTGAGAGAAACCCTTTTTACAATTTCAAACAATGGACAATTTTAAATAATAATTTAGTATATTTATGAATCAATTTGCTTGTCCTCACCTGCATCTCAAGGACATATAGGTACATATAGTTTACTGTACTATGTATAGACACACAATAACACAAAATTATTCAAAATTAACTGACACATTTTTAAAGGTATAGTTCGCCCAAAAATAAACATTATTTCATCAATTTACTCACCCGTCCAGTGACAGTGGTTTTGCTGTCATTCGAGATATACAATGGAAGTCAATGGGCCCCAATATCATTGTTTGAACATTGTTCAATTCTTTTGTAGTCATTTCACAGAATATCATCTTTTGTGTTCCCACAGAAGAAAGATTCATATACAGGTTTTAAATGACAAGAGGGTGAATAAATAATGACAAAATTTCCTTTTTTTGGGTGAACTTTAAGTCCCTTTAAGTCAAATAAAAAAAACATTGTGACATTTTATTTCCTTCTAAACAAGAAATTAAAGGAAAATTCTGCACTATGTAAAGAAGGACTTAGAAAACATTATCTGCTCATGAATATTAAATAGGTGACATACAGGTAAATCAGTGTAAGGGATCTTAAATTGTTGTTTACCGCTTGAGCGTTGGTTCAGTCCAGTGTCATCTGAGATAAAGAAAAGGAAACCCCACCTCTGTTCACCCTTGCAGGGCTGATGAAACTCTTTCATGATGCAACACATTACAAAATCAGACTGGATGGGTTTTGTTACATGCGCTACATGGGCGTGTGTGTGCGTTTTCATGTTGCACTTTTCCATGCTGTATGCACATATACACACAGACATGCTCACAGAAACAACAGCACATGGTGCAGTCAGCAGTGTTATGTAAAAACAGTAACGCTTGTGCGTGCTGATGTAAGTGTCAGTGTGTTTGTGGGTTTCTTTTTCAACGTGTCTGCCTGACACATTCTACTTGCTGCCTGTCCAGAAAAAATGTAGTGCTTCAAAATTCAGGGAAAACAGATAATGTGTACGAGGCCTTTGATGTATATTATGTATGATAAAGCACAACAGATCAGTAAGCATATGGGGCAGAAAATGATTATAAGAAATCAAGAAATTTCGCAATAGAAACCTTGTGAAAACCAATTCTGAACTGAGATCAGACAGAACAGGGAAGTGATTACCACAGGAACAGATATTAAACTGTTAAACGCTATTGTTATCTAATGTTGCACATACTATGCACAAAAAAAACATGCATTTTTCTCTTTAATCTACTACATTAATCTACAATTAGACCATTAATCTACTATCTAGAGCATTTTGCAAGATGTAAACAATAAGCAATTCCTATAACCTATTTAATATTAACATTTTGATTTAGTTCTAAATTTTCTGTTTGTTGTTTTTTATCGTATACTGTCTGAAATAATAGTAAAAAATTTAAAAAACCTGTCACCTTTAAAGAGCTTCTTATATATCCCATTTAGGTACAGATATGTATGTGTAATATGCAGTGAAAATGGTGTGAAATCTGATGTTTGAGAAAATATAAGGATCACTAAATGTGTTAACGGTTTCACTTTTTTTTAAAATTTTCCTGACAGTGTAACATATAAAACGTTTAAAACGAAAACAGGAAGTGCATCTGGACCAGTGTTTTTTATGTGTTGCATAAAGGTCTAGAGTGCCCAGAACATCATTCTCTTGGTTTCATTAAGGTGCGCCAAATGTTGAAGTATAGGATTTGTGTTCATCACTAATCTAACAGTGTCTTGTTCCACTTGCAGTTTAACTTTAATCACACTGAAAAGTAAAGGGACTTCGTGGCAAATGGTCAAACATGCATACAGAGAATTTGTATACGTGCACCATTTGCTTCCAGTGTTCTATAAAATACATGAGTATGATGATTTGTAGCACATCATGAACTCTCTATTGTTACAATGATTATAATGCTTTGTAAGTGTTACGGCATTCAATAATATCTTCTTCATATTAACATCCAAAAGGCTTTATAATGTGGTCATAATATTTATAAGTGCTCTTTGTTGACTAAGTTCAGTAACAAAGGCTAGGCACATCTCTTTGTGTGTTCCATTAAAGAAACACATATAATATAGGTTTGGAATGACACGAGGTAAAATGAAATGTTTCTACAGTAGAAAAGTGTCACAGCTTTCAAGTTTCAAGCACCCTTTGGATTAGACTACTCATGTCACAACAAAATTATGTTCCAAACACGAGGGAGTGTTTTGTGTTATATGATAAGGTTTTTGTCCCTCTGTTAAGAGTAGGAACAGGGGAGGCAGGTAAATCCTCCTCTCCGCTTACTGGCACCTTAACGTGCTGGTTCATTTTCACGTGAAATATTGATATGGTTAATTTAATCCCGGGGGCAGCTCACATATCAAAATGAGTGGGTCTGACGAGTGAGACTCTCTCCTGCATCTTGGTCTGGGTGTCCAGCCCTGGGTGGACGGCAGTTACGATTAGAAGTGTTGCATTATGCAGTCATTTCTCATAAAGTGTTTGTAAAGCAACTATGCAATGGCTTTGCATAATGCATACGTAAGAGAGCTGAGGTTTAAAATGACCCTTGACAAACGGAACAAAACTTGGAGGATGATTGGCCATTAAATGTTTGATGGCTTCTTTGTTTCAATAGGAAGTTGTAATTGAGCTGGAACACAAGTAGTCTAGTACTCTGCCATTGATCTACAGGATGGATATCACAAAGACAGTTAGAAACACAACACAAACAGCGGAGCGTAAAGTAATGTAGTCGTAAAGTACATGGTCACTTTATTTGAAGAAAATATTAAAACAGTAGCATGTACAACTTGGAATGAACGCAAACAGATGTATGGTGTGCAGACTCCCACAGCAGATGCAATGCAGGGGAGAATTCACCAATCAGAAGTAAAGAAACCAGAGTGGAAAGTGAAGGCTCAGCACACTCCTCCAACCATCTAGAACATTTCTCCATCATGGTGCAGCAGACCACGGAGGAGACGGCCGTCCAGGAAAATAAAAAGTCATCAAAACAAAATAAACAATCAACAAAAATATAATTCTGAAACAATAAATCATGCCAAACATTTTCGACTTTTGGTAATTTTCTTATTTTTTTCTTGTTTTTGATTTTTAGTTTTTATCCCCCACAATACATGAAAGCCCGTTCCACTTGAAACTTGAATATACAAGCTTTCTCTCTACTCATGTTTCCTCTTTAATTACAAAACCCCACAATACAACACTTCAGTGGACTCAGCACGCTCCAATTGGCTGGAGAATGAGCTCCGGGCTCAAGCTGCATGCATGAAGAACAGAAAAAACAAGAGAACAAAAGGAGAATGGCCAGCCCAAACATTTTCAAGAGCAGATGGAACTTAAATAGTTCACCAAATGCTGTGTTTCTTCAGTTTGAAGGTAGTTAAAGGTTATTTTTCTTGAATAAATGATGCTAGACTGATCTTTGGGGACAGGATCACTAACCATTTCATGCAGATATTTGACGTTTTTCCATTATTTTCTGTGTGGACAGAAGGATACTTTATTTTAACATTCAATTATTTTGAAACAGAAACATTATGAATAAATGACATTTTTTTCCCAAGAGGTAAGTAAAACATTTGACTGATTTTTTCACTTCTAAGAGGGCACAGCAGGAGGAGGCTTCACTTTGCAGTCATCATCTGTACAAATTCTGAGAGGAGAGATGGAGAGGAAATGAGATTAGGTGGTTACTTCTGGCCAATTGCCGCGAAGTGCAGCCAGCTGCTAACTTGTTAAATGGTTTATTTATTTTTTATCAATGTGAAGGCAGATGGTAATTAGCATCCAATTTGATTTCAAATCAAGAGGCTCTGCTTTAAGCAAAACAAAGTGTCTCTTTTCATGTTTTTAAGATCATGGTTCAATGGGTCGTTTAAATGCAGATAATGCTATTAATGTTAATTGTCCAGGTTTACTTAAAGACTTTTTAGTGAAGAAATTGAGTCACTAAACAAGTACATTACAAAAAAAGTGTTCAAAATAGTCTTCACTTCACAATAGTAAAAGTTGCAGAATGCAGCTTTAAAACTTATTTGGGAATTTACCTAAACTTTAGGTACCTAGGGAATTTACCACTGTTTCGGTCTTTAAATTAACAGACACATTTTTTTTATTTATAATACTGCTTATCTTCTAATAAAACAGTTTTTATATTATTCCTAAATAGAAATGTGTACATAGAAATGCAAAAAGAAAAGATGTGGGCATTAAGATCAACAGGACAACAGAATTTACCTTCATAGTTCACCTGACCATCACCATCTATGTCGGCTTCTCTGATCATCTCATCTACCTCTTCGTCTGTCAGCTTCTCACCAAGGTTTGTCATAACATGACGTAACTCTGCAGCACTGATGTAGCCGTTACCATCCTGAAGATGGCATGGGAAACCAGGATGAGAAAACCTCACCAAACCTTACTGGCACTACTTTGAGATTCAGTTCAATAAATTCTGTCTGTAGTAAACAGACCAAGGCAAAAAAACGTACCTTGTCAAATACCCGGAAGGCCTCACGAATCTCTTCCTCGCTGTCTGTGTCTTTCATTTTCCTTGCCATCATCGTCAGAAACTCTGGGAAGTCTATGGTTCCATTTCCTTGAAGAAACATTAAATATACATTTATTACTGCTAAAACATAACTTATACTAAGAATCAACCCTAGTTCAGTAGCCTAGGAAACTCTACATGCGTAAGTAACGCAAACTGCAGTAGTCCCCAGAAAACATGATGGTCACTCACAGTTCACCAATGAGTCATCATAGAGATGAGTTTACTGGGAGGTAGGGATACGCCAGGGGAGATCAAGAACCACGTGACCCACTCTCTGGATTAGCAGAGGTTTGACAGTCCTCCAGGGTTCATGATGAATAATAAAAGCCAATGATTTGAGAATACTCTGCTAGATCCCTGCAGCTGGCCACAGATGACCATAAAAGAGTTGAATGTTTACAGAGGTCTGAAAAAGCTCAAGCGTGCAGTAATAAAGACCAGGGTGGATTACTGACTGAATGTGTAAAACCACCAGTCTAGGATTAGCTAGTCTAAAAAAGGAAAATGAGTTCAGAGTCGTGGTCTTCAGGGCTGGAACAGGTGGTGATTTAATGGTATGTTGTATATTATAGTAAGAAAGACAAGAAGACACACATATTTAACAAAGATGTCAACAATAGGACATATCCTTAAAACGGCAGACATGTTTACAAGTCTCGGAGGTCCAAGTCAAGACTCAAGTCTATGTTCTATATTTAGCAATAGTTCTCTATTGTTATTGTAATTCACAGTATATGAAGCAAAATCAGTTTTGAAATATTAAAGGTGTCATGAACTGGCCTTGTTTTTGTTTTATACTATTGCATGAGATCTACTTATGACGTTCGTGTGGTTTTTACATTAAAAAACATCAAAATCAATAAGTAACAGGCTATTTTCTACCCAGGTTTTGAAGCCGGCTTGACAAACGCTTGGTTTTAATGGGCATGCCGCATTGAAGACTTGTAAGTTAATGCCCACTGCTATGATTGGATATCAGTTTGCGTAGTATACTTAGTTGGAGCCTTCTGTGAATTTGGTTAGACACGTAACGTTAGGGTACACATTATACCTATTCGCACAGGATTAGTATTAACTGGGGACCTTGTGTGATTTAGAAGTTACTTACCCCCCACTATGGCGCAATGCATGGGATAAGTGAAGCCTGTCAAATTTACTGACTTATTTCCCAGACGTGAAGGCAAGTGCACTGTTTTTAATCTTAATCTCTCTGCAAATCCATCGTCAACCTGTGCCTTGTTCACAAAGGAATCCACGGTGAAATGAAGCGAACAAACGCTAAATGTTTTACCCACGTGAGCTGGAACGTCTTTAAAAATAAACTTCAACAACGCTTGCAAATGTCGGAATCCGCAGGAAGGTTATGCAGAGACTGTGCTTTGATCTTTGATGGCATGTTTATTGCTTGCTCGCTCTATCTCATTCCAGGACCTGCCGTTCGCTATGGGATCAGAATTGTTGCAATATTCTGAATAAATAAACTATGATGCGCAAATAAATATAGAGTTAAACAAACATTTTTTAAATCCACATATGCACAAAAAGCGAACCATAAATATATGTTAGACGTTCCACAAAAAGAAATGGAATTCACAAATAAATACAATTAGATTTGCAAATAAAAAATATTTACAAATTTATTTTAATGGCATTTATTTGTAGATCGCTTTCTTCACATTTGTAGATCGCTTTCTTCACATTTGTGGATGGCTCTTCTGTGCATTTGTGGATTTTGAAACATTTCTAACGTCGTACGTGCGCACAATCCATAAATAGGTGGACTCCGCCCACTATCTACGCAAGCCAATCAGGTAACTTCCACTTTCATGGTCCAATAGGGCACGTTCTAACTTCAGCCAATCATTGCACTAAGATTCAGGAAGCTAACATGTGGCAGTCTATAATGCGTGATATACTAAGAAATGATAATGGCCTCTTCTTTGTACTACTCAGTAATGATTGCTTGTGTTTATTTGCATTGTCCATATGTTAGTAACAAACGACTGAAAATCAGTCGCAGTGTGAACCAAAATCAACCGATCCCGTCATCCCGGGACACACCTTCCGCATATTTTCCGGGATCTCTGTATGAAAAGGGCTTTACTGAAATGCCGGGTAATATCCAGTGCCTTTGTGCATTTGTATGGAGAACCCATTCATTTGTACAATTAACTTCAATTAATTTTTATTTAGCAATTTTATATTTTGCTTCATACTTTTTTCATTGAAGAGAAAAGTTGTGTTGCCTCCCTTGAGGTATTTATTGCCCCCGTTGTTTTTTTATTTATAATAATATTAATAATAAATGAAATAAACAGTATTATAAAGCTGTCCTATGTGTCATTTAAAAGGCAGAAATATATACATAATTATAACAACAATATTTATTTATTTAGCTCCAGGAAAAATGGAGACAAATCGTATAACACGCTATACTGAGAGCACTGCCACAGCCCTTATTATAAACTACAGTAAATTGATTATCTGCAGTTGTATACCAGTATTTACTATGGTAAGGTTCGAAAACAAATTTTACTAGGCCTTCATCATTTACTTTTGGGGTTGCTGTGTGAATTTGAGAATGTATTGTGTGCACAAAATCATAGTCAAAGGATCGATATCCTTTGTTGTGGCAAAGAGTAAGACAGTGAACAGTAGCCACAGCAGCAAAGCTCATTCATGAATGGGATAAACCGAGATGACTGATTAAATTACGTTTTATTTTTACGAGTTATGAATGACATTCACAGTGCTGATGATTTCCCCCATATATTATTATACTGGTAGTACACCGACTGCTGCAATGCGCATTGCAATGCAAACGCTACGCACCTTGAAAGGAGGCACACGCTGAATGTGCAGCGGGAACTAGCTGCTTACCCATGCGGTATCGGGTAAACAGTCATAAGTCATAAACGTGTCAGTCGTTTATTACTAACATAGTGACAATGCATATAAACACAAGCAATCATTACTGAGTAGTATAAAGAAGAGGCTATTATCCTTTCTTAGTATATCATGCATTTTAAACCGCCACTAGCCGCCATGTTAGCTCACTGAATCTTAGTGCAGAGCAAAACGTGATTGGCTGAAGTTAGAACGTGCCCTATTGGACAACGAAAGCGGAAGTTACCCGATTGGCTTGCGTAGATAGTGGGCAGAGTACACCTATTTGTGGATTGTGTGCACGTCTCGACGTTAGAAATGTTTAAATATGCACAAATGCACAGAGAGCCATCCACAAATGTGTGCACTGATCCACAAATGTGTGCAGCGATTCACAAATGCACAGAAAGCGATCCACAAATGTGAAGAAAGCGATAAATGCCAACTAAATAAATGTGTAAATATTTTTTATTTGCAAATCTCATTGTATTTATTTGTGAATTACATTTCTTTTTGTGGAACGTCTAACATATATTTATGGTTCGCTTTTTGTGCATATGTGGATTTAAAAATGTTTGTGAAACTCTCTATATTTATTTGCGGATCATGGTTTATTTATTCAGAATATTGCAACAATTCTGATCCCATATTCGCTGGACCTGGTGTCAATAACAGTTGTAATTTCAGTAACAAGGGCGTTTTCAGTTCTGACCCTTACAGGATGTTTGCTTAAATACATGTTGTTCGCTATTTTATAACAAAAGCTTGGGTTAAAATGTATGTCTTAATTCATGACTCCTTTAAAACTAATGAACTCTACAGAATGTCTTGGATATTTTATACAGTTTCGAACCAGTGCTGATGCTGGTGTGATGGCCTGTCTTTTCCTGAGGTCTTTGTGCCGCATTTACCGGTGCAAAATAAAAATAAATGTTATGTGCAATAATGACCATTTGGCTGTAATCTAGGTCAAATTAAGTAATGTAATGAATTGCATTGTGACTCATGAGACTCGTAAAAAACGCGAGTCCAAGTCAAGTCTCGAGTCAGCTGTTCACGAGTGCAAGTCAAGTAGGAAGTCTCTGTTTTTGCGACAGAAGTGCAACTCGAGTCCATGTTTCCATCTCTGTAGCACGGCACATAAAAATGTTAAACCTTTGTCAAAGCACTAAAATTATTTAACAACTACATCACAATTTAGGAGAAATCTGCCATTTCCAAGCCACTTGTTATCTCAGTGTCGATTCTCAAAATAAGGATTCTTAGGTTTCCCAGCAACTGAGTTCAGTGAGTGTGTGGGAATGAGATGTGCACGAAGAGTGGATTATGCAATTACTTTTATTTTCCACTACTTGCATTATTGCCGTCTGACCTAGATCGCATCAGCAAAGAAGAGGCAGGCTGCGTTCCACAAAGCCTATCGATTAGTTAATTGATTGATGAAGACCAACGGACACTCTGACATCAGCAGACTTCGGAGGTTTTATAGTTTCCGGATATCACATCATCTTGATTTGTGTCAGGTGACTGTCATAGAGGTTCATGATATGAAGCTGATAAATAGTTTTCTGGTGTCATGAACAAGTGGACCCTTGCTCTGCTGGACGGAGTTATGTCAGAGAGATGAGTGGATGAGATTAGATGCTTTCACAGATGAGCTGTTCTTTTCAATGACAGCTACATGAAAAACACATCTTTTCTACAATCTCTAATGAAGTTAAGGGAGAAAAAAAACGTTCTCCTGCCAGTTGTCTTAAGAAATTATTAACAGGATGAAGTCCTTACGCTTGGTGACATTTGCGCTTTGTTTGAGTTAGATATTTTATAATATATTTATTTTCCTCGAAAACAAGTAGGTGGAAGTAAAGTTAAATTATTTTTACTTTACAAATCCACTCACCATCAGCATCCACCTCATTGATCATGTCCTGCAGCTCCGCCTCCGTGGGGTTCTGACCCAGCGACCTCATCACTGTGCCTAGCTCTTTGGTTGTGATGGTGCCGTCACCGTCCTTGTCGAATAAGGAGAACGCCTCCTTGAACTCTGAGGGGGGTTGAGAGTGGCATATGCATTCAGCACATGCTCCAAAACATGCAAATAAGACATTTCAGTTTACATGCATTAACTCTTACCTGCAATCTGCTCCTCTGTTAACTGGTCAGCCTAAAAACAAAAGAAAAAAATAGATTTTAGTAGATACAGAACACATTAGGAAGTATTTGCAACAATACAGTAACACCACTATTGTAAATATTTGTAAGATTTCTACTGTACTTTAGCAAAACTTGATGCTACAATGCCAGGGAATTATGGTCAGTTGAGAGGGCGTTTCTATGCAGTCACTAGGGGGCGGTTGCACAAGCTGAACGTAAAAATATTGGATGTAAGCCCAACGTCGGACTTTAACTACATCCAGACTTGTGATAAATATTTACACCTGTTGCACCACCTAAAACAACGACAAGGTGCAGCTAGGATCAGCTTAGTTGATCCGCGTCCCTGCGGCCACATTGACATTTTTACTGCCTCCAATGAGTGAAAATGTTAAAGGGAGGGAAAGTAATTAGATAAAAGAAAAATTACAGAAAAAGCAGCGCTCCATTCCCATCCGTTTCATGTATAACTGCGTGATAATTCATTTTGTTTAATTCTACTAATTCAGAGATGCTAAAATGAAACCTTCCTGTAAGTTATTGGCAGGGTGGAATGGTTTTAAATGTGTTAAGTAGGACAGAGAGTGTTGAAACCGAAAACATTACAAATAAATTCTAAAACATCACTTCCAAACTTTTCTTTAAGGCAGTGGTTCCCAAACCTTTTCGTTGTAAGGCCCCCTCTTTGTACTGTGCATCGCTTTGCGCCCCCAAATAAAGATTCATAATCTTAAACGTAGAATTTTAATTAAACCAAAAACATATTCAGTTATAAAATCAGTTATAAAATGAACATCAATTCTTTTGGTTTGCGGTCTTATTTTTCTCATGCTAGATTGCATAAAATTTTAGATAAATATCCATATTTCAAAATGCCACAAAATCTGTGGCCCCCCTAGATCCATCCTGGGGCCCCCAGTTTGAGAACCACTGCTTTAAGGTGTACATTATGAAATTAGATATTCTAGTCAGGTTCTTTTACTTTGAAAACAGAGTTTTAACTCGGTAGAAAAAAATCTTATTCTCCATTATTTACTCCATTAATTTTCCCATTTCCCATTCTATTATATTGTATCCTAAATAACACCCCTTAAAATGATGTCTGTTTTCATGAAATGCCGTTGACAGTAGATTTAGTTCTGTTCATGTACTGTAATGTAAATATTAGGGGTGTCCTTGACTTAGGATTTACATAGTCGAATCAGAATTGTCACGTCTTGCCTTAGTCGATATAGACGAATCGCACATGTGTGTGTGTGTGTGTATATGTGCATGTATGTGGGAACGACACCAGGTGGTTAACAAGGGTGCAGCGCAACATTGATGCACAAAAAACATTTAGTTTTTTAGTCTCAGACATACGCCACGCCTTGGTGGTGCAACAGATATACATTTTTACAACTGGGTGTACGTCAATCTGGTGCAACCGGCCCCAGGTGTTCTTAATTTAAAAAAATTTACCATATCGGTTATTACTACTGAATATTCTGAATATCTGGATAAGGTCATTCAGACCTCAATTGCCATCCAAACAAAGCCATTTTAGTTATTGTATTATGTAGGTGCTGTCATTTGGCATCAGGTTACACTAAACTGACATCAGGGTTAAGGCCTGTGTTTTACAATGTGGAGACAAAAGCTCAATGGATTAATCTCAAGAGTTTGCTAAAGTATATGAGGGCTGATAGGAAAACAAATAACCCCATTATGAAAGGGCGGAGTGAGGCCAATGGGCCAAAAGAAGTGTTCCGTTCAATCACATTTTCAAATTATTCTACTTCCTGTGCACATGAAAGGGAATGTGCAACAACGGTGTTTCATGCATTCTGACTTCTTCATAATGTTAAACGTGCTGTCTTCTCATTCTTGACATGGTTAACTTGTCAAAAAATGAGTTGGACGTATTAGGGTAGTATTCTGTGCTCGATACACTCCCCCAAAGCTCGTATAGGTTTCGGAAAGTTTTTTTCGAACATGAAAAACTGTTAGTTAACAACTTTACTTAGTCCCTTATTGGCCATTTCTCCCGGAAAAGCACGCCAACGGCAAGGCGTAAGAAGTAGCCCGCCCACACGTCAACCGACGAGTCTGGCAAATATCCCAATGTCGACAACAACAGACAGATACCAGACAATAATTGATAATAATGGAAAATACGCGTTATAACATTATCATGAACGTTAATATGCCCAGGCAGTCAGTAACAGTGAAAGAATTTTGGAAACGCTGTTATGTTCGGCCAGGCTGCTGTTTTTTGCTGGTCGCTGCACAGATAGACCAAGAGAAAGACGAGTTGCGTCGGCAAAGCAAAACCTCACATTCGCGGGGCTGTACCGGTGTTCGAATTGTCCTACTCTGTCAGATTTTCCTAGCGCAGGGAAAAATGTATTCTAATCCACATCGACAAAATAAACAGGTATGATGATTTTACAATGCAAAATACCCTGTCAGATAATCCTACCATCTTAAAATAAACACATAAAATAAATTAACAGCTGTGTGCACGCGTATGTTTGTTTGGCACTTGGTGGGTGTGGAACGAATTCCCTCCCGGCCTGTATCCGCAGATTGATAGTCTGAGCACAAAGTCAAACACACCTGATATTATCGGATTTGGCGATGATTTTGAAGTCGATTATCGTTAATTTTTTTTAAACACATCGCCCTGCCCCATCGGCAAGTACTCAAGATTAACATGAGATATGCAGAAACTGTCTGGGTTACGGCCACTTTAAGAGCCTTTCAAATGCATACACATTGTTTCATTTACATTACATTTAGTCATTTGGCAGACGCTTTTATCCAAAGCAACTTACAGATGGGGTAAACAATTGAAGCAATTCGGACAACGTGAGTACAACAAAAAGCATAAGTGCAATCAATAAATATATACATATTTTTTTTAAGAGTAGAAAAGAGATAGAAGTCAGAACTGATAGGTAAGGTGTTGACGGAAGAGATGCGTTTTCAGACGATTCTTAAAGATGGCTACAGAATCTGCAGATCTTGTTGCCGCGGGCAGATCGTTCCACATAAGGTTCGTGAGATTTTTTTACCTTTTTGGGGTGGCACCACAAGACATCGTTCTTTGCAGAGCGCAGAGATCTGGTGGGTACATACGTCTGCATTAGCGAAAGAAGATAAGGGGGAGCCGAACCAGTGGTGGACTTGATGGCCAGGAGGAGGGATTTGAATTTGATGCGAGCCGCAATAGGGAGCCAATGTAACTTTATGAAGAGAGGAGTGACATGTGCTCTCTTCGGTTCATTGAAGAGCACTCTTGCCGCTGCATTCAGGATCATCTGTTTCATAGTTACAATGTATAAAAAGTATGAAAAGTAGGTCTGTTGCGAGATGTACGCTAGGGCTGCACGATTTGAAGAAAAAATCTAATTGCGATTTTTCTGACCCAAATTGCGATTTGCGATTTAAAATTTGATTTACTACTATTTAAAAAAATAGCTAGGTTTGTTGTGTTGGTTTTAACCGGATGCATCAAAGAAAGACCAAGCAAAATCACAAACTATTGTAACGTTATGCCACTGTTTATTTAAAACCACTGAAACACTGTGGCCATTTTTTTTTATAAAGTTGTCATGCAAAAATGTCATGACAAATTAAGAGAATAACAACAGAATCTTAAATAGCTAATTAACAAGTATAAACAAAACCTTAAACTTAAGATCCTAAACACACTGTAAACAATTACAGTAAAGCATTGACCATAACCTACATTAAGGTAAGGTTGAAACAATGATAGCAAGATTTGCTATTTAAAGTGCAAAATGAATAATTCTGAGACCAAAAGGCCTATGAGAAAAAGAAAACCTTCACATTTTAATTGTGTTAAATCTACACATTGTTCAGGGTCATGTGCTTAAAGATTTTTTGACAAAAAGAGAAGCATATCCACTCTCTCTGGTTTGAGGCATGAACGTTGACATGTAACTATATTGCCTGCTGCACTGAACAGCCTTTCTGAAGGTTTAGCTCAGCTTCTTTTAGCTCAGCTTCAACCTTCTTCCTGCACGTATTGTACATTTTTTCGATAGCTTGAGTAAAAAACATACGGGAGAGAATGTGGTATCTTTTATCGAGAGTTAGGATAAGATTCCTAAAACCATCTTTTGTGACCGCATTAATCGGCAACATATCTTTAGCCAGGTACCTACCTTGTTATGGCGTCTGTTATTTCGCCGTACCTTCGTGACGATTTTTCGTAGGGTGTGCTGCTTTCAAACGCGTGAGCAATTGAAGTTTGCTTGGACGTCAGTTGTGGTTGTTGTTGCGACGAAGTGGGTTCATCTGAGGACTTTTTGGCCATGCATTCATTATAGATTAATCTGTGATACCTCTGCAGGTGTTGATAGAGATTGGTTGTGTTGCCTCGCGAGGTCGACACAGACTTTCGGCATGTTTTACAAATCACTTGCTTCTGAAGAACATCAGAAGGTCGAAATCCAAAATAATTCCAAACATAAGCGTTGCATTTTCTTTTAGTTACCAAATCGTCTGCCGCAGGACTTTGCACTTCAGCAGACATAACGTTACTGCTGCTCCCGCTCGCGCTCATCTTTTTCGAAAGACGTTCTTTGCTAATTCAATAGCATGTGCAGTGTTAAAATGCCCCCTATTGGTTGAACGTAAAATTGCAGAAGCAAACTGTCAAATACTATGTAGGTGCATTGTATCACATTTAAAGCACTGAATCGAAATAATCGCAGCTTTTGCGATTTGAACATCGCACCCCTTCAAATTGCGATTTCGGTTCAAAAACGATTAATCGTGCAGGCCTAATGTACGCCTCATTTAATTCACAATGCCCATGTGCCTAGTACCCAGGCAACCCCCATCAGCCGCCCTCCCAAAACCCTGCTTGGGGGATGGGGAGCACCACAGGAACAGACGCAGCTGTTCTGGGACTCCCGTAATCCAGCACTGACTATGGACAGCTATTGGTCTCGTTATTTGAACCATTTCTCTTTCTTTAATGGGCAATACATTGACAATAGTGGTTTCAGATTGATAGAAACATCAAAGGCACAAGTGTTGAAACAAGTGTTCTGGGATTGAACAATTCCCAAAACGTACACTTGCAATAACTTGCTGTTTTGCCTTGTAGCTCATAAATCGACGATACAGTAAACAGGCTAATTGGAATAACTAGTTATGTTAAAATCATAATACTCTTTGAAAGAGACAGCTAAACTGTTTATTAGTGGCAGGCAACGATATCAGACAGTCAATATTTAGACATTTTGAGATCAGCATACCAATTATTCAAAATCCATGACCACAGAACAATTATGAAAACCAACCCACAAGAAATGTATAATCTTCTATCATGCAAAAGGCACCTGAATGACAAAACAATAAGATCCACCATTCACTACAACGCCATAGTCCGATATAAACTGAACGACTGAATTCTGTTGGTTGTACATTGTGCACTGTCACACCATTGTTACCTGTCTGGGGTGAAATGAGTTTGTATAAATGTTGTTCTGCCCATCATTAAAACATTTCCAGGAAAAACAATGTAAATCAGTACACAGCACAATCCTCATGAGTCCCAACACATAAAGCAGGAGTTTGAGGGACTGTCCCCATTACATCATAAACTTCAGTCAGTACAGCTGTAGCCTATCCCAGATGTTATATGAACATATACTGGTCCAATATATCCAGTAGATGCCCTGAAGGTCATACCACCTTAAAAAAAACATTTTCTTCACAAAAAGCTTTTTTAACCAGACATCAGTGAGATCAAATGGAGGCTTTACGTATATCATGAGATGAAGACTATCATGAGAATGGTCAAATATATCAATATATTCTTGGACATTTGCAACACTTGACATGCAAAGTCAAAGTAAAACCCAAAGCAGAGTTTGAGCTACAGCTAAATTATTTTAGCAATTTTGCTTTCACACCTTTCACAAAATGTGACCATTCTCATGATAGTCTTCATCTCATGATATACGTAAAGCTTCCATTTGATCTCACTGATGTCTGGTTAAAACACTATTTAATTGTTTCAAATTAAATATTAATGTTTTATATGAACAAGCACAGCTGAAAATATAAAACACTGTGTTCTGGTTTACTATATAATACACCACAGTTAAATCATTTATGAATTGCCAAACACCACCTCTCAGGTCCAACAGCCAACAAAGGCCTTATGACAGATACTTCACCATGACACACCTTTCATTTGCATAAGCTACAATGACTATAGAGAAAATACAGGAAACTCTGTGGCCATTAACATAAGCCAATACACCCTTCAATGCATCCAGCATTGTGGTGTGGTTAAAATACAACTGCATGTTGGTGTAAAGGTCTGTAAAGTGGTTTGAAATGGGAATACCAGCCCTGCCTTAGAAATTCATCCTTTGGAGGGTGCAGGAAGGGAGATGATGCAACAGACGGCGGCGGAGGTACATCCTCATCTGAGACATCATCTATCATCATCTTTATCTTCTTCATGTCCCATCCATCAAATATAAAAACAACCGCATACACATTCTTTGGATCCCTACCCACCGACCCCGTACCCTCGAACCCTGGGACAACCAGCCCAATAAATCTAATCTAATCTAATCTAATCATACAGGTCTCTTCCAATACGCCGTCACGTAGATCTAAATAAAAATGACCATCTCGTAATATTGGACATAATATAAATAATAAAATAATATTAATGCCAATTTTAATGTATTAGGCAAAATACAATATTTTTCTTCAGCATTTGAAGTGTGTAACCCGTATGTAAGATAAAGGATGTAAGAATTGCGCAGTTTTGGAATCAGGCTCCATTTTGGCTGTTGCATCGCAAAACTTCACTTCAAATAAAACACCAGAAAATGTGAATAACGTTAATGAAAAATATTTGAAACACGTTTCTTTCTATATCAGACCTTTGAAAGTTACATATTTAATCGAACGATTTTTTTATTACGAGGCCATTTCTAAGTAAACGTGGCTCATCTGGGAAAACGGACATAATCAAGTCAAAATGTCTAACAGCGTCAAATACAGCGGTATATGACATAAAAAGTTACGTACCATATTTGTAGGAAATAGAGGTGGGTAATCTCCAGACTAGATTTAACGCTGGTCTCTCCAGGATGCGCGTTCACTTGTGCAGCTCTGGATCTGTACTCTGCGAGATCTGCACTTGTATTCATCCGCCACTCACTTCCTGAATCGGTCCGAGCGGAACGGCCCTGTCTTTCCCTCTCAGCCAATGACACGGGCCGTTAGAGCGCACTTAGACCGAAGCGCCCACTACTTGCAGTTACTACACCGATGCAGTAAATATTGTTGATGTTCTGCTGAAATACTTGAGCATCAAGATGATGATTAATACAACTCCGTGCCAAACAATACTCATTTACGAACAAATAAGTACTACTCTGCTAAAATATATTGGTTTAAACGGTTTTAAAGTTTCCTCTGGAAATTATTGAATTAGCGCTTTTTCAAATTTTCTGTGAAATATAACTATAAACAATGTATTGTCCAATAAAAGTCATTAAACCAAGAAAATGTAAGCATTTTGATTATTTTTTAATTGCCTACATTATACATTTGTGTTACAAAATTAATCTGTGGTTTAGAACATATATTAAACCCTGTAAAAAGCTATTAACGTTCTTAATAATTAATATAATTTGCTGACTAAAATGACTCGTTTTGTCCAATTCATGTTAATAAATGTTTTAGAGAAAGTCTTCATAACTTTCATTTAAAGGATATGTCACTTTTATATATATTTGTGTAAAATGTGAAATGTAATAGAATAGAATGTTCTATCCTCAGGGGACAATCGTTCCAAGCTCATTGCAACCATTCTAGCCAATTATTAAAAACATTAAATCAAGCTCTGTTCAAAGATTGTGTGGCGCTAGTTTCTCACGGCGGAAGAGTCCACGTGGATATCCATCCGCTTCAGCGTTTGCTGTGTTGTTTTGCTACAGAGCACCTGATTGGTTAACGCAGACCTGCAATATTATACACAATGTTAAGGGGGGCATTATTGGCCGCCCCAGACCTGCAATGCACCAGGCTTTATTTT
Source organism: Triplophysa siluroides (assembly GCA_006030095.1). NCBI lineage: Eukaryota > Metazoa > Chordata > Actinopteri > Cypriniformes > Nemacheilidae > Triplophysa > Triplophysa siluroides. Next base: position 807,831 of record VCII01000128.1, on the reverse strand, counting down.
AGTATTTATTATCTTTCTTTTTCACGTTGGAACCAGTATTTGGTTACATTTGCTAAAGTTATTATAAACTGCAGTACGATAAATAATCAGGTTTATGTTCTGCCCTTTTTATTGCCTAATGCACAACACATGACTGTAGACTATACCACTCAACAAATGCCGAATAATCTGTAGTTTCATTGATGAAAGAGCAATGCACTTTCATTTAGGATTTCGTTTTTGTCTCCAGCCTTTACATTTATTACTCAACATTTGAATGTACTGTGTGGGGTCATTTACACGCAGGCTGGTTTGATGTTTTTAGAACTTTATTGGAATGCATGTTTTAAAATAGCTTAAAATAACAAATGCCCATATTATCCCATTTACTAGAACCATTTTTGCCTCATGTAAATTCACGTGCATAATGCCTTCAGACAATCTCCTTAATAATCCATCCATCCATTTTCTACCGCTTGTCCGAACTACCTCGGGTCACGGGGAGCCTGCGCCTATCTCAGGAGATCTCCTTAATAATGACTGTTATAAACCGTGCCAATGAACTAAAAACTAATTTGAATGACTGGGTCCCAAAAGACTGTAACCCATCTTCTATGACATCTTGCCCAGAAACCACACAGTCTATCATACCGAAATGGTTGTGCATGACACCTAGTGTCCCAGGGTGGAAGATCACATAGCCTAGACTGGATTTCACATTTTGTTCTTTATTGGGGGTTTCTTTGATAACCTGTGTAATTTAATTATTTAAAACATGAGATAAATGGTCTCACATAAAAGTCTAGAGAAGTTTAGCATTCCTAACATGGCCAGGGGTCTGCGCTGAGCTTTGGCATTAAGTGTGCTGGTCTCTGCTGAAAGTCTCTTGATGTGAAGGCAGTGAGTGCATGGTCCAACTGATTTAAGGAGAGTGATTGTAAGAAGAGCCGCAGACTGGCTGCTTTCTGCTGACTGGAGAATTTCGATTGATGCTCCTGAATCCTGTACATCAGGGATGCATTTTCATTACAGAGGAGGAAGAGACAGTATGACACTCATCCTTTAGAAATCAGCAGATCCTCTCTTGAAGGAAAATGAATCCTTCTTTTCCCTCTAAAATAAGTTGTCTCTGCAGGCAGACAGACTAAATAAATAAAATTCATAGAAATGCAGGAAAATGCTTTTTAGTCTATTTCCTTGAAAATAATATCAGAATGTTATAAGTGACCCAGCTTGTGAAATCCAGGCTAAAGTCTCAATCTAACTATGAGATAATGCCTATAATATGGGATAAGTTATGTAAAAAACAATAAATCACAAAAAATAGCTGGGTTTTCACAGGCAGGGTCACATATATATACAGGTGTATGTATGTGTGTGTGAAATTGAAATTCACACAGAAAGTCACAAATGCTTATCAATGTTTTCTGACTTCATGTTTTGGGACTATATCAGCTAACAATATTCGTTTAAATAATTTTGATTAATGCGTAGAGCCAAGATCTAATAATTCATTTATTTAATCGTTGTTGGGTAAACCTTTTTTAGTTCACTTCAGGTTCAATTTAATTTACTGAATAATTTACATCAAATCTTTTAATCAAATTCTGTGGCCTATGACAACGAAACAAAATAAAATTTCTCAGATACAGTTCCAGTTTTTATTTTATAATCACAAAGACACAAAAATATATTTGCAGAAAAACAAATTGCATGCAACTTAGCCAAGCATACATATGCTAGGAGGACATATGCACAGAGAATTGAGAAGGGGAGAAAGATTAGAGATATAGCCCCTCTGAGGTAACCTCCTGCTTCTTATACAAAACATTTTCTTTGGACTTCTTAAAGTCCTCGTTTGTAACTTTCATCCGCCGTTCTCTAAGGGCCATGAGCCCTGCTTCTGTACAGATGGCCTGAAGAGAGAAAATAAAAAGGACACATTTAACACTTTTACTGTATTACAGTCCATTCTGAAAAGAAACAAATTAATACAACACGAGAGGGCAGCAAAGCTTGTGATGTCAACATTGTTAAATCCAATTCTATTTTATTGATATAGCGTTGTAAACAGGTTCAGTATAGACTGTGGAAGGAAGGACGCGGGGTCGGCTCTTTTTGGGAGACGAGAGACTTTTATTTTGTTCCAAAATAAACTTAGCGCCACTGCGCTTAACAAAACTTCAATAGATAACTTTCAAAGGGTTTAGTCCACACGACTATTCCTGGTTGCTTCCGTATGATTCGGGTAAAGTCCTCGAGTGCTCACAGCGTCTCCCAGTTGATCTCTCTCCCTCTCCCCTCTGAAACCGCAAGCCTTTAAGCAGTCTCCTCGCCAATCACTGAAACAAGACGCAGGTGATCTTAATCTGCAATCGACCTATTTGCTTACCGTTTTTCCCGTGTGTCTCTCTCAGGTCCGGTGCAGACGTCACTAAACCACGCCCCCCTTGCCTCAAGCGAATTGTTGCGAGGCAGCTTTACATACTGTACATTTAGGCACTACTTAGACATAATAATATAGAATAAAGACACAGAATACATGGTATTATTACAATTTCAGTATGATGTATGTTGATGAAACGGTTTTTCGTTTTTTCATTGTTTCAGAATGAAAATGTATTACAAACAGTATATCATTTAGAGACTTTTAAACATCAAGCAAATTAGCATGGAGTTAGTTAGTCAAATAACATTACTAGTCCAATTTTACTTTTTCATTTTTAGGAAATGTATCTATGGCCTTCTAAATATTTTATTTCATAAAACAAATATCTTATAAAAACAGACATATCAACATACCTTAATATCAGCTCCAGAAAGGTCATCCTTTGCCAGGATGAGATCATCCAAGTTCATGTCTCCTGAAACAGTCATTCTGCTGGTGTGGATCTGGAAGGTCCTTCTCTTTGTTTTCTCGTCCGGTAATGGGAATTCAATTTTACGGTCGATACGACCTAAACGTCATAAGAGAAAGCAGAGAGCAGAACAATAGCCTGCCAGCACATCTTAAATAAACTATACGCCTTTCAACCATATTTGAAACTTTTAAACTGGGTAGAAATTGAAGTATCTGTTAAGGGTAAATGTTTATTAAAAGTTTCATTTTTGTGCAATTAGCAAAAACAAAATGTGGGTCTCAAGGAAATCTAATCACAATGACATACATGATGATTAATAATGTGCTTTTCTGACACAGACAGTACTTCATAATGCCCCACATCCATCACATTTGAAGTTAGATGGTGACAAGTTTAAGAATTAAATATCTTACCAGGTCTAATAAGTGCAGGGTCAAGGGTTTCTATTCTGTTGGTAGCCATAACGACCTTTACATCCCCACGTGAATCAAACCCATCCAGCTGGTTGAGGAGTTCCAACATGGTTCTCTGACTTTCACGCTCACCTCCAGAATTTGACTCATATCTGCATGAGGTATCCCAGGTACACCATGACCATAAACATCAGACAGGGCTTGGAATAAAAAATTAAGTAAAATTCTCAAATGAAGTCCTCGATATTGGTATACCTTTTAGTTCCAATAGCATCAATCTCATCAATGAAGACAATCGAAGGTGCGTGTTCCTCAGCCACCCTGAACAGCTCACGTACTAGTTTAGGGCCATCACCAAGATACTTCTGAATAAGCTCTGACCCAACAACCCGCAAAAATGTTGCTAATGTCTGATTAGCCACTGCCTTGGCGAGAAGGGTTTTACCTATTGTCCAGAGCAAACAAACAATGAATTATTTTTGTGACGTCACCACTGCTCTTACGACTTACTGCTACTATATAACAGCTCATATACAGTGAGGAAAATAATTATTCGATCCCCTGCTGATTTTGTAAGTTTGCTTGCTTACAAAGAAATTAAGTCAACTCTTCTGTCAATCTTTAAAGTTTCTTGGCTGTCGCTCAGCAAATTGGAGTTTTAGCCTCCTTCACAGATTTTCTATAGGACTAGGGTCTAGAGACTGGCTTGGACATTTAATGTACTTCTCCTTAAGCCACTCTCTGGTTGTCTTGGCAATATGTTTTGGGTCTTTGTCATGTTAAAGTCACATCCATGACCCATCTTCAGTGATCTAGTTAAGGGGAGGAGGTTCCTGTCCAAGTTTTTACGGTACACGGGCCTGTCCCTCAGCCCCTCAATGCGGTAAAGACATCCTGTGCCCGTAGCAGAGGAAAAGCCCTAAACCATAATGTTTCCAAAACTGTGCTTCTCTGTAGGGATGGTGTTCTTGGGGTCAAAGTCAGCATTTCTCTCCCTCCAAAAACAGGAGTAAATTTTTGTCTCACAGCACTTTCTCCAAACCTTTTCTGAATCATCTTGATGTTCATTGTCAAACTTCAGATGTGCCAGGCGGGCCTTCTTGGGCAGGAGGACCTTGCGGATGCTTCAGGATTTCAATCTATTGTGGCATAGCGTGTCACCAATGGTTTGCTTGCTAACTGTGGTCCAAACTGTCTTGAAATCATTAACAAGCTTCCGTGTAGTTCTGGGCTGATTTTTTACCCTTCTCATGATCATCTTTACTCCATTGGGGAAATCTTGCAGGGGGCTCCAGACCAAGGGCATTTGATAGTTTTTTTGTATTTCTTCTATTTCCAAAAAATCTCACCAACAGTTGTCTCCTTCTCACCAAGCTTCTGTCTGTAGCCTATTCAAGGTTTGTGCAGGTCTACAATCCCTGACATCCTTTAAAGCCTATTTGGTCTGGACCATGGTGGTGGAGAGGTTGAAATGGAAGATACAGATTCTGTTGGTAGGAATCTTTCATATACATAACAAGCTGATTTAGTAGTACACAATCTGTGGAGCCAGAATTCTTGATAGTTGGTAGGGGATCAAATACTTATTTCACTGACTGAAATGCAAATCAATTTATAACCTTTATATAATATTTTCCCCCTGATCAGTTAAAATAAACCTACCAAAATTATAGACCCCTCATTTCTTTGTAAGCAGGCAAACTTACAAAATCAGCAGGGTATCAAATAATTATTTCCCTCACTGTAGTACACAATTGATGTTCCACACATTTGTAACTTTAAGAGAAACGTATTTAGACATTCACCACAAATCTTTTTTTTTTAGCTAGTCCAGACCTGCCAACCTTGGAATATTTTTTTGAGTACCATCAGCCGAAGAGACAGAACACAAGTTTTTAACATATACTTTTTTCACAACCAATAAGTTATATCACATTTTTGAATATAACTTTTCTTATTGAAGTATTTAAATTTAGGAAACATTGTGTATATTGTGTGTGTGTGTAAATAATCTTCAGTGAGATACCCTTGATGTGCATCAATGACATTTACTTGCACTGGCACTTGCTCTTGACTGCTTTGTTTCATAGGTCGCTGATTTGGAGAGTGCTGTTATACATATCATAAAAAAGTACAGCTTTTACAGCACCAAAACAAGTATTATTTATCTAATAAAGATAGAATAATATGGCTATTTTTATTGTTTGTTTAAAAGCAAAGGGAATGTTTTCTCATTTAATAAATGTTCATATATTCAATAAAGAAAATATTATGGGGTGTACCTGAAGCCTTCTTATTGTGATTATTACAAATGATTTATGCCAGCTGGCAACATTATCAAAAAATGCAGGTGGGAAAAGAATGAATAATATACACACATCCTAAAATGGGCAGAATCACAAATGTGTTCTGTTTAATAAAAAATATAGGCCTTCCTAAAGCCACTATTTTACCTGTGGCTCCCTGATGGCTGACATTAAATATCATAATGCAAAATGCATGATTTAGCTGTTTTGATGGGCGGAGACACTGCCATTGCTGCTGATACACTTTTAGGAACTGCTGTGGGGCATGGGCTCGTTTCTTTTTTAGGTGGTCTGCTGCTTTCTCCCTCCCTGTCTGTGGCCTCATTTGATGTCATTTTTTGCAGCAACTCATGCACACACACACAAACACGCACCTCTTGGTAACTTTCTATGCTGCTCACATGCACTTTTCCAGCCTACCATAATCTACTTTAATAATGATATACTTGATTAAATTAGTAATCTCAAAAGTTTGCATATGACGTTCTATTTTATTGACAATTATCGAGAGATCGATTTTGCAGAGCTCATTCAATCGGCTCCGCTGTCAGGAGAATTCCCTTGACTGAAAGCGAACGGCGCCAGGACGCTTTTTTATGTGACCAAAACTTGATGCTCTCTCGCAGAAATAAGTGCACGTTATTGAGTGAGAATCCACCAGCGCAATCGCCGCCTATGGTACTTGGTAAAATCATAGTAACTTTTTGTGAGCGCTCATTTATAAATCATAAATACTGTGAAATGAAATCAAATGAGCCCGCAAGATCATCGACAGCATAGGATTAAGCCAATTCAATATTTCAACTTTCCACATCCACCGATCAGTTTACCTCAGAGCTCAGAAGACGTCTTCATTTAAAACAATCGTCAGAACGTGTGGGTGGAAGGGGATCACGCGAGATTTTGCGGTTCTGCCGATTTGCTGACTCTTGTTATTGATTGATAGGCCATAGGACGTGTCAATCATCGCTGCATTCTATTTGTGGGAAGAACTCAGTGCTATGTGTTACCCCTCGCCTCGTTCTTGCATGGGTAGAAAAACCCTTGGGCTTTAAAGTACACACAAGGGGATAAGGTTTTCCAAAAAAATAAGAATTTATTTTTGACAGAGTTTATGAGAACAACAGATAAATTCTTCCATTGAAGACAAAACAGGTAACAAATGTTTTCCTTCCCTCTCTCAACAGGTATCATTTATCTTTGGCCAAACCCCGATACAATGGCAGCCTAAACACAGGACCACTCCAGACCCAAAGTAATTCATATGCCAAGTCCCCAAACTCATAATACAATCAAAACAAAACAAAGAACATAAAATATGACAAAAGCAACACCACACCAAACCACACACAAGAGAGTAGTCCACGTGCGGTAGGTACCAATGTGGTCTGGGGCATGTCTTAATGGCCAGACAATGCAAGACTGGGAAGGGACATAAACAAACAAACAAAGGAAAAAAAAGAAACCACCTCGCTGGTAAGTCCAATACACCACAATCGTAGCCCTTAGCTAGATTGGAACATACGCCACCCACGTACAGGGACAGACCAGCGAAGGGAAAACCGAACCAAAAACCAAAAACAGGAGGAACAGCAAACAACTACATCTACTACAAAGAAACACAGAAATACACTTTATTAGTCAAATAACAATACAAATATTTATTTTAATCATGTTACCTTTTAAAAACTTTCAACCCTATATAAAAACAGTTTCAATTACCTGCAACACTGCCATCACCACTGACCCGATTTCCTCAAACCACCCAGCATTACCGTTGGTCTATGAGGTTGTGACACACGTATCTACATTTAAAAAGATTTGTAACTTAAAACAGGGCTGTGTGACCATGAAAACAACATTCACTTAGCCTACCTGATCAGGGCACAAACGACAACGAGAGCACACCCACGCACTTGCGATCCAGACAAACGGACCGGACCTCATATTTTGGCGTCCTCTCCATTGCCCGCTTATAAACCCCCAACCATGTACTCAGCCACGCCCTACACAAAATAGAAGCTAGCTCACCTGCTACATTCTCTCCCCGAGACTTTTATCGGCGACCCGCCGATATCCCTATATCCTAACCAATAACATTAGAAACATACATGGTTTCAAGGCTACAATTCTTCCCCAACACTTGCAGTCACAGGTAACCTATAAGGGTTGGAATGCTGACCCGCGGTACTCCTACTGGAGCGCCGTAGTCCTATGGGTAGAGTAGTTTCCACCCCAGGGGGGGGCTCCAAGGCACAATCCTCAGCTGACTCAACTGGTGGCATGTCACAATCACCTTGCAAAACTACCCCTAAAAAAGAATCGCTATCGGAATCCGTAGAAGCAGCAATACTCTGATTATCCTCGTCCTCAGATGCAGTATCATCATTACTTAGACCAACATCAATACATGCCTTACGCATTTCCATCCGATGGACCTGCTTCACTGGCCCTGCCGGAGACACCGGAGCAACAGAGTACACCACACCGTGCTCCCCTGGCCCACGCACAACCTTATACAGACACGAATCATAGGCATCCTGAATTTTACTTCATCCCCGATGGTGGCTTCTGAGGTAGACCAACTCACCCTCTCCAAAACCCTGATCATTGATTCTACCCTCATAGCGCTTATTCCGGCGGGCAACCTTTTCCTTCAACCTTTCCTGTACTTCACCGTACGCTGCCTGGAGCCTACCTTGATGTTCCACAATCCACTGCTCTGGTGTCTCAACAGCTCCTTCCCACTGATTTAACAAAAAATCAACTGGCAACTTAGGTTCACATCCAAACATTAGAAATAGGGACTCATGCCAGTGGAATAATGCACTGTGGTATTATAAGCATAGACCAGCTGGGGTAGGTGTTGGGGCCACTTCCTCTTGTTCTCTGGGGGCATTGTCCGCAGCAGGTCATGAAGAGTGCGATTAAAGCGTTCGCACTGCCCATTACCCTGGATAGTGCGATACCCCATATACCTTACATAACTGACTAATAAGGTTACTCTCAAAATTTCGCCCTTGGTCTGAATGCAGACGACAGGGGACCCCAAATAGGTGAAACCAATGCCGAACCAACACCTCTGCCACAGTACTCGCTCGCTGATCCCGAGTAGGGATCGCTTGGGTAAACTTTGAAAACACGTCTGTAAGTACCAAGACGCTCTCCCTACCATCACTCGCAGGCTCCAACACCGTAAAATCCATGGCCAAGATTTCATGCGGCCGGGATGCCTGTAACGTTCCCATAAATGCCCTAACCTTTGGTTGAACTGCTTTAGCGAGGATGCACCGCTGACATTCTTGACACCAACGTTCCACGTCTCTCCCCATTCCGGGCCAATAACAACGTCGCTTCACCAATTCTACGGTTCGATCTCTCCCTTGATGCCCATGACCGTCATGCAAGTGACTAAATACCTCCCTTTGAAGTTTCTGGGGCAACAACAACTGATAGATTTCCTTATGACCATCCGGTGTATACACTAAACGATAAAGACACCCCTCTCTTTCACGCAAACGGTCCCACTGCCTAGCCAGCTCTTTTACCGCTCTATCCCTACCAACCAATTCCGAAGGACGTAAACCACTACCTGCGGTCCAAGCATTTATAATAGGACCAATAACTGGATCTGCCTTCTGCAAACAAACCAAATCTACTGGTGAACATCCAGGCAGTGCAGCAACCTCACTAGCACTCACCACTAAGCATTCTGGAGACCGCCCCTTTGACTGCAGCTGTAAAACTTGCGGAATCTCTGTTCCCGGGAAAACATTCAGGGTCTGTCGAGAGAGTGCGTCAGCATTTTGATTAGTTCTCCCTGGGCGATATTTCATCACAAAGTTAAACGAGGCCAACTGTGACAGCCACCTCTGCTCCAGAGCACCCAGCTTTGAGGTCTGCAGGTGACAGAGCGGATTATTGTCCGTATAGACAACAAAGTCATTTCCAAGCAAATACTCCCTGAACTTATCACATACAGCCCATTTCAGAGCTAAACATTCCAGTTTCATGGAGCTATAATTCTCCATGTTCCGCTCTGTCCTTCGCAGACCCCGGCTGGCATAAGCAATGGGACGACGCCTACCACCCTGCTCCTGGGACAAAACTGCCCCCAAACCCTGATGACTTGCATCTATTTCCAGAACAAAAGGCTTCTGGAAATCTGCGTATGCCAGAACCGGGGTTGTCACCAACTTTGTCTTCAGGGTTTGGAAGCAGTTCTCACAATCTTCGTCCCACACCGAAACTAAGGGCAACCGTGGGGTCTTTCCCTTTTTTGTGGCACTACTCAATTTAGTTACCAATTCATGAAGAGGTTTAGCCAGTTTAGAAAATCCATCGATAAACCGACGATAATAGCTGGCAAACCCTAAAAATGAACGAAGTTTGCCAGGTGTACAGGCCGATTCCAGTCTTTTACCACTGCCACTTTCTCAGGGTCAGTTGAAACTCCCTGCTCCGACACTAGGTGTCCCAAATATTTAACTTGCTTCTGAAAGAAACAGCATTTGCTCAGCTTGATCTTCAGACCCTCCTGCTGTAGCCTCTGAAAAACATCCCAACCGCACCAAATGTTCCTGTACTGAAGAGGAGAACACAATTATATCATCTAAATACAACAGCAAAGAGGAGAACCGCTTATCCCCAAACAACCGTTCCATGAGTCTCTGGAATGTCCCTGGTGCATTACACAGCCCAAAGGGCATACGATTGAATTCAAACAACCCAAATGGGGTACAAAAAGCAGTCTTTGCCTTATCTGCCTCAGCCACCTCAACCTGGTTGTACCCGCTAGTTAAATCTAGTGTAGAAAACCATCTTGCCCCCGTAAGGGCATCCAAAGACTCATCAATTCTTGGCAGCGGATAAGCATCCTTTCGCGTCTTTGCGTTCAGTTGTCGATAGTCAACACACATCCTAATCGTTCCATCCTTCTTCTGTACAAGGACAATTGGGGACGCGTAAGGACTACTACTTTCCCTTATTACCTTACTGTCTATAAGCTGTTGGATATGCGAGCGTACACCCTCATATCGGGCAGGGGGAATTCGTCTGTATGGTTGTCGGACTGGTTTATCATCCATTAACGGAATCTCATGTTTAATTAAGTCTGTACAGCCTATATCCCCTTCGGTGACAGAAAAAACGCCCTGATATTTATTCAAAAGCCCCCTTGCCTGCTCTGCTTCCTGCACAGTCAGCCCCTCAAAAGAGGGCAGGTCAATATGGCCGTTGGTCAATTGCTCCCCCATCCGAACGGACACTTTGGCACAATAAACATCTTCCGGGCATAATTCAAGTCTAGGCCCTAGGGCGCTTATCACCGTCACCACCTGAACAGTGCCTACAATCTGACGCGGGGCTACCCATACCTCCATACTACCTACATTAACAATGGTGCATAGACTAACCCTCTTTCTGCATATACCAGGGAGGGGGACATTAGCAAACCCTCCGGAAGAGCACGTTCTTCAGGCCCTGATGCTTCTAGGAGAAACTCAACAATTGCACCTGAAACTTGGGGGCAGGTGACGGGAACTAGGGTCAATGTGCCTGCTGCCACCCGAACTGGGGTGTTACCCTGCACTCTCACCTTAAAGGAAGAGCAAGAATTGGACATGGCTTCGATTTTCTGACAGCCGCGAAACGCCTGTTTCCACCCCACAGTGGCGGATTGTATTTGGGGAATCCTAAAAGCTCAGCACCATGTTGGTTTAAACAGGTTTGCATAACATTCTCTGATAATATTCATACCCAATACAGCAGGGATTTTCTCCTTCTGAGCATACATACTAGGAGAACAGGTATCTTTAACAATCAACACCCCTTTCTGGGCAATGTGACCCCAAATAAAACGATATCGAGTTCTACATACCCCACACAAGGAATATCCATGCCATTAGCAGCTTTTAATGCCAGCCATGCGCAGTCATGAAGACCCCCCCTACCCATCTCAGAAAAATGTAAATTAAAATAACTTTCTGTTAACGTGGTCACCATAGAGCCGGTGTCCAACAAACACATTACATCAACAGATCCCATTTTGACATTTAATGTTGGACAAGACCCCACCAACCCACCAAGAGGTCCTGCATCAGTTTTTGAGCCCAATACCCCCATCTCCGGTATGTGGCTCTGCACCCGGGGGGATTCTAGTTTTCCGCCGCCGACCCGGCAGACTCAACAACACCCCCCCTACTGGAACTCACTATAGGTAAAGGCCTAATCGGCATATTGGTGGTACAATATCTCGCTATATGACCCGCTTGGTTGCATTTAATACATATAGGTTGACCATCAGGTGTTTCTGCAAAACCTACTACCTCTGGAACCTCGATCAATATATTTGGAGCCCCATCAGGGTTGCTCAGCATCTTAAGGATTAGATCCAATTGTGCTTGTTGTCGTAAGACCATCTTTCAATTCCATAACTTCGGAACTTACGAGACCGTTCTCCTCACACACAGCAACAGCTTGGGTTTCAAATGCATGCGGGACTACCCTTCCCGGTCTAATTCTTTGGGGCTGTCCTTCCTCCACCCAACGTATTGCCTCTTTACGTAATTCAAGGAGGGTCAACGACGACTGCTGCCTCACCAACTTCTTTAGTTCCCTACGAAGTGCATGGTCCTGAACATTTTCACAGAACTGATCTCGCAGAATCACCTGATGATCAGACATCGCCCTAGGGTTAGCTTTTCGCACACTAGCCATAAGAGCCATCAATGCATGAGAGAATTCCTGTAGAGATTCTCCCTCTTTCTGTTTTCTATCAAAAAACTGTTGCTGTAAGATCACATAAGAAGAGGAACAAGAATACAGTTCCCGTAATACTGCAAATATCTCAGTAGCATTGTCTTTAATTTCCCCAGGCCGAAAATTTGATCTCCGTCCGAGCCTCGCCTTCTAGATGATCGTAAACAAACATTGCTTTGTCCAATTCAGACATGTACCTCCCCCTGATACAACTCTCCACCTCCTCGATCCATTCTTCCAACGAAGGGGTACCCAGGAGCCCCTTACCAGAGAATTTGGAACATTTTCTCTCTCTTGGCAAATATATTGCTTGTTCACGTCGCTGTCCCATGGCTTCTGAGGCCAAGCTCAGGCCAACACTTGCCAATCCCCCTATTGGAGGTGGTTGTCTCAGTCTTTCGTTTTCCATTCGCAATTGCTCCAATTGTCCTTGTAGTCGTTCCAACTCGTCCGCCATCACTGCAGCAACCCAATCCGATGTCTCCAGAACAAATCGTCCTCCAAGCTGCTCGCTGTTCCTCCGTATTAAACAAACAAACAAAACAAACCCTCCACTTCCCAGTCTTAAGAACTACAAAAAAAATAAAAAGGGAAAACCTCATTCGACCCTGCCGACTACGCCAAAATGTTACCCCTCGCCTCGTTCTTGCATGGGTAGAAAAACCCTTGGGCTTTAAAGTACACACAAGGGGATAAGGTTTTCCAAAAAAATAAGAATTTATTTTTGACAGAGTTTTATGAGAACAACAGATAAATTCTTCCATTGAAGACAAAACAGGTAACAAATGTTTTTCCTTCCCTCTCTCAACAGGTATCATTTATCTTTGGCCAAACCCCGATACAATGGCAGCCTAAACACAGGACCACTCCAGACCCAAAGTAATTCATATGCCAAGTCCCCAAACTCATAATACAATTCAAACAAAAACAAAGAACATAAAATATGACAAAAGCAACACCACACCAAACCACACACAAGAGAGTAGTCCACGTGCGGTAGGTACCAATGTGGTCTGGGGCATGTCTTAATGGCCAGACAATGCAAGACTGGGAAGGGACATAAACAAACAAACAAAGGAAAAAAAAGAAACCACCTCGCTGGTAAGTCCAATACACCACCACAATCGTAGCCCTTAGCTAGATTGGAACATACGCCACCCACGTACAGGGACAGACCAGCGAAGGGAAAACCGAACCAAAAACCAAAAACAGGAGGAACAGCAAACAACTACATCTACTACAAAGAAACACAGAAATACACTTTATTAGTCAAATAACAATACAAATATTTATTTTAATCATGTTACCTTTTAAAAACTTTCAACCCTATATAAAAACAGTTTCAATTACCTGCAACACTGCCATCACCACTGACCCGATTTCCTCAAACCACCCAGCATTACCGTTGGTCTATGAGGTTGTGACACACGTATCTACATTTAAAAAGATTTGTAACTTAAAACAGGGCTGTGTGACCATGAAAACAACATTCACTTAGCCTACCTGATCAGGGCACAAACGACAACGAGAGCACACCCACGCACTTGCGATCCAGACAAACGGACCGGACCTCATATTTTGGCGTCCTCTCCATTGCCCGCTTATAAACCCCCAACCATGTACTCAGCCACGCCCTACACAAAATAGAAGCTAGCTCACCTGCTACATATGATTGGACAATATTCTTCTTTGCTATGCTTGTTTTGAGTACTGCACGCAGCAGAGGCGCCATCAGGTTTTTGCGTAGTTTAGAGTGACAAATCGTACCAGCGTACTTTGAGGTCAAAATGCGTACCTGCTACGCAAAATGCGTACAGGTTGGCAGGTCTGCTAGTCCCTTCCTTAGTGACATTTTAATTTGGTCAAAATATTCATTAGATGTTAGTTAGTAAATTGTGTGGTTTATTTAACATTTATTCTTAGAAAGTTTCAAAATCATACAAAATTAATAAAAAGATAAATTAATATATTTAATACATTTTCAGGCCCTATGTTGTACACTCTATTTGTGGAAAGTGCAATGAAGTATTATTAAAAAAAGCACAGAAAATAATAATTTATATCTCAATAGTCATTGCGGAGTCAAATAATCACTAAAAAAATGTAATATGGTAGTGATAAGATTGACCTGTTCCAGGTGGGCCGTAGAGAATGACTCCTTTGGGAGGCTTGATGCCCATTTCCTCATAATACTCTGGATGGGTCAAAGGCAGCTCCACTGACTCCTACAGGTTAAGATAACAGCCACCTTTATAGTTTACACAATACCCTTACAAAGTTCTCTCTAAAACAATCATCTATGACATTGCTGCCTATTTAAAGGTGTCATGAACTGGCTTTTTTATTATTTTATACGGTTTTCTAAGGTCTACTTATGAGGTTCACGTGGTTTTTACATCGAAAAACATCAAAATCAATAAGTAATAGGCCATTTTCTATCCTGATATTGTGGCCGGCTCAAGAAACTCGTTTTTTATGGGCAGACCGCATTGAAGACTTGGAAGTAAGTCTTCCAAGTCTTCCAAGTAAGGAACTACTGCTATGATTGGATAACAGTTCCAAAAGACAGCAGTGTACCATGTGATGTACATTTCTGTGTGTCTGTTAGACAAGCTACATGCTTAGTTGGAGCGTTCTGTAAAATTGATTAGACACGTAGGTAACACATAATCAGGACATACAAAGCGATCTCTAACGAAGCAATAGTGACGCATCTTAGATATATTTTTACTCAAATAAGATTTCGGTCGGATTCAATATTGACAGCACAGCATTGCTTTTAATCTCAATCTCTCTGCAAATCCAGCATCGACATGTGCAGTGTTTACAAAGGAATACACGGTGAAATGAAGCGAAAAAAAGCTCAATGTTTTACCCACGTGAGCTGGAACGTCTTTAAAAATAAACTTCAAGCATGCATTCCCAATATCAGAATCAGAAGGGAGCGACTGTGTTATTCCACAAACAGGCGCAGCACAATATGTTGCATGTTTGTTGCTTGGTCGCTCTATATAAAAATAAAAGAAGTCCTCATTTTTGTGACTGGGTTGCCAAATCTTCACAGAAAAAATAAACAAATAAAGACAAAGACGAAAATAAACCTTAAAATGGTAATTGTTTTATATATTTTATAAAACCCAAAAAATCTCAAAATCTGCAACTGACCATTTATTAAGACCTAAGTGCCGAGGCTTTTTGAACAAAGACCAAACAACAAGCATAAAAGCTCTTATTAATAACGAACATAGCAACACTGCAAAAGAACGTGTATCAGCGGTTTAGTTTAAACTGACAGACAAAACAAACCTTTAGCTGAAAAATAAGTTTGTCAATCATCACAAATGCGGGAGTGTGTACTATGTGTACTTGGCTTAAGGTACATTCCAGGACCTGGCGTTCGCTGGGCCTGGTGTCATTACAAGTTGTCATTTCAGTAACAAGACTTCAGTTCTGAAACTTACAGGGTTCGTTTGAATACGATGAGCTTTTACATTTACATTTAGCAGACGCTTTTATCCAAAGGGACTTACAAAGAGTTTAGGGAGCAATAAGCGATATGTCATACAGGAGCCATGATACAGTAGGTGCCAATACAAAGTTACTGGTTTCAACAAAAGCTAGACCACTACCTGTTGAGAGAAAGGGTTAGTTTTTTTTTTTTTTATATGTGAGCAGTTTGGTCTGAACACAACATCAGCCAGCAATTTGTTTATCGACAATTTATTTTAAATGATCGTTTATTTCTACATTAACGCTGTGATATAAAAATGTAGTGTGGAAACATTTTGTGAAAAGAAGTGAAAATGATAAGACCGGGGGAATGATTGTTTCAAAACAAACATGCCTTCATTTGAAACATAAATTACCGTACAATGAACTTACAGTAAACTACGGACTACTCATACAGTACACTTTTTAAACAATTTTAAAGTCAAGCGATTTCAAGATGTAGTTTATGATGTTGTTGCTTGATTTGTTCATTCTAGTCAAAAACGAACATACCGGACTAATACACTGTACTGTATGATGATGATGACACTTAAATTATTTGATTAATCGATCTAAAATAAACGTATTGTTTTACTCGATTATATTGGCCACTCTGTGTATCATTTTAGATCAAATTCACAGGATGTAGTTTACGTGTGTGTGTGCGCGTTTGCTTGCGCATGCGCGCGCGTTTGGATAGATTTTTTCATATTCCCTTTTTGTTATGCACATTATATATGGCTTGACTATATATAAAAATACTGTAATTGTTCTGCTTGTTAGAGATAGCTTTACGTTTCTTATCCATTATTTTAAGTTATTTTTTTAACCAACTGGTTATTGTGACTTTTATTTATTTTTACTGTTAGGTCTTCTCAAATTCGCACATGTGTCCCCGAGTAATGGAAAATATGCTAAAAATGTTTCTGGGCTATATGTTTTAAATGTTTCAAATTCCAGGTTGTTTGACATTTTGTTATTTAATGCAAAGACCTACAAAACAGAGAGACAGACATTCACGGTGCATTTTAGTTATTCATAATTGCATTTCCAAGATTTTCATAAAGACAGAAAAACTGATTAATAATCTTAATTATTAGTTGTTCATAATGGTAATTCCAATAAATGGCCATTTTACTGTTACCCCTAATCTTGGGAGTCAACCCCAAATTTCTGAATAAGTACTTCAGTACCCATTAGACTCTTACATCCGGGCTCTCTATAAATTGAATCATTTCTCTTTTTCATCTCAGGGCCAGAGCCAAAGTGGAGGACATGGACCAGGAGGTGGAAAGAAAGATGATAAGGTGTTGGATTCTTTTTAAACTGCGCTTTTTTTCTTATCCCGGTGGCCTTATTTAATGTTTTAATCTGTCATTTGAGCAGGACAAGAAGAAGAAATATGAGCCGCCTATTCCAACTAGAGTGGGCAAAAAGAAGAGAAAGTCCAAGGGACCTGATGCTGCTAGCAAACTGCCTTTAGGTACATGAAATGCTGAAGTAAAATGTCAGTAACCAAACAGATCTCACCCCCCATTGACTCCCATAGTATTTATTTTCCCTACTATGGCAGTAAATGGGGGATGAGATTTGTTACTGACATTCTTACAAATATCTTCCTTTGTGTTTAGCAGAACAAAGAAATGTATTGTTTCATCTACCTTTGGAAGAAAAACAGGAGGTGTTAATCCATCCATTTGTATATATGTCAGGGTTTCTAATGTCATGGAAAACCAGAGAATATCATGGCAATTTGTTAAATGCAGATATGGTATCTCTCTTTCCCTATTTCTTTGTTTTCTGAAATCGTATTTTGCTATTTTTATCCTAGGAGGAGAGGTCAAAGGTCGATGACCTCAAGGGTACCACTATGTCTGTTGGAACTCTGGAGGAGATCATTGATGACAATCATGCCATAGTCTCCACGTCTGTGGGCTCAGAGCACTATGTCAGCATTCTCTCATTTGTCGACAAAGATCTGCTGGAGCCCGGCTGCTCCGTCTTACTTAACCACAAGGTAAATCACCCACAAGGCCTAAGCTAATTTTTCGAATTTGGGTGGACCGTAACCTGTTGTTCTTGTTTGTAGGTCCATGCCGTTATTGGGGTGCTAATGGACGACACAGACCCTCTCGTTACAGTAATGAAGGTGGAGAAGGCTCCACAAGAGACATACGCAGACATTGGTGGACTGGACGGTCAGATCCAAGAAATTAAAGTAAGTAAAAGACAAACCTTTCCTTAATCAAATCTGATGGATAGGTGCCTGAGTTCAAGGAGGCTACCTAGTATTTAAAGGTGTCATGAATTAAGAAATCAATTTTAACCTGAGCTTTTTTTATATAATCGCGTTCCCGCTCATTCTACTTCAAAACTCCTTCCTGGTGAAACATTCTTCCTAACTCGGTCCGGTCAACCACATCTCTCACAACATTAAAAAAACTACTTAAAACCCATCTCTTAAAATAAATACTATGGGAGTCAATGGGGGGTGAGATCTGTTTGGTTACTGACATTTTACTTCAGCATTTCATGTACCTAAAGGCAGTTTGCTAGCAGCATCAGGTCCCTTGGACTTTCTCTTCTTTTTGCCCACTCTAGTTGGAATTGGCGGCTCATATTTCTTCTTCTTGTCCTGCTCGTTTTTACCACTTACCAGATTATCCGACCTCCTCACTCACTTTCTTTCAAACAAGATCCTTTTTATTCCTGTTCCAATAAAAGTAAGAAAAAGATCATACAGCTCCGGTTGTCCACAAACAGCAACGATCAATTTGTCCTCCATTTTGTCCTCCAGTTTCGGATTTCTGCCTACGTCGTCTAATCACCTCACTACTAGAGCAAGCTCCTTATTGGTTAACGCGGCGCGAATTTTCGCCAAAGTTCAGATTTTTCAATTTGCGCGAATCGCGCGAATCACGCGAAAGCTCAATTCGCGCGATTCGCGTCATTCGCGCAATTTGCGTCATTCGCGTCATTCGCGCCGCCTCATTCACGCGATTCGCGCCGCAAGTAGGTCGATCGCGTCTTTGCATTGACTTAACATGTAAATCACTCGCGCTTGACGCGCCATTCGCGTTTGGTCTGAACACAACATTAGTCTCACACAATAAACGTCACTATGGATACCTCAAGGGTCAAATTCCCACGCATCGGCCACTGGATCGTACGTCAATTGCGTCGCCATTAAAGTCCCCGTCAAAACTCACCGTCGTTTTTCTGGATAATAACTAAATAAAGTTCACATTTTTTCAATCGATTTCAATTCTTTACCATTTATGTGAAAAGAAACGTTTCGGCTCCAGTTAGCGATAGTTACAGTTGAAAGAATTGAATTGAAACAGTTGAACCTTGTTCAGCATTCATTTGGCGTTTGTGCAAAATAATTGTGCAGGCATTACTTAAGTTGTCCTTAACCAACATCAACTGTTAGCCAACATTTTTAGTGTTTGCCTTTACCTTCATTATAATCATCCTATCCATTCCCGTTTTATTTGCTGTAAGGTTGCACTTAATACTTTTGGTTAATATATTATTATCTTTTATCTATATATTTTTATTCAGATTTGTATCAGAACTCCCCCTAACATAAGAATACTTTATCGGAACAATAAAGTGATCACTCCGGCAAATATAATCATGTATTAGGCTACAATTGCATAAATAATGTTGTGAAATTTATGTTTTAAATAGGCTATAAAATTATGAATATAGAATACGAAATGTTGAAAAAATGCAATTAAAGGGTTACCTAGAAACTTAAACCACCAGCAGGCAGCGGATGGCAGAACGTTTTTATATCGGTCAGTTATATCGAGTCAGTCATTCAACCTTTTCTTTCAAAACTAGAGACTAAAACATAGCAACGGAGGAGCAAGTGAATGTGTAAACTGTAAATATACACGCGACACAAATGCGTTACATAAACATTTGTAATGTGGATTTTATGATGTCACAGAAATAACATGTCTCAGGCAATTATAGAGAGCTGTGTTTGGGCATTTTATAGCCATAAATGCATGGTAAAGGAATAAAGCACTGCCGAGAAACACCGCGTGTCAGTCAGGTAGGAAAGAAATTGGTTTTAGAAGCATTAGGATTAACATTTGCGTTAGGTGTGTGCGATTTAATTGATGTGGGGTTGGGAAATGGTGTTTGCAATTTTCTTGTCATTAGACACCCTAGTGCATAATTTAAGAGATAAAGCTACAAGATACAAAAGATAAAGATACAAATATTACAAGGAGAATAATAATGAGATTTTTACAAATGAAACACTTAAATCTGGCTGCAAAACAACTTAATTTTGTTACTGTCATGATCCTGCCTTTCATGTGGTTGTTTTTCTAGGTTGGAGTGACAGGATCATGACAGTCCCACGTCTTGTGTTTGGAACCACGTGGCGATTGTTTGATTTTTGTGCCATGTGCTCCTGTCTTGCGTCTTAGCCCCGCCCCCTTGTTACCATAATCATTATCCCGTTCATGCCCTTATCCTGTTGCCCTCGTTTGCCTCTTTTGTCCCTCTCCTATTTAATGCTATTGTGTCTTGTGCTGGATCGTTTGTCTACCTCGCCCCTCCCGCTGATTCCTCGGCCAAGTCAAGTCGTTTTGTCATTGTGTTCTTGTTTTCCCACGGAGGGATTTTTAGTTATGTTTTTTCCTCTATGTCAAATACAAATTTGGGTTCTGTTTCATGCATATCCTGACAGATATCCTTTTTTCAGAAAACAAGACTCAAGATCTTCAGTTACTTGCTTCGCATATAAGTATTTCTTGATTAAGGATTTTTTAGATATTTATGCTAAAAAAAAATATATATATTGTGATTTTTTTTGCAATATAAGACCCAGCTCTGGTTATGCCAGAAGCTCATCTTTATGCCATCTAATGATGAAAAATGTTCAACACAATTTACTTGCATTAATGAAGTTGAAATTCATTTCTTTCTATTATTTTTGTCTTGTTTTCCAATACATTTAATGTATAAAACCTTAAATTAACATACTTGATGAGCAAAACAACTTAGTTTTAGAAAACATTTTTTATATTTCAACTGGAAAACAAGGCAAAAATACTAAGTAATATTTTTGGCAGTGTGAGAATACCCAGTTTCTGTCTCTCTCTGGAATAATGGTGTAGGAATTAATTATGCTTTGTTTTTCATTAAAATACCTATAATTGATTAAATATAATCACTATAATAATTACATTAATTACACAATCTCTGTGAAAATTATATATATATGCATATATATATGGATTTCAGACAAAGGATCAGCATGAGAGGTAAGTATGTCACAGGTTAAGGAGCATGTCTGTGTCCTAGTATACTCTAAAAAAGGGTGCTATATAGCTGTAAAAGTGGTTCTTGGCTCGTAGGGAACCACTTTAATATTGAACCATATTTGGTGCTTCAGTGCAACCGCTGAATAACCATACATGGGCTTATCAGGTTCTTTATATGGAAGCAGTGCTAAATAGCACCTCAGTCATCCCAAAGAACCACTGAAGAACCTCTGAAGAACTACTGAAGCACCCAATATATGGTTATATAGCACTTAAAGTGGTAGCCTATATGATTACGAGCCATGCACTGTAGTGCAGTATATAGCACCATTTTTTTTTAGAATGCATAGCTCTGGTAGTCAGAGACGAAACAAGTACACAGTCCTTCACACGCACAGTACTGACTGAAACTGATCACAGCAATTGTTCTCCTTTCGACTTTGGTATTGCACACGATGTTAAACAGACCCAGGACAGGACAATTTCAGAAATGAGGTTTAGTGAAAACTCTGAGTATGTTAACCCTGAAAGGTGGGAAACTCTGGGTTTTCCGTTTCAGAATGTGAGTAATGTCAAACCCAAGATAGTCCAAGAAGCGGGGTAACTCAAGCCCGTTTCTAAAGGAGAGGTAACTTATACTCAGAGTCAGTAACCATAGTAACTTACTCTGTGAACCTAACCTGGTCGGGAGAAGGTTTTCTTTGGTAAACCCAGAGTTTATTTTGATCTCCTTCCCATTATAAAGAGCAAGTGGTGTAACTAATTTATTCATTCATTAATACAGTCATTCATGGCACACATTTTGATCACACAGAGACCATCTCAGTGACTTATATGTCATATGTGCTTTTATGGAGGATTCAGAAGAGGCTGCATTAATTCATTGGGATGTACTTTGATTTCAAGAGAGCTATTTCGGACCCGAGTGGAATTTTGTCATTTCCCTGTGCATTCTTTGCTTGGAGAATGATATGTGTAGTAGAGTAGGCGCCCCGCCTACTCTACTACAATATGCCTGTAAGTTTATTTACCATCTGTTAGCGTTCATATTATGTGTTAACACAATATTAATTCTTGGAAGTTAAACTGTGATCGATATAATGAAAGAAAGTCCTATCGCATCACATGTACACCCATGTGCAGATCGCAGTGCACATGTTTATATGTAGGCTATACCAAACGAATTAATGTGCAGTTAGTAATTTCATATCTTGTTTATTGTAAGTCAGTTTTTTTTAAAAAGAGAAAGCATCACAGAAGTAAACATTCTGGAAAGGGAAAACTGCTTCATGTGTTTGTTTTCTAGCAATCTAACTTCTTCTGTAACAGTTCGCTGTGTAACTAAACACGAATGACGAGAGCGGTAATCCAAAAGGGAACTTTTAATGACACAAAGAGAATTCACACTAACACACGAAACACAATCAATACCGGACAAAGGAATGGGGGAAAACACAAGGCTAAAATAACAAGGGAACAGAATCAGGGAGAACAGAATCAGGTATGGGGCTAATTAACTAAGGCTCGGGAGGCCTGGAGGGCGCCAGCCGCTCGGGAGGCTTGGAGGATGCCGGCAGCTCCGGAGGTCTGGAGGGTGCCGGCCGTTTCGGAGGCCTGGAGGGTACTGGCCGCACCGGAAGCCTGGAGGGTGCCGGCTGCTCGGGAGGCCTGGAGGGTGCCGTGCCGGTCATCCCATCAAAGGGGGGGCACCCCCACAAAATTTATTTGGGGTGTTTCCAGGAACTCTGGCTTGAAGGCTTCTGGAAGGCCGGACGGGACCGGCTCGGAGATCACAAGGAGGCCAGACAGGACCGGCTCAGAGACCACAGGGAGGCCGGACAGGACAGGCTCGGAGACCACAGGGAGGCCGGACGGGACCTGCACGAAGACCACAGGGAGGCAGGACGGGTCCGGCTCGGAGACCACTGGGAGGCCGGACGGGACCGGCTCGGAGACCACAGGGAGACCGGACGGGACCGTCTCGGAGACCACAGGGAGACCGGACAGGACCATCTCGGAGACCACAGGGAGGCCGGACGGGACCTGCGCGAAGACCACAGGGAGGCCGGACGGTACCGGCTCAAAGACAACTGGGAGGCCGGACGGGACCGGCTCGGAGACCACAGGGAGACCGGAGGGGACCGGCTCGGAGACCACAGGGAGACCGGACGGACCGTCTCGGAGACCACAGGGAGACCGGACAGGACCGGCTCGGAGACCACAGGGAGACCGGACAGGACCGGCTCGGAGACCACAGGGAGGCCGGACGACCGGCTCGGGGAGTAGGTCCCCTTTAACCGGCTCTTGCTGTTTCCAAGAGCGGTAATCCAAAAGTTTTTCACACTAACACACGAAACACAATCAATACCGGACAACGGAATGGGGGAAAACACAGGGCTTAAATAACAAGGGAACAGAATCAGGGAGAACAGAATCAGTTGTGGGGCTAATTAACTAATAATGACATCGGGAACAGAAGGTAAGGGACTAATTAACTAATACTAACCTAAGGAAAACCAAAACAAAACAGAATGTAAACGTGACATCTTCAGAGCAGCGCAGTTGCGAGTTATTTTAGTGGCGGAGTGATACAAACATTCAGGGAAGCGGTTCAACATTCAGTTTCCGTGATGATCCTGGTAGAATATCTCACGGCTATCAGCCAATCAGATTCGAGAACCGGAGAGAACTGATGTATAACAAAATATATCTCATCCATCCGTACATCAATACCAGATTTTGCAAAGTGGTTGATGTAGGAGAATGGAAAATAGGAGAGCCGAACATGTACAGGTCCCGGGTCGGGTCCTCTGTGAAGACCTCTAGTTGTCTAGTATATAGTCCTTCTCATAGACAAGACCAGACAATAGTAGTATGTGTGTGTTAAACTTCCCAGTTTATCAAATTAACCAGCTATAAAAATGTACAAAAGTAAAAGAACACAGTAATGCAGCAGTGTTATTAATGAACAACATCACATGTTAAAAACAATGACATGAAACGGTTTTCTGCAGTTACATACATTTATTTAACTGAAGATTTGTGTGTTTATTTAAAAATATTAAGCCGTTACAGTATAGCTGGGGCTGTGAAGGATCCATCATATCAGCCTGGCAAAGGACGCATTTTGAGGCTACATTTGAAGGAGCCTTCGAATTAGGACATTCTTACCAGCCTCCAGTTGCTCTTCTGTGATGTAATCAGACTTCAAATGCAGCCTTTGAAGGACACTTGAATTGAGACAAAGCTATTATGTCTCTGGGTCAAATAATCACAGGAATTGTTGAATTGAAAAAAATATTAAGCCGTTACAGTATAGCTGGGGCTGTGAAGGATCCATCATATCAGCCTGGCAAAGGACGCATTTTGAGGCTACATTTGAAGGAGCCTTCGAATTAGGACATTCTTACCAGCCTCCAGTTGCTCTTCTGTGATGTAATCAGACTTCAAATGCAGCCTTTGAAGGACACTTGAATTGAGACAAAGCTATTATGTCTCTGGGTCAAATAATCACAGGAATTATTGAAAGTTAGTTTGTTTTATTTTTCCTCAGTATCCTCTGATTGTCTCGTTGAGATGTTTTGCAGGGGGTCCTCTTAGTACCAATGCTGGAGAGCCAGAAACACAGACGTGACTGCTCACACAATGCTCACCTGTGTTCAAAGTACCGCAGCATCCCAACAAAAGAAAACACCACATTTTCTCTAACTAAAGGCTTATTTTTTGCCATCGGAGTCAAGGGGAATATTCTTATATCCTTCTTGCACATTAAGAGTTACAGTTTCCATGGCAACTATCATCATTACATTTTGTTAAGCTTACCTGTTTGTGTTGGAGCACAATAGTTAAAAAAATTTGATATATCTGCACAATATATCTGAGTGATAAAACCTATATGAGCATTTAGTCATTAGTAATCCTGGTTATAGACACACTCACTCAATAACAAAAACGCTAATTTAGAACAAGACTGGGAGTTAAGATTAGTTTATTTAAGTGTAACAAATTGAAAGGGTTTCATTCACAAATGGTGTCGATTAACTTATAATTTAATTGATTTACGTATAATTATAAAGTACGTACTTCCACTGAATATCTCTCTGTGAGGCAATGAGCGTATGTATGTGTATATGGGGCAGTAATTATGATGAAGCTTGCTTATGTACCCAAATGTTCTAGAGTTGACCGAAGAAAACACAAAGATGAAAATGATGGCATTATTCATGCAAAGTATCTTTTCTTTGGTATGCCGCTTGGACTGTTAATGAAATGTAAGTTCCCCATAAAGGCCAGAGGTATATTTTTCGTAAAAAAAATTTGTTCATTTTATCACTATCCTCTTGTTCTTGTTTGTTTATTGCCAGAGCAATAAATCTCATATTTTTGTGATTAACACCATAAAAAACATTAGCATATTGTAATAAGTGTTGAAGTAAAGTCATGAAATTAGAACATGCTCACTAATAAATAAATTAATGTACATTTGTTTGATTATACATTAAAACACTACGGCCCGGTTTCACAGACCAGGCTTAAGGTTATTCCCAGACTTAAATGAATGTTTGAGCTGTCTCAACTGGAAAATAACTTGCCCTAACATATTGTAAAATTATAAGTGCCATTGTTTTGTCTAAAGATGCACACCGGTAATGTTTCTTTTTATAAAAGTGACTCAAATATCCTAATTCAACTAAGGCGTAGTCCTGGCTTAAACTAAACCTTGTCTGTGAAACCGGCCTTATAAATTTCCAATGGCTCAATGTAGGAGCTGGTAGTCTTTGAGATGATGTTTATAGCAGGTCAACGAATATATACATAATAATAACACTGATATATTATTTGTCTCTTTTTTTTAAAGTGAGCACATGTAGTGTTTTTTATTGAGGTCCTATAGTTATTGTTGAATAACTATACAGGTAGCAGACTGATTCGGAATAGCACATTTTTACAACATTATCTGTTACTGGGTGTAAGTGTTCACTCTGGGTTATTTTCAACACATAGCTGGGTCTAAAAGGGACGATCCCATATGTTGGGTTAAATTGACCCAGAAAATGTTCACATTTGACTGAGTTAAAACAACCCAGCATATTGAGCTAAAAGATTCATTTATATACCAACAGCTGGGTTTATCCCTTTTTAATCCAACCATGGGTGTAAATTAGCCAGAGAAAATTAAAAATGCACAGAGTGCACCTTCAATGTAGCTGAATGGTAGACTCATCTATCTACACTTGTCTCTGCCAACCGGTTGTTCATAATTCCCAGCGCACCAACTCCTCCTGAGAACTCATTCCGTGAGCTGGACTCTGACTGGCGAGGATGCCCGTTGGCCATCTCTGACAACTGCTTCTGCATGATTGCCAGGTTAACTTTATTCGCAGCCAGAAAGTCCTTCATGGAGATCATCTCTCCAGACATTCGACGTCCATCGATCTCACTTTCATTGACTGTATCTGTCTCAATGGAGTTGTCACGCCGGGTTCTTGTGTGCCCAGGCACTACCGCATTTCTCCGTAGATGGCGGTTCCCTCTGCCTGGGCAGTGGCAAGGAGACTCCAGTCTTTGCAGAAGCCAGTTGAGAAATTGCTTGATAACGATAGAAATAACATTGAACAGAGAGTAGATGCAACACACCCCTGTTAGTATGAATAGGAAGTTTCCAACCCTGTAGGCGGCCTGAGCCTTATACATCTCACGTTGGTTGCTCACCATGTCTCCGAAGCCAATGGTGCTAAAAGCCACAAAACAGAAATAGAGGGAATCCAGATACCCCCAGCCCTCAGCTGAGGAATACATTGCAGATGCGCAGCAAGAAACTAAGACGGCGGCGACTCCTAAGATGAGCATCACGCAATATACTGAAGGTTTCCAGCCAGCCAAGCTGTCTGTATGCCGTTCTCTGCTGCTGATGGAGAGACGCTGGCAGTTTTGAGGTGGCCCTGCTTTACGCTGTTCTCTGCATTCATGGCAGAATTTTAGGAGGAATGCAATCACAGTGATGACACGTTCCAGGAAGAGGTTAAAAAACAAAATGGTGGCGGCGCAACCAATGAGGCCATAAAAGATCAGGAATATCTTCCCTGCAATAGTGACAGGTGTTGTCATCCCAAAACCTGAACCACCAACAAAGACACAAAAAACACAGATTACCAGAAACACAATATAAGTAACAGGTTAGTTAAAAGACGACTGCTTAAAAAATATTATTTCTTTCCTCTGAGGAGTTTCAAAGAAAAAAAATACTGAATTACATTTAGTTAAATATTTTATTGTAATCACAGTGAAAGGGCAAACCTTGAAAAAGACACAGAAATGCACTAAACAATACAAATTTGTTTAAAAAAAGAAAGTCATGCACGTTTGAAATAATAGCAAGGTATGTGAGTATTTTTAAGTGCAAGCTATTTCTTCACCAGTGCCATCAGTATTGTATTGAATTACTTTAACTGTACTGTCACTACTAATATTAGTGCTTGTCAGTCAGTTTTTTCTAAACGGTTACACTTATCTGATATAGTCATCAAAACACATATTGAAATATGCTGCCCAACTCATAAAAACAATTCAACCATCGGTTGTAGAATTGATCACAGCCGCTGCATCATATTGCTGCAGGTAGCCTGGTTGAGGCTAATTAAAAACGGAGCCTTAATTGTTCCTTAATGAGCTACATGTGCTCAAATCCCACATGAATCCCTGGCTCCAATCAGTTCCACCATTTCACCGTTCATTTTTCCCTCTCAAACCACTAGAAACAGGTTGCCGTTGGTGATGGCAGCCTTATGTAAACAGTTTTTCTTTTTCCTTTCACCCATTTACATCCATCATAATCCTTTAGCCACAAGAATGGCTTTGCAGACTTTTTCAGCAGTGATTTTGAGAAGGAATTCGTCTTTTTTTAATTTATATTTGTATGCTAATTATTTTATTCTTTCTCAGTATCGACAGCTTGTATTTTAGCAGCTGATATAAAAATGAATTTATAGACCTGCTTTTCTTAGATGAAACATATATAGACAATGCACATTTCGTAATCAGAAAACTATATAAGACAAAACATTTATGTAATGTTTAACTATATTCAATCAGTGTTTTATCTTATTAAACCATAAAAAAATGAGAAATGATAATTAGGTTATCCCTGCCATCTTTTTCAGATCCGATGAATATAATATTAAGAGCCTATAAGCAGTTATTATAATTGTGCTAGTTTTATTTGTTAAGAAGAAATTATGTTGTAATGTTAAAATAGTTTCGCTTTCCGAGATAACAACAGCTTTTTCACGCATTTGAAATATAAAAAACATCACACATTGTTCCCATTGTTTATGCAATCACTTTAATCAAATGGTTAAAAAAATAGTGTGTGACTTAAATAGCATCTCATTTGTAAACGTCAGTAAATCTATAGCTAAAATAAATATGGTTTCATATTCTGTTAATGTCATATAAATGTTAGCAGGAACCTGTTGCGCATTTTGCAACGTACCTGATACCTACAAGAATTTAATTTTCTTACCATTTTGTCTAAACAAGTATTTCTAGCCAACATTTGGTTCGCGCATCTTACCTATGGTTGACACCACAGTCCCGACAAAATAAAAAGCCCCGGTAAAATCCCATCGAGGTCTGGTTGAGTCCACACGAATACCGGCAACGTTGGCCTCCTCATAGTTCCTCAAGAAGTTCTTCAGGTCGTCTTGATTAAGGTTGTACTTCTGGGTGAACTGCTCGATCCTCTGAGTCCATCTATTTTTGGCAAGCGTCTCTTTCGGATGCTCCAAGGCTGAAAACACCGCCGCTCCACATAACAGGTAGATGATGATTAGCAAAGCCAGCATGAGAAATCTTGCATTGTCTTCATTTAAGGGACCGATGCTGTTGCAGCAGCATCCACCTCGGCAAGCCATAATTTCACAGGAATGTTAAAGGAACAAATGCACGTAAAACACCACCACCACATTGTCTCCAGTTCATGATGGATCATTTATCTTTTCTGTTCAGTCGTGAAACCTACTCTGCGTCCGGACATTTCAAGCGTCCTATACTAAAATAGATTAGATTTTTTCTACTTGAAATTTCTAGTTTCTTCTGGAAAACATATCTTAATTGATGATCTTTCTTTCCATAATCGTGGTGGGCTGTCCGACCCCAACCATTCCAAGAGCGTGCGTAAATCTGCTCAGTGCGTAACTTGGCGTCAGAGGTCTTCAGTCCGCATAGAAAGTGTCCTAGACTGTCATGTTGGCATGACCATTAGGAATGTTTACAATATTTGATCCGATTACACGCTTTGGGAATAATTTTTTTTGCGATCAATAGCGCATGACCTTTTGGATCAGGTTGGGAAATTTTCAACATTTACTCTGGGATGGCCAGAAGCGCCTTCTGCAAATGTCACAGTTTGGACGGGGAAACGAAAATGCATTATGCATTTAGGACAGACGGACAGACAAGACACCGCGTATTTATAGATCCGTTCCTAAACTGTTCGATCGATTAGTTTCACAGAGCTGTGAAGTCTGATGCATCGCGTTATTTTTAGACGTTCTAAACGTGCTTGCCCTTAGAAACTTTACGGGACCTTAAGGAGATTGGATAGCTCATTTGTTTTAATAGGTGAGCAGTCATTGGACACATTAATTAAAATTAAGGGGCACAACATCCCCCTCTTTTTCTTTGATATATTTAAAGCTCTTTATTTGTGCACCCTTGACGAATTAGTTCTACAATGGCAGCACTGCACACATTTCAATTCAGTATTTTTAACCTTCCAACAGGTTAACCTCATGTTGGAGAAAATTGGAGGTATGAAAAGCAAAAATCTGTAGTCGTTCTCGTTTGCTTTTAATATAAAATGTTTTTTTCCCTGAAGGGAAACAACATTGAAAGACAAGGGGTTTATGTTAGATCTGGACTTTTGATGCTTCCAGTCCACTGCCCACCAGGTCATGGCTCTAACAACTGCATAGTTATATTTAGAATAGGGCAATTGTATATTAGTATAGTTCAAATAAATAGTCCATAATAAATTACAACAATCTCTACATGAGTATGACTTATATGGAATAACACAGATGACAAAATATACTGCAAACAATCAGAGATAACTGTGCTGCATGTACTGTCAAACTGTCTGTAACCATCATTAGTTGCTCAGCTTCCTCTTCAGCAGCCGAAATTGCACAATATCTGGCAAACTGTGTAAATGTCCCAAGCTGTGAAATCTGGTGTCCATGGTAACAAGAACAGGAAAATAGCAATACTTTGTAATGCGATATAGAGAAAATGGTGACAAATTAAAAGAAAATACATTGATCCTAAAACCCTTATTTGCTTTCTGTAAATGCATCCAATTCACCCAGAGCAAGAAAATGTGAAAGTCTTTATATTCAGTACTTGAAAAACAAAATTATAGCACCACCCAGGAGGATACCGCATCACATTGTGGCAATTATAAATAGAGAACAGTACATATCATTCTAAAAGGACACATACTCTCACAGAAAGTTCTATGCTGCATGAAATTAAATATGTTTTCTTTTGTTAGTGTAACTGCCTTTGTTTAAATTTAAAAAGAAAGGAAATGTTTTTTGCTTTTATACTCGATTCAAAAAGGTTCATAGCGCTTTAGAAAAAGTACACAACATTTTTCCCTTGGTATTCTGAATACTGTAACACAGTGATTTCACATAGGTAACGGTCTTTAAGGCACATCCTGTTTTTTACGAGAAGTTCTTCAGATGTCTATTATTCCTTTGGCTATGTGCAATATTTAGATGCTGGTCTGTCCTTTGGGCAAGGGCACTATAGAATTCCATCTGATGTTTGAAACCTCAAACTCCCAGGTGGGCGACGACTTTGGTAGGACAGACATCAAACTGACTGTGTAGGGGAGGAGGCAAGGCCTAAAAACATATATATTCTACACAGATTCGGCATAAAGGAAACAGCAGTTTAGAGTTGTAAACAACTGGTTGGGCTACAACCTAAACATGTTCTTATGGTAAAAATGACTTGTTTGGTTCAAAATGTAACTTCCCCATTACAGGTTGATTACCAAATCGCTTACAAGGTGTTGTTAATATGTGCTCAAAAATCATGGGTGTTTCCCTTAGAAGTCTTACATCTTATTATGAACAGCAATTTATGAGTATGGCACATAAAATAATGCGATCGTACACATCCTTTGCATTATTAGTTAAGGGACTGCCCCTTGGGCGATGTTTAAGGACAATAAGATGTTCCACAAATCGCTACAAAATATTTTTTTTATATTTTTATGTAATAAATTTAGTTATTTTTTTCCTTTTGGATGCATGTGTATTTTATATGTAAAGCACAAGAATAGCTTGAATCTATTGCCTCAAGGGGATTGATAAAGCTCTAAACTTTCGCATCATTAGTCCGACATCAAGATTTATCTTGTCAAGCTCTGTTTTTGTATTATAAATTATTTAAAGGATCCTTACGTAAAGTTAAAAAAATGTGATATGATTTAATGTAGATGACTGTAATACAGTTCAAAGTAGGGAAGGAAGAAAGGAGGTGGGAACCGGCTAACATTTAAACAAACTTTAAATCAAAACAAACAAACAAACAAACAAACCACGGAAGTAAAAGGGCCATTAATACAAACTTAAACACATGTCCGGCCCGGTCCTCTCTCGTCGTATACGACGGCTGCTCGTCCTTTTATGCTTCAGATCTCCTCCGTCAGAAATGCGGAGCCGGTGCGCGCACAGCTGATACCCATTATTACTCACGCCTTCTTGTCTGACGGCTCTCGTCCCGCCTTCCTCGCTACAATGACATTTTATATCCTAAATCAGTCAATCACTCTGCAGATCAAAATAAAATAGCTTTTCTCCACAGGGAGTAGAGAACATCATTGTTTGCATTCGAAGCTTTGAAGTTTAGACACTTTCCTGAATCCTTAGGCCGTTCATAAAATTGATGTCTTTGGATAAAAATAAAAATACATTAGATGGTAAATATTTAGTATTTTCTCAAATATGCAGCCTAAAAGCCTACTAAGTAATTTTAGACATTCAAAAATACAAATTTTGAGTGGGAGGTGGGTCATTTAAAGTGGAAAAAACTATTGCCTCATTTTTTTTCATTTTCAATAAAAGTTAACCTATCGCGCCTCAGAGAAAAAGGCATTCGTTTTCAGCAAAATAGCGTAAGGACTAAACTCTCGCATAATCAGGCATAGGGCAAAAGGCTCCCTGATAGCACACCTACATCTGGCAGACATCTAGACATGCATTTTCATCTGCAAAACATCTGGCAGATGCTGTTCGCTCATCTGCCCTACATATCTGAGATGTCTGCTGTCAGATGACATATAGACCTCTAGCAGATGTCTGTAAGACGTGTACGATTGAGAATGGATGTACAAGAGCTCTTTCTAAGATGTTTCTTAGCTTTCCTGTGGCTCAGTGGTAAGAGCATTGCGTTATCAACGCAACAAGGCATCAGGCAAACAGCCTCAAAAATAAAAGGCATCAGGCGAAACGGCCTGACTAATTATAACCATACAGTGCATTGAGTGCTTTGGTCCATACTGCGGTACATCACAGGCGCCTCCATATTAGGCTACTCAAGGTAAGAGTGTACTATAAAACATACAGGGAGCTGGGTTTTCCTGGATAAAAAGCACAATAACATTTACATTTCTTTACAGATTATATATTTTCACAATCTACGTGGAGAACAAAAGCGTTTTAGCTTCAGTTACTTGCAATCTCGATTGTTCGACCTTGAAAATCAATTTGATAAGGAATTGTGAAATATCCATGAATTGTCCTGTTGTTCAACTCAAAAGCCTCTATGTGAAACCATGTTAAGCAGATATTCTGAAATTGTAAGAAGATGTATTTTATTTAACCCATCGAACAAAACACCTGAGGTGATATTATTTAATGTTCCACACACTGTATAGAGAAGATACAATTTTGTAAAATAATTTGAGATTTCCTTGTTCTGCACGTTGATACAGCACCTGCTCCTCATTCCCATCAAATAACAAATATTTATAGTAATAGCTTTCCTGTAGCTCAGTGGTAAGAGCATGGCACCAACAATCCCGAGATCGTTGGTTCGATTCCAGGGGATTGCACGTATCAAATGTAGGCTATAGGACAATGCAATGTAAGTCGCTTTGAATTAAAGCGTCTGCCAAATGTATAATGTAATAGTAATATAAAAATAATACATATATATATACTATAATAGTATAGAAATAAAATGTATTATATTTATAATATATACAGCATAATGTGTACTGTATATTAGGAACAAAAACATACAGATACATACAGATATATCCCAAAACATAAAATTACAACGAAAAAAGTAATAATTTACAGATCCTGTTATAAATGCACTTTGTTATAAAACTTAAGCCAAACAGACAGTCAAATCTACAATAAGTAATGAAAAGTACGTTCTAGTCTACATACAGTGGAGGTTATAAGCTCATCATTACATACATTTATTGGGGGGGAAAAATCACATATACTGACAGCTTTAATTATTTGAATGAGAAATGGTGTCGTACATCCGAATATCTTTTTTAAGGGCCAGAAGCAAATGTCAATATATCAATATATAGGTCACTTATCATGGTTTCTTGATATGGTGTGTAGAAGGAAAATCTATTGCTCTCATAAACAGTTTAAAAAATCTGGTTTATATACTGAGAATCAGTGCATGTAGCAATAGAAAGTAATAGCTCTTGCAGGAAAAATAAGTTTTATGCAGTTTCAGTAGAATACTGACCTTCTGTCTTCTCTCTGAGGATAGATCAAATGACGGTTTGCTGTGATTGCAGGCCTGAAGTTAGACTCAGTTCTTAACTCCAAACAAGGGTCATTAGTCTCTGTTCATTTTTTCTCGCTGTGGTTGTTCTGTGGTGCCCTGCACTGACCATTAGACCTCCAAGATCATGATACAAACAGTACTGCAAACAACACGGCCTGCAAGTCTTAGTTGTTAGAACAGAGTGCCAGTTACATACGCCTTTATTTAATACTGGGGATATTTAGATGTTCTAAGTAGGGATCAGTGGTAGTCTTTCAATGTTAAAAATAATATTCATGTCCACATTTCAAAATGCTAAACAGATGTGATTTTTTTAAACTGAATAGTATTACAATAGCTAAAAACCTTGGTTTGGTTACTCACAGGTATCAGAATGAAAGGCAGAAATTCAAGATGAAACACAACATCGGAAAGCTATAACAAGTCATAATAAAATGTGAAAGTGGTCACAAGAGGGATATGCGGGTCTCAGATTCTCTGTATATGTTGTCTTTATGGTAACAGTTGAATTCTGATGCCTTTCTCATTATAACACACATGAGTTACAGTTTTATAATGTATATAGTCTTAAAATGCACACTCTCAGCTTTATTTAGAGTGTATTCACATCCAGATTATCTGAAGGCTTTAGGAATTACAGCTCTTTAATATGAAGCTCCCCCCTTTATTAAGGGACCAAAAGTAATTGGACAGTTGAATCAAAAGCTGTTTTATTCACAGGTATAGGCTTTTCCTTAAATAATTTCTTCATAAATGAAGCATGTTAAAGGATCTGGAGTTGATTACACGTGTGGTGTTTGCATTTGGAAGCTGTTGCTGTGAACCCACATCATGGGGTTCAGGGAGATCTCCATGCAAGTGAAACAGACCATAGTTAGATTTCAAAAACACAACAAATCCATCAGAAAGATGCCAGGAACATTAAGAGCGGCCAAATCAACAATTTGGTACATTCTGAGAGAAAAAAAAAACACTGAGCTCAGCAACAAAAAAATCCTTTGACATTATCCATATATCATATATTATGATAAAGAAAAAAATCTTCATAACGTCTAGTTTGGAGTTAAGAACTGAGTCTAACTTCAGGCCTGCAATCACAGGACCGAGCCATTTGATCAATCCTCAGTGAGAAGATGGAAGGTCAGTATTCAACTGAAACTGCACAAAACTTGTCTTTCTATTCTACATGCACTGATTCTAAGTCCAGATTTTTACCAACTGTTTATGAGAGCAGTAGATTTTCGTTCTACACACCATATCAAGAAACCATGATATATTTCAAAATAAGTGACCTATAATCTGGAAGTGGTCACAAGAGGGATATGAGGGTATCAGATGCTCTGTTTATGTCGTCATTATGGCAAAAGTTGAATTCTGATACCTTTCTCATTACTATAACACACAATTTACTATATATATGCTTCCTCTTCATTAGAACGCATAGAAAAGTAACAGATCCATGGATTGTGTTGATTTAGTGAATAAATGTGTGTTCTTGTTGACTCTTCAATACCATCATCCACCGTTCAAATACTCAAGAACATAAATGTGGTCTTGATGGAACTGAATACTGGGGATGCAATAGATGATGAAGAAATTTGATGGCCCAGAGTTTACAAGACTGTTATCTCTTACCTTGTTTACCCCCAAGAGTTCCCCACTGTAAGCTCAAAACAGCTTGTGTCTCAGTCTGATGGCTTCATGAAAATATGAGTCCATTATATTCTTAACAGTGAGAAATGGCCATTGGTCTTCTTGAGGGTTTTTTGTCAGGGTAAAAGACAGGGCCTTTCTTCAGTTCGCAGCTGCTATGTGGTTGCTAAAAACTCAATTTCCACAAGTGGTCATAGACGTTAAGACTGTCTGTTTCACCGAGATAACAGATGTTTTAAGATTAATTCATAACAAAAACGTGCACTTGTTCACATTCATGTTCTCTCTGATACAGAGATTACCCCGGAGGAGACCAGCCCTTTGGCAACTGCTCAGCGTTGCTGTGGGCAACACTGATTGCATGGATGCGTTCACATGGATGAGTGGGGCAGAATAGCTAACACGTTTTACAACAGTACGTGGCAGAAAGGAGCAACACAATCCCAGGAGTCACTCTGCTGTGTTTTCCTTTCCTTTACCCGACACTAGGAACTCACTCACCCACTTTATAATTCAGCCCTTCAAGCAGTCATTTTTTTTAAGATTCAACCGTGCAAATTAGATACAACTTCTAAGCCATACTGGAAAGCTACACTATCTCAGACATACAAGATCATTCACTGAACTTCTTAAGAAGTCTGTCAGTAATTTACAAGAGAACGGAGAAATAACTGAGATGAACAAAGAGTTCCCAGGACCCGTAAGACATGGTGCACATCATTATCTTGGAATTTCATTATAACGAATGGCTCCAAACTGAACGTCTCATACGGTGCTGATGTAGGCCCGGGTCATCTGTGGTTTCAGATGTGGACTGATGGTGTGAGGGCAGTGAAAGAGGGCACTTGGGTTGGGAAGCTGGTAATTAGTTCAGTTCTAATCTACTGTATTTGAGCAGCTGGTTTTTCATGCAGTCTATACACCAACAGAAGGACAGAGCAGATGCTGGTTACGGTGAAATGATGAAGATATTAATAAGAGTGTTCCCTCAAGGTCTGCCTCGGAGGAAGCCAGAGGCATAAATTGTATAGTTTCACAGCATAACAGATGCCTGCATTGCTGATTCTTTTAAATGAACATGGTTGAAGTTTATGTTTTAGTTTAAAGATTATATGTTGAATACCTTCTGCTGTATGTATAACTCTCTTTTAGCCTTTTAAAAAAGGACTGTTACATTACCATGGTACCATGACGGTATCAGATGGTACCATGTTGCTTTGATGTATGGCATGGTAAGAAATGTTTACCATATTCATATAACGCGTTTTACCTTTAAACTCAGAAGGTATTTTAAAGAAGACCAAGGTAGTACCCATAATACAAAACAAAAATATTACATTCTCATTCAACCACATCCATAAAGATTAAACGTTTATTAAATTAGTTTAAAGTAAATGGAGCAACTGGTCAAATGACAGCAGAAAAAGAACACCGGGTTCTCCAAGAATTAGGTTTGGAGTTTTAAAACTTCACCTTTTCTTCGTCAAGATGCAACTGATCTCCAGTGGCAGAAAGAAATCGATTGATAATCGAGCTGTTAAGCTACTGAGATCACAATTTTCCTGTCATTACCCTCTTGCAAGAACGTTTAGTTTATAATTTCATTAACAGTTATAAGTTACAAAAAGTGGTAGCTGAAGAATCGCAAAAATCTAATCAAAATTATCACTTTAATAAAATTGTTCACCCATATATGAAAATAATAATTGTCTCATCCTGATGTTGCAATGAAGCATTCCATGGAACTGAAAAGATAGATTTTTTTATACTGAATATTTAACTGTTGCTATGAGCTATTACTATTGTCCTACGGACCACGTACAAAAATATCTATTCATGTTTCACGATAAAAACGTGCAAGGACACAATGCCATTACCCACAGATTTTACTCGTTTGCTATCGTCCTCTGCTAATAATTAGCTATTTTAAAAAAGCAGTAGTTATGAAAAATGCTCAGGGAGCTCCGATTATAGACATTTTATTCATCCAACAATAAAAGACATTTCCTAAAAACTGACAAAAACTGATGGCTTGTCACATTCTAAAGTGCTTGTTTGTTAGAGGCCCGGCATACATGCTTAAATCACGTAATAAAAAAAAGCTATGACAGAGAAAGAACCTGGAGCGTTTCAGTTTAACACAACACTAAACATTTGGTCCTTGAAAACCATAAAGTACACACACAGTTACGCTTTTTTCAAGAGCACAAGCATCTTCAATGCCAGCAATATCGTAACAGTCTTCAAAGTTAAGTGGTAGTTAAAATGAATAATGAATAACTGGCACTGTCGAGTAGCAAAAAAAGGTTCAATATTTGCTTTTATGTAGGACATAAGTATAATTAAGTTTATAACAGCAAATTTAACCGCTAAAATTAGTCATATATTACGTTGCCATGTTTTTAACATCACTTTGGCCAAAAGTAAAAGCATCTTCATGAAATACAAATATACATTAATTTACATATACAGCATCTCTCATGGATGTATCTCTCAATAGCACACTGACCCCAGCCATAAATAGACATATCAAGGATAGAAACATCTTAGGCAAACAAGTACGCAGATCTGCATGCTTGAAATGACCCATAAAACAAAAATAAGAGAAAATAAATAAACAGAACATCAAGTGGTCTCTTGCACCTCTAAAGCAATACACTGGGCATGCAGGCTGGATCTCCACCACATGGCATAATGCATGCAAGCTTAATTAGGAATATCAGAGCTGTTGTTACGATTTCCATATTTGTGATGAATGAAGAGGAGCACCACACCGAGGAAGAAGCAGATTGAGCCCACGGTTATGTACGCAATGCCCAGGAAGGGGTTTTTCCCACCCATCCAGGAGATGGTGCTGAGGATCACGCGCTTTCTGCCGTCGAAGCTGCGGACGGGGTAGTCTGAGTGCAAGTGGTTGAGGAAATGAACTGAATGAAGGACAACTTTTTTTGGCATTTTGTTAGGAAAAATCAAGCTCAAAAAGTGTGACCACGGGCTGATGCATATAGCACTTAAAACGGACAAGCTCCTATTTAATTTTGACTGGTTTTAAAAATCTTCTGGAAGCAAATGCCTAAAGTGATTTTGAAAGACAGTACAGTGTTGAGACCACAGCTGTATGGATGGATCTGACAAAGATGCTTGCAAATTACTGGCAAGATTACTGAGAGTTAAAGTTTAGTTCAAGGTACTTTAAACAAATTTCTTTCATATCCACTAGCACAAAGAATCCAATTTTAGAGTTAGGTTTGTAAAATAACCAGAACTTAACTTTTTAAAAGTGCAGACATACACAAACATGTTGTTTCTACAGTAGCCCTAAACGGACATGTTTGTCTTGTGTCAGATGCCGTAGCGCTTAGAAAGGGAGGGGTGGAGTGAGCCATTTATAAATTTTAAAAACGCTTAATAAAAACATCTTAAAGTAAACATTAATATTTACTCCTACGTACTGTATATTATAATATGCACATGCAGGTGCAGGTAAGAGTATGCAGCGTAAGGATACTGTAGGTGACCTCCAGAGTATAATTGCCTCTGGGTAAAGTGGGTGTCATGCTGTTTTTCTTCTGAATGATGCGGTATAGCTTTCTGAAGGTGGGAAGGGCAGCGGTGCGCATCCACACAATGAAATCCTCATTTATGAAGCCATTATTTTCTGAGTCTGTGTCCAGTTCATAAACAGGTTTGCCCCAGTTGATTGGCTTTGCCGTGTCTGAGATGAAGATAGTTTTAGTTAAGTGTGTAACCAATGACCTAAAATGTCCTATATTTAAAATAACTTTACCTTGAAAAACAGCTGAAAGATTTGGGTTATTGCTGCCAGGGTTTCTGAACTTGACATGCTTGTCTGTCCACCACGCAATTCCTTTTTTGGTTAATGGAATTGGGTTCCTTGTTCCATTGGGATCAATGTAATACAATTCCAATGTGTCTAAAGCAAGTAATAAACAATAACATTCCTAAGACAACACTCTGTGTGGGATGTGTACTAGGATGGCATGTTTTTGGATCCAAGTCTTACCATTAAACATGCTGTTAGCAATAGCTCCACATGGGGCTATAGGCCTGTTTTCACTGTTATGGTATGGCTCACATTCTTTACTTGGTTCCTAAAAACATAAAATGTGTACTTCTGTAACATTTGGTGTCATTTAACAGTTTGATTTCACCTGTTAAATACATATATTTAGGATTTTTCTAATTCTTTTGTAGTATTATTATTATCATAAATTACATTGCAAGTCAAGTTTTGCATTAATGACAGCATGCAAAGCTATCATCATCACAGATTTGCTCAACTCATTATTACAGAATCCTAAATATTTCAACAATTGCAGCATCCAATAAAGCATCATAAAGTTTTGAAAATTACTTTGAAAATGACTTCATGTGGCAAAACGTAGGTGAAATGTATTTTCATCACTTAGTCAAAGTTAACCAAAAACAGGCAAAGAGATTTCAAGTTGCCAATCCCTTCTGTCATACAGCACTTGTGCTGACATGCATCAGCTTAAAGCATAATTTACTGTCAAAAGTTGAACACAAAGTCTTAAACTTGTAATACCTTTAGAGAGCCCTCGTCTCCGTTCAGCTGGCTGTCATCTCTGGACTTAACATACCGCCGATGGTTTTGGTAAAAATTTGATAGGCCGTAGTACATGAAGACATTACTCTGAGAAAACATATATAAAAAGTATTCAAATGTGAACTGTTATTATGAAGGCAGGCCATTCATTCCAGTAATGCAACATCCGCTGAAAACTGAAGAATAGAAAAATCTAAATCTAAATGTAAAATATTATCGGTCGAGGGAATTAAAGCTGTTTTTAAGCCTATTGTTATGATCATATGTAACAATGATAACAACAAAAAATATTTTACTTCATCAATACAGAATATGCCATTACAATAAATAAATTACAATGGAAGTCTGCGAAATAAACGCTACAATGCACAGCGTTTTAAAATTAAAGCCAGATACCTTACATTTTGTTTTAAAATTAGATTAGTGAATTGCCCAACTGATTTGTTGACAAATGTCTCATACAGACTTTAGTTAAGTTATTATCTGTATCACCTGATGCTGTCTATAATTTAACATGTAAGATACTGAACCCGGAACTAATAAATACTGTACGAGTATATACTCACCTCGAAAGGCTGGTCTAAACTGAAGGCAATGACACATTTGCATGGAGTCGTGTTGTTCCAGCTGTGGTTTATAGAGCAGTTAAAACACGGACTGGACATGTCAGTCCCAGTATAATCGATCTACAAACAAGTGAAACATACATGTTAAACACACTGTTGCATTACATCCGCGTGCAAAATTGTAAAATGAATACCTCACGGTCCCTTAATAAAGTGTAAGCAAAATGAAGTTTAGTAAAATTACGCAAAAACCAAAGACTCGGACCTCGAACTCTTTAATATTGTTGGAAGTCACGTATAGGCCGATTCCTATGGGGATGAAGATGAGGCCGATGACGAAGAAAGCGGGCAGCACTGTCCCCGCGGTTAAGATGGGCTGCCAGGCGGGTAAGCGTTGCTGTTTGAACGCCGTGTTGTCGGGCTTTCTGGTCCGTAGAGCGGTGTCGCCGAGCCCTGCGGATCCGGGGTGATGCCCGTCTTCGTCTTTCGCGCTGTAGCTGGACGCCATCATAGTTTGCTACAAGCTTAAAAAAAACTATATTAAAATACACAGATATGACTCTTCCTTAGCTGTAATTTGGTCGTGGTACGAAACACGATTTCTCTGTCTTCTGAAATTAGATTATTTCTACTCTACTGCAATGTCCTCCGGTAGTAAAGTTGTGTGCTTTGGTTGGTTAAGGCGGTGCTAAGGGAAGAGTCATCAAGTGGTGTCCGATTTCCGAAAAGAATCGTTTATTTGAGCAGGTTACCTGATTCAGTTGAACTGAGTCGCAAAGCGTTTGTTGTCAGTGAACTGTAAAGTTTGATTTGTAAATATAACTACAGAGTAAGAAATATTTTGCGATCAAAATCATATAAATATAAACAAAACTGAATTAATAATTTCTTCAAAAAATATATTCATCTGGTACGAACAAAATCGGCATGTAAAACAAATTTTAACACATATAAATGTAATTAATACAGCTGAAATTCCCACAATTTCTATTTAAATAAATTATTTCATTTAGATCGTAATGAAGCATTAATTTATAATTAAAAATGTTTTAATGTTCTGTAATCTTTTAAATCTTTTTGTAATCCTTTTTTCTGGGAACACAGGGCGACTCATTCGAATCAGTGAATAGGTTCTTTGAACTACTTCATTTAAAGAACCGTTTAAACAATTCGATTAAATAATCACTTTCCCAGCATCTGACTGGCGGGTGTCCTAACACGTGACACTACTGCGTTTAAGTGATAGAGATTAAAAATTAAATTGGTAGTAAAATTGCATTTATACAATTGTTTTTTACTATTACAACACAGTTTTTTATAAATCTTAATAAGGGTAAGAAGTGTACTGAGAGCATTCAGCTTTACTTTCAGATTTCATTGATTGTCTGCATGTAGGGCCCATACTGCATAATGCAGTGGTTGGAAAATTCCAAACAAATGAGTTTGTATAGGTTACTATGTTTGAATATGTAACTATGCAGGTGCTTGTGGGTGAGCACTACAATT
Organism: Triplophysa siluroides; assembly: GCA_006030095.1. NCBI lineage: Eukaryota > Metazoa > Chordata > Actinopteri > Cypriniformes > Nemacheilidae > Triplophysa > Triplophysa siluroides. The sequence continues at coordinate 765,592 of VCII01000128.1, read as the reverse complement.
AGAGATGATACAGGTCCACTATATTACAGAAGAGCTACTATAAAACTGAATGTTTAGAGACAGAGGTAAGCCTCAATGCTTAGAACTGAATGATGACATTTTAAGTATACCCAAGTGTGCCATTTGTGAATGTCTGGAAAATGCTACAAAGAAACATTTTAATCTTAATTTATGCTCTTATTTATTAGTATTCTAAATAGTCAAAGACAAGACATTCCTCTATTTCTCAGTTTTTGTCTTGTTTTACTTGTAGGCAGTGATCATTCATAAATTGAAAATGAATATTAGATCGATCAGTTTTAAACACTTATATTTCTAATTAATAAAATAAACAAAACAACTTGCACTTGACATGTGTATAGTATACAGGTGCTGGTCATATAATCAGAATATCCTCAAAAAGTTGATTTATTTCACTAATTCCATTCAAAAAGTTAAACTTGTATAATGTATACATTCATTCCACACAGACTGATATATTTCAAGTGTTTATTTCTTTTAATTTTGATGATTATAACTGACAACTAATGAAAACCCCAAATTCAGTATCTCAGAATATTAGAATATTGTGAAAAGGTTCAATATCGAAGACACCTGGTGCCACACTCTAATCAGCTAATGAATTCAAAACACCTGCAAAGGCCTTTAAATGGTCTCTCAGTCTAGTTCTGTAGGCTACACAATCATGGGGAAGACTGCTGACTTGACAGAAAGACGACCATTGACACCAGAGAGGCGAAGGGAAGGAAAAGATGTGGTAGAAAAAAAGTGTACAAGCAATAGGGATAACCGCACCCTGGAGAGGATTCTGTAACAAAACCCATTTAAAACTGTGGGGGAGATTCACAAAGAGTGGATTGCAGCTGGAGTCAGTGCTTCAAGAACCACTACGCACAGACGTATGCAAGACATGGGTTTCAGCTGTCGCATTCCTTGTGTCAAGCCACTCTTGAACAGCAGACAGCGTCAGAAGCGTCTCAAGACAAATAGGACTGGACTGCTGCTGAGTGGTCCAAAGTTATGTTCTCTGATGAAAGTAAATTTTGCATTTCCTTTGGAAATCAGGGTCCCAGAGTATGGAGGAAGAGAGGAGAGGCACAGAATCCACGTTGCTTGAGGTCCAGTGTAAAGTTTCCACAGTCAGTGATGGTTTGGGGTGCCATGTCATCTGCTGGTGTTGGTCCACTGTGTTTTCTGAGGTCCAAGGTCAACACAGCCATATACCAGGAAGTTTTAGAGCACTTCATGCTTCCTGCTGCTGACCAACTTTATGGAGATGCAGATTTTATTTTCCAACAGGACTTGGCACCTGCATACCGTGCCAAAGCTACCAGTACCTGGTTTGAGGACCATGGTATCCCTGTTCTTAATTGGCCAGCAAACTTGCCTGACCTTAACCCCATAGAAAATCTATGGGGTATTGTGAAGAGGAAGATGTGATATGCCAGACCCAACAATGCAGAAGAGCTGAAGGCTACTATCAGAGCAATCTGGGCTCTCATAACACCTGAGCAGTGCCACAGACTGATCGACTCCATGCCACGCTGCAGCAATTCAGGCAAAAAGAGCCCCAACCAAATATTTAGTGCTGTGCATGCTCATACTTTTCATGTTCATACTTTTCAGTTGGCCAAGATTTCTAAAAATCCCTTCTTTGTATTGATCTTAAGTAATATTCAAATTTTCTGAGATACTGCATTTGGGGTTTTCATTAGTTGTCAGTTATAATCATCAAAATTAAAAGAAATAAACACTTGAAATGTATCAGTCTGTGTGGAATGAATGTATACATTATACAAGTTTCACTTTCTGAATGGAATTAGTGAAATAAATCAACTTTTTGATGATATTCTAATTATATCACCTGCACCTGTATATGGCTGATTCATTGTCAGCAGAAGGTTCAAACAAGCTACACAATTTGTACCACAAGATGGCGCAAGACAACAAAGCAAAGACTTGCTGTGGTCAAAATTGTCTCTACAGTTCAACAAATCTCTCACAGAAATGCTCATATAGATTTGCCCAGTTTCTATCATTTTGTGTTTAGACTTCTTTTGTTTTCCAATAGCTTTGTCTTCAGATTCTTGAACTCTTGAACTTTGTCCTCCGTTTTAAGCACTTTCTTTTAAAGGCCCCTTGCTCAGCTTTAAAGGTACAACAGTGTGTAGCATTTTGAAGGATTTATTTACCAAAATGTAATATATAATACAAAACTATGTTGTGAGTGGTGAAGAAATACCTTACAAAATGAACCGAAATGTTTATATTAACTTACAATGAGCCATTTTATGTATATACACCGCGGGCACACCATGCAATTTATAAAATTGCACAGCCATGTTTCTATAGTAGCACTACACGGACAAACTAAGCGCGTTTCGTAAAACGAAGGATGCACCCGATTATGTTCTTCTTCTTCGGTTGTTTTTTGGAGGAAGCTTGCAAAGCCACTGCATAGAAGGATTAGCAGAAGCAGAGGAAGAACAACAACAAAATTTACGTGTCGTGTTTTTTATTAGAAATATATATAAATAATTATATAACTTCCGCAATATAAGTGAACTGTTTGTTTGATAGCTTTAGCTAATATATGAGCATGATCATCAAGAGAAGTAGCGTTTTTCCTTGTAAATTTTTTAGCACTTTGTAATTGTACTATAATTCCTTTTTGCATGGCCGTGTGCAAATCAAGTTAGAAATCATGTTTACAATCATAATTTGCATAAATAGGGGTGTAAATTATATTATAATACTGCTTAGCTTCTGTGCATACAAATGTGTAATTTAATAATTGATAGGATAAAATCCAAACTTCCACGTTGCATAGTTTATCAGCAATACAGTGTCAAAGAAGATTTGAGAAGATACAATTGATCAATTGGGGTGATGCCTTACTTTGCTTATAAACATCTGTAATGTTGTTTATACTGGGCTGTTGCTCCTCTGCCTCTCCTCGCCCTGCCTGCATCTCCAACACCCCTACATCTCCGCCCTCTTCCTCTCCCTCTTACTACCTGTGTTAAGTCCTCTGATTGACTCTGTGATGATGAGAAAAACGTCTGCTAAGACTTTCCCGGTTAGATTACACACCTTTAGCATTAGCAAGCGGTTTCAATAGGCAGTAAATTACGAACCAAGTTACCGTGCCAAAAAATGGCATGCAAGATAAGCGAATAAATCACTGACACAATGCTAAACAAGTAACAATAATATTCACTATAACGATTAGAGTAAATTATGAATTACGTAAATTTAATTTTTTTTTTTTCTTTGTAAATAAAAATCTTTGTAAATAAAAATTGACTTGCAAAGGTTACTCTCTGCTGTCTCAGACAACGACATCTCTGTCCTGTGTCCGTAGCTTCAGTCTGTTGTTCGCCTGTGAGACGTAGATTGCAATTATCAACACCACCGATAATGGCCGCTATAATTTACGGAACCCTTTTGTCCTGTGACGGCAACCGTAGCTTCTCTAATGGGAGGGGGAGGGGGGTGGCGGAGCTGTAGGTTGCAATTTCCTACATCGCCAATAGTGGCCTCTGAAACTTACACACAGAACCTTTAAGGTCAGACTGCACGCATTGCTGTGCTTTTTACTGTAAGGTCTTTTCCCTTTGGGGTTTTCTTGTATTCTTCTTTGAGTCCATACGCCAAAAGGTTGACCAACTTCATACATGCTGTCAGCTCTGTGATTTCTGTTCTGCCATCCTGGCAGTCGTATGCTCACGTTCCAGAGCAAACATGGCTGCATTTAGTTGGGCACTACCTATAACCATTCGGATCATTCAGCTGTCTTATTTAGCTTTTTTTGTTGATAGCCTCAAGAACGTTTTGAATTCTGTAGATGTTTTCAGGAGTCCTGGGACCTCTGGGTGTAAAGCTGCCTCTCATTGACCATCAATGCAAATTATTTCTAGCACATTAGCTCCTTTAAAACTGGCTTTTTGGAAGTTTAAAGCTCACAAATAGTGTTAAAACTAGATAACAAACAGACAGATAGATATTTGATCTATCTATCTTTCGATTATATCCTACACTCTAAAAAAAATCCGTAAAAAATAGGGCACAATATACTGTTTTAATATAAAGGAATTTTCCGTATTCATTTTTTCAGTTGTTTTACCTGTATTTTACATTTTTCACTGCATTAAATTGCATTTAAGCATAAACGGAAATGTCCGTAAAATAAAGGAAAATGTACTGGTAATTTTCTGCCAGTACTTTATCCGTTTTTTTACGGAATTAATTTTTACAGTGTAATCCACACACCTCTGTGCATGGAAGGGTTAAGAATAAATTTGAGAGTACTGAATAAACTAGATAGGTCTACTAAAATAATCTATTTTAGGTCTCATGTGGAAAATCCTGTTTGGTTGCCAGGTGGTTTATCTCTGAGTGAAGTGTCGTATGGCAACCGCAAGGATGTTTGTTCAAAGCTGAAAATTCAATGTGAGTGTAAAATTCCATTACGGCTAAACTTTCCCTTGATTTGATATGTGGAGAAATTGGACACACTCTTTGTTAACGCAGATAAGATTCAGAAAAGAGAGGTAATATAAGCTAAGGGCTATGCCCTACAAAATACTTGTTAGAAATAATATTTAATCGTGAAAGATTTTGCATTTCATGTTTAGAGTATTGAAAAATTACAGAATTCCATAATAATCCTTTTATTATTAGTACTTTCTAAACGTTTCTTGAGCATTTAAAAAAGAGGATACATAAGCTAAGGGCAAACAGTTTAAATATTGTGTCAAATTTAGAATACAACAAGAATAGGAACCAATTCCCACTATTAAGTAATTCACAATTCATGTCCAGTTGTTTTCTCATGTGGCAAGTAGCCGTGTAATAAGGGGGATAATGTACAAGCAGCCGGTTGTTATCGCTTTGCGTCAGGTCCTGATCACACTGTCTGGGCTTATTTCTGCGATAACAACTGGCTGCCTGTACATTATCCCTAACTTAACGCTCCATTGAGCAACAGCTCTCAATGTAATTCTCCAGTTTGCATATGTAAACTGTCTGGCACATCCCATTTGGTTAGCCTATGACACGTGAGACCCATGTGTGTTTAGCATCATTGACATCATACCCTGCAGAATGCTATTGTTGAATCTGAATGTGGATGCAGATCACAGGAACTTTGGCATAGGGGAAGACAAAGACTATGTTTTTAGAACAACATATTAATGATTGCTTTAAATTTTCATAGAATGCATGAATCATGTAACCTTTAGCTCCAGATCTTGCTGGTGTCCTCGAGGATCACAGAGACAGATGTATGTATTATGACATATATGACAAAATTCTTCTTGATGGATGCTTGCATGAAAGGACAAAAAACCTGACAGTGGTACAACTTTGTTCATATGGTTCCGAGCAGAAAACCGACCAACCTGAATGTAGATCCATAAGATTTGAACATTTACAAACCAGTCAGACAGCTCACATATCTGCAGAGCAACAGTGAAGCATGCTAAACAATCCAGAAACCACGTCTTCAAATTTTTTCCTCCCAATATTTCTGCTTTCTCAGCAGGAGATATTAAAATGCTAAACCACCATGTTTAATCAGCTGCTGAAGATGCCGTAAGATGCTCGGCCGAAAGAGCAAGGGGCCTATGTGCTGTCAAAGCCTGAAACAAGAATTGTTCATGAATAGCCATTCAGACATTAATTCCTATCGACTCTTGAAGAAAAGATGAAAAAAGGAACAGACAAGCAAATCCCTAAATACTAGTGGTGTATGAAAACTCTAAACTCTTTCAGTTTTTAGTCTCTGCGTATCACACAGGATGGGGTGACCATTTAAGAATGATTTAGGTGTCAGTTATGCTACAATTATACTTAAATGCATAATAACCTCATGCTGCATTCCCTTCATGTCCAAATTACCATAATTATGTGTTTGCAACCGGTACAAACCACTGATGTCTTCATCAAACTCATAATTACATGTTTGAAACTCCAACTTGACCATTATGACATGGAAAAAAAAAGTAGTTACGGAAGCAAAAATAGCAGTTATTTATGTACCTTTACACACATTATTTTTTGATGTGCCATTTTATTATAGCCATTTTTAAATTATGAACATATGCCATGGATAAATCATTTCTGAGTTAGGGATGTGAACAGCTCCAATAACAAAGTTATTGTTTCGTAATTGCATTAGTTTCTGTGCAACATGAATGGAGCCCTTAATGATCAACTTTCAAATATTTTTAAACTTACAAAAGTTTTATCAATGTAAAACTTGCAATAATACATTGTATTCTATTTTATATTTTTTCATAATTACCTCTCTCTACTCCTGTTTGTATTATCTGTATATAAAGCTGTAAAAAAAGTTCTTTTTAAATAAATTTTGAATTAAATTTACTTAATTTGGTTGAATTTCATTTGATGATGCTAATATGAGGCATAGGGTCACAGCTTGTAAATGCATGCGGCATCATTATATGATCATTAGAGGATCAAGGGGTGAACTTAGACAATCAAGAAAGTCATGAAGAAGACATCATGAGTCTTGAGGATAATGGATCCACCTGTTTTTATGTGTTTAGGTGAACACTAAGCCAATCCATTTTGGCAACTTTAAAGGCCATTACATCAATTGCCGGAGACAAGAAGATATATAATACCTGGAGACAGCAGGCCATTAGCACTCTCATTCATCTAAATTTCAGTTGGTCAGCTTGTAAGGAAACCCCCATTGAATCACCCACCTCTGCTTATGGACTCTCTGAAGCTCAAGGTTTTTGAACCACTTAAGCCATGTGACTAACTGTTTGGAAGACCTGGGAAAATTAGATCATGATGATTCTGATTGGCTGATGGCACCACTGTAACACTAGGTTCCAAGCCCGTCTGTTATGTCAAAGGCAGTAGACATGAAAAATCTACACTTTAAAAAATACTGGGTTGTTTCAACCCATGCCTGGTTGCATAAAATACAGACAAACCTTAATGTTGGTTCAAATAAATGGAATATGTTCATAATTGATTCAACCATGAGGGTAAAAACTTATTTTTAGAGTACGTATTTCATGCTTTCAAAAAGCCAAACAATAAACTTGATTTTGTGACATTCAGATGTGACTACATCTGAATGGCTGTCAATACCAGATGGTGTAGTTATGAGATTGACCAATAAGTGAGAACTAGACTAGATGCTAATCAGCAAAACATGGACTTTTTGGTATGTGATCTTCTTGGACAAAAAATTTACCAATATACTGTAAATGGGCAATAATCCCTGAGGTTTAAAATGAGTTGTTTAACCATCACACATACAGTGGATGAGATTTGTTCTGACCTTATGAAAGAAAGAAGCAAAAGGTCAAATCTGACAAGATATAATAACAAACCATACCTGTGTTATAAATGGCCATCGTGATCTGACGCTAATCTTAGGTGCACAGGTTTCAGTATGCCTCCCCTGAGATCCATCTGGCCGTGTTGCTCCATGAGGTCATGGTGGTGGGTGTCTGCACCTACTTATTTTAGCGACACTGCCAAGCAGATGGACTCACAGCGTAAAAGGTTCCTGTGTTTTAGGATGAACTGAGAAATGATGAGTCAGCCAGGATGTGGCCTGCCTTCAAAAATACCCAAGCCTGGCAATGTCCTTGCCACCCTGAGCACCCATCTACATCATAAAAAATGTCAATGACGTGCCATCTTTCATTAACCTATCCGTAAGTGATGGATTAACCTCAGAGGGAAGAAACGGAGTCATAGATTACTAAGAAAGACTTTGCCTTCACTCATCCTGTCATGGTTTTTGAGAGATGAGACAAAATGTACTGTAACTACTGTATTCTTCAATTTTAAAATATACATTTTGTTTTCAAATAAATGCTTAATGAAAAAAAACGTAAATTCTTTCCTTATTTAGTCACCATCATGCCCTTAAACCCATATGCTGCCATTTTTTCTGTAGAGTACAAGAGAAGGAACTGTGCCATGCACAAATTCCTTATCATGGTCAATCCTTGTAGCATTTGTAATGATTAAATGCCACAATTTCAGTTTGTCTAAGAAATAATCAATAGCAAATCAAATGACCAATTCTACCAAATGTTAGTGTCACGAACTGCACAGAGACAAGGCAGGAGAACCCAATTGCAGGCAGGGGCAGGGATGAAGGGGTTAACAAGGATTTATTAACAAAACATAAAACAGGAACAAAGCAAAAACCCACGAGGGGGAAAACAGGATTGGATACTAATAAACTGACACAAGGACACGGACTAACTAAACTAGAAAACAAACAATTAATACTAAACTACACTTACTGAACACAGGGGTAACAGGAACTTGAAAGACACAGCAAGAACGTACAGGAACTTTAACAAGGGCTAACAGGTAAGGTACACATCAAGAACACGAGGTAAGACGTACAATGAACCAGACAGAACAAAGAACACAAGGATGTTTTAAAGGGGAGCAAATCAAGAGGGAACAGGTGCAAGGGATAAACTAATTAACACAAACTAGGAAACAGGAGGGTAGGAACGATGACGCAGACTAGAGAAACAAAGGATCCTGTATGATTCCACCTCTAGACCAAGAAATACCTGACAAGGAGAGGTGGAACCATGACAGTTAGAGCAATTGGGCTGTAACAGGGCTGAAAAATAATAATCACATCACTGTACAGATACAAACAGACATTTTGTTTTCTCACTTAAACCTGATGAATCACGGACTGTCATAATTGGGAAAAGAAAAAAGAAGAATTATAACTTCATGAATTATTCCAACTACAAAATTATGGGTCAAATTCATAAATTGCTCCTATTTATTCAACAAAGATTATTTCTTCATTTTCTTGTGATAATTTGCTCCCAAAAAAATATCATAGTAATCATAAAATAATACAATTGTAAACAATTGCACAACACATTAATTAAACTGTCACTTCACAGAAGTTAAAACACCTTTTTTTACTGTCCATGTATTGATTTTGTCATATTACCAAAATGTTACTCATATCATATATCACCTTCACCCAATTTACATCGCAACAGGGTTACCTTCACTCATAAAAACACAATAATCAATAAGCAAAATGGTGGCTAAATCATGTCTCTGCTCAAAGAAAAGAACTTGATAATTTAAAACAGAATGGACATCCCTCATAATGTATCAAATCACACTCCAGAGATTAATCAACACTCTTACAGCAAAAGTAAAATAAAATTCTACATTAAATATGACCTGATATACTTTTGTGCAGTACTGTACATAATCCCACGGCAGAAGGTAATATTTATAAGTGGGCTTCTATAATACTATTAACAACAACAAAAAAAGAAGACAGGTGTTCACAGTCTAGAATCATCAGACAATATCTGTTTACAAAAGCAGTTTCAGTCTCATCTGTAATCTGCAGTTGAGACTCTGTTTAAGACAGGATATGAAAGAGTGATGTGGTAAAAAGGTTCTCACAGAATTACAATTCCGTAGTTTATTTTGGGAGGGTAATGTTAATACCACTAATGCTTTCAAAGCTGGAGAAAAAAATTAAATAGCTTTGTCGGTGTCGTTCTGCTCATGAAAGCCGTAGACATCGTCCATTAGTGTAGAATCAATAGTATGTTGAGGACAGTCTGTGTGTAACCAAAGAGAGATGGCATTGGGACCCCCAGAGTGAATGAACCCCTCTGTCTAAGGATCTTTGTCAGTTTGGTGAAGTCTGGGTTAATTGGTCTGAGAGGAATCAATACCATCAGCTAATTTGCCTTCAGATCTCACCGGCTTAGTGACATGGAAGTGATAGCAGGATGTCTAAGATCACAAGCTTTTGATGAACATCGTAAAGCACCAACCATCCACAAACATCAGCAATTACTTCCCTCAACACTAATGATTTGTATTTTTGATCTCTGATGCTTCTGTTTTGGTTCAAAGCATACATGTGACACTGTTGGTCACTGAGCAGGTCTTACAGGTTTATGGGCTCTTGTTTACTGCTTTTTCGTAATTATTTGGTCAAAGTCAAATATCTTGTAATTAAGATAAATTATGTTGCCACAATTATATTTTCCAATTTCAAACTGTCACAGTCACCAGCCAGAGTGCCCTTGTACTCCACAAGAGGGCACTCCATACATCACCCGGACTGCCCATTCTTACTACATTTCCCATAAACCTTTGGACTCATTAATCAGTATTTTGCTCATTCATGGCTTGGTATTGGTTTTTAGTTACTGCTCCTTTTCTTTTGTTACACAGTTCGCTGGTCCCGGTTTTAGTGTTGTTTGGACTGATTTTCTGAGTATGACCACTGCATATTTTTTGGATTATGCCTTGGAACTGTCTGTCTAAAAAATTAATTTTGTTCATTCTCTCCTTTGCTTACTCCAGCTTTAATCCTCCTAGTAGCATGGCCTTGTAAACTAGCGGTACTGTTTAGCGTGTTGACAAAATGTTTATATGCTCTCCTACTTGTAAGTCGTTTGGATAAAAGCGTCTGCCAAATGAATAAATGTAATGTAATGTTTATGTATCCAAACGCAGTTAATAAACTGCGTTTGGATCCTCACCTCTGTCCCTGTGCAAATCGTAACACAAACATTCAGATCAAGAGGTTTTAATTTGTAGAACTTGCAAACATTTTTTAATCAAGTACATGGTCCTAAATTAGGGCTGAAATATTTTCTTTTGAAACCTCATTTTTGACAGTCATTGAATTAGACATTTTAACGGAAACAAATGCACAAGCAAAGTTTATCCTACGCAGGTCACAACTACAGAGGATGAGATGAATGGGTTTTTATTAAATTAAAATATGTCTATTTCAGATTGCTTCATCTTTCAGAGGACACATGAAGTGTCTTTCTTGAGTTTTATTTTCCAGTTGAGTTATTGTCTAGGATTGCTCACACATTTAGATTTTGGATTTTTACCATCTTTTCCAGCCAAGAAGTGCCCGCTAAGAAACAAAACCACAATATAAGAAGTACCAAAATAATAAACTAAAGCTATCACAAATATACACGTTGTGGCAGACTCTCTAAAGAGTCAGACAACACTGAAATGTGATTATTTTTCAGAAACGAAACGTAATACTGTTGTGCTTATATACAGTAATTTACTCACCAGTACTTTTTTTATACTTTTTTAATTATACCCAAAATATTATACAAAATGTTATACTTTACTCAAAAGAACTAAAGCCAATATAAGTGAGCATCACTGTTGTGTATAGGAACAAATATTGAAATAATGTGTTGCAAAGAAAGTAAGAATGTGACAAATATGAATTTAAGACCATAGTTTATGGTCTATATTAAACATGTCCATTTGTTTAATTACTCATTTTTATTTAAACAAACAGAAGAAATGACTGATGAGTTGGGGAGATGAATATAAAACCCTGGTCTCACGTGTGACCTTCTCCATTGCTGGCACAGTTGCCATGGCAGCTATGTGTGATGCTTTTGACAGGACAGATGGGTGCAAAGGTATGTGTTCATCACACACACATAAACACATGGAAACACATTAATCTACAGCCGTGTTAAGCAGGTGTATTTTACAAGAATGATTTGGTGAATGAAGCATTCATGTTTGAACAGGCTGGCTAACTGTATGCTGAGAATTTCCAAGGGCTTCCTTCTGTCAATACAAAGAGAGTTTGTAGAGCAGGGATCTATATTGTTAAAACAATATGAATGTAAAGGTAATTGAAATGCATGTTAAACTGTGGGAAATTAAATGGCATAAGTTATAAAAGTTTAAAGGCTGTAAGCTAATTTTGTTGTTTTGCTATTTTGTGCCATTTTGCTAACCTTCTCTCCCAAACCTTGCCCTTCAAAAACATGTCAGCCAATCTAATGTTAACAGACCTCAATATGCAATATCTCCTCACAAGCATATTGTGATTTCTGCCTAGTTTTTTGTTCAAAGTGATTTTTACAACAGCATCGCAATTTGAAAAAAATCCCCTACAATTCCAGTGTGATGTGTTTTTTAATTGAATGCATTTTTTATCACAGAAAGTAGTGTTATAATGGCTGATGGTGACCATCAGCATCCGTCACGCTCCAAGTGGGCATGCATTAAGACATTCAGATCTCCCATTGCTATCCAAAAAAAAGCAGCCCACAGTCCTGGACATCCATCTATTTATTTAAAGCAGGAGAGCTTCTCCCAGAGACCTTGAGGCATCATTTATGGTGGCCGATCCTTCAGCGTCCCAAGTGAGTGATGATGTCATCACTACAGGTCATCTGAATGACTCAATGTGTTTTTTTGTCAGCTTACTCAGGAATGTGGAAGATACATCTCTGCACACCTCAAACTGCCTTCCTATTAAAATGATACTTCTCTCTGTCATCATATCATGTTATTCCAAACTATAACTGTAGAACACAAGTTTTTTAATAATTACATTGCCTGCATGAACGTGAGTCTGTGATTTAGTTCAACTCTGTGCCGTGTGTAAGCGACTGCCCCTTCCATTCTTTCTCCTTCAGTTCCCTCAGCTGTGCCTCTCAATGGCCCATTTCACCAATTACGGTTTTCACTGAACCAATTGAACCCCAATTGTCTGCTTTCTGGGAGATGATAATTTGAAGTGAACTGCGGCCGACTGTGTCTCCCATGTACTCCAGCAGTTTAATTGCCATAATTATGGAATTACAACAGCAAATGAACTGCCCTGTCACCATGACACTAAGTGAATGGAGATTTTACTTCGCCTCTTCTATGAAGCACTAAGAAGGACAGTGATAAGACTCATAGGACGCTGCAGTGGAACTGAAAGAAGCTCATTAACCAGCTAGTAAAGGCCCATTCTCATTCTATCAGACATTTTTACTCCCTGCTTTTTCTTTTTTGCAGTGTTAAACACCACCCTGGTAGCTGTGTTTTGGAATGTTTTTTTTTATAGCTTTTCCAAGCTGGCTAATCCACCAACCTGAACCTCATACAAGGTTTATACAAGCACTAAAATGGCTTCTGAAACATGATTGTTTATTAACCAGGTAATAACCATCTTACACCAGCTAATAACCTGAAACCAAATCACAGCTACTTGTTTAAAGATGGATTTTCCAGTGGGGCAATGATTAAAACCGCATCATATACTGGAAACTTTATAGGGGTTTTCAAGTCTGTTTAAAAAACAAGTAAGACTTAAATTTTAATGTTATGATGTGGAACGCCCAGCCGTGCTTGGTGTCTTATGAGAGCTGATCTGTAATTAATCATTATTTACACAAAATAGACAAACAATGTGATCCAATGCTCAATCCAGTTTTTGCTACAGATCAGTTACATGCATGGTGTGTATATGCCATTATGTACTCACTGCTATCTTTCTGCATTCTTATAAATACATTTTATAGTAGATGAAATAAATATGTTTTTTAATAGAGAATTGGCTGCATTTGTGACACATTCATTTATGTGGGACATTGAACAGAGCTGCTCTCAGTTTATGTTTTCATCATTTAGTCAGATTTTTCTGTGGTAAAATAACACCGCTGTTTTTGCAGCACATCAACTCATATAAAATCTAAACTTTTCCAGCCATTACAGTATTATTTACCCTCAAACAGTTTTCAGATTGTGTCACGGCTTTTGTGAGTTCCCCTATTCTTCGGTTAAAATCCCACACTGGCAGAACACTGACTGAACATAAAAATTGCCAAATATGCCAGTGGATGCATAACAGAAGAGGGGAGTTTCTTTTTGCCCATTTAAGTTGCAATTTCTTACAGTGTTGTAGACACTTATAGTAGAACCTGTACATCTTAAAATGACCTGTTGATATGTCAAAAATGTGACTTCAGCACAAAGTTGAAAACACAGTAACTCGAATAATAATACTTAAAGATCGGGTAAAACACTCAGTTTCTGCCAATCTCATATTAATCTTGAGTACCTATAGAGTAGTATTGCTTACGTCGTATCTTTTAAAGTTTGATCAAATTTATAAAAGAGCGTGCGATTATTTCCAGAAAAACACGAGCTGCTGAAAGCAGGCAGTGGGACGGAACTACAGCACGAGCACACAACACATAATCACATTAATCCCTTCGTGTTTTTTACATTATCCACGTAACAAGTTGGAATGCTGGGGGAGTGTATCAAGCACAGAAATACTACCTCACATATGTCCACAACTCAAGATGAACATGTTAAGCATGAGAAGCCAGCACGTTCAAAAGTAAGCGGGTTGCCATCACTCTGGTTTTATTCGCATTTTGAAGTTTCGCCACAGAAACGAGTGATGGAACACTAAATTTCTAATTAAACACCCTTAATTTGCAAAAAAAAATGTATGTTCGCTAGAAGGGTTTTTCATTTTTGCGAAAAAGGGTTAATATGAATAATGGGAGATGGAACGGCATTTGCTGAATGAATAAAGTCACGTAACTGCACTATGAGACGGCGTAACCTGACTAACCAGAATATCTGTGTAGTGGAGTAGGCTCGAATCACGTAGGAGATTGGGAGCATATAAAAGGGAAGGAAGGAGTCGGGAACCGGAAGACATTTTAAACATTTAATAAAGTAATATAACAGCCGGCGGCCCCTCACGGACGACCGCCAGCGAACAAAACATAAATATAAATACAAATACAAACGTAACACAAGTTCGGGCCCGGTCCTCTCTCATCGACGGTCCGGTCGCTCGTTCCTTTTATATGCTCCCAATCTCCTACGTGATTCGAGCCCGGTGTGCGCACAGCTGCGCTTATTCACAATTACTCACCGGTCTCGAACCACGGTCTCCCCCTACTCCACTACATACCCCCATCGCCCAACACAGGCCGGGGGTACCCCCGAGACTGTGCTTGCTCCCCCCCTCCCTCGGGGGGGTCTCCCAGTCTCGGAGTACCTTTCCCTGGGGGTATGTAGTGACGAGACGAGAAACGGAGACGGGAGCCCTCGGAGCGACCGGAAAGAGAGAGGGAGAGAGGAGAAAAAAAAAAATAGTCCGGTTCCCCGACATGCTGCCGCTTGGTCCTCAACCAGCCGTGGTACTCTCCTTCGCGGTGCCTTGCGGTGGCCCTGGGGCTTCGGTGGACGGCTCGACCGTCCGCCCCCTGGCGGCCGGCGGTGGCTCCTCCTTTATCGGGGAGTCGGGGCGAGATCCCCGTCCCCTGCTCCTCCCCCTTGGGCGGACGGACGCAGGCTCCGGCCTCTGGCAGGCGGTGGCCGCACTCGGCACTCCCGCCCCCTGCTTCTCCCCCTCGGGGGACGGCGGCAACTCCCCCGCTCCCGCTCGGACGAAAGCCACCCCACCTCGACCCAGGGGCGCGGCAGCAAAGGTCGCCGTCGCACCGAAGCTTTGGCGGTGGCCACACTGTGCACTTCCGTTTCCCCAGAGCCACCGCTTCGGGCAGCCACTGGCGGACGCCTCTGTCCGCGCTGCCCGCGCAGAGGCCACTCGGCGGCGGACTCTCCGACAGCATGTCTCTCCTTCCTCCCGGGTTTCGGCACCACTGTAATACATCTCCATAAAAGGGAAGGAAGGAGTCGGGAACCGGAAGACATTTTAAACATTTAATAAAGTAATATAACAGCCAGCGGCCCCTCACGGACGACCGCCAGCGAACAAAACATAAATATAAATACAAATACAAACGTAACACAAGTTCGGGCCCGGTCCTCTCTCATCGACGGTCCGGTCGCTCGTTCCTTTTATATGCTCCCAATCTCCTACGTGATTCGAGCCCGGTGTGCGCACAGCTGGCGCTTATTCACAATTACTCACCGGTCTCGAACCACGGTCTCGCCCCGCCTACTCCACTACAATCTGATATCTACAAGTACAATCTTGTTACACGGCATTAGAAATGTTGTTATGGTCATTTTTATTAATTTTAATTCCTGAGCAAAGTCCTCAAAGTATTTCTGTAATTGCCTCTTAGAACTGTCACGATTGCACAATCGTCTCCTTGCGCAAGTATTCTTATATATGAAAATTATTATATTCAGTGGCTTCTCTTACTTTTCTTACTGATATTTACTGGCAGTTTTATTACGAAGTGACGGTTGTCTAGTTGGATGGAAACAGTGCTTATTCGCAAATGTATTATGCGATATTCCAATTTTGCGCAAAAGCTAAATTCGCAACTTTGGATGGAAACCTGGGTAGTGTAAAGAAGTAAGAATGCATGACATAGCATGATACCTCCGCTTTAATGTAACCTCAACCTAAGACTCTAATCCTAAATCTGATTGGTCGATAGGAATGTTGTTTTTAGCAATGTCCTACCTAAACATATTATTGCCATTTCCACAGTTTTCGAGTTTTAATGATTGTAGTATTTGAAAGCATGGAAATTCACAATTTTCTCCATTCTACATTTAAGTGCCCTAGATAGCACATCTACAGCACACATTCACTCAAGCCATTTATTGGTTACTTGGCTGAGCCACTGGAGCAGACTCAAGCTTGAGTCCAGGGGCAAAAATGTCCATTTTAAACACTCAGATCTTCAAACCAGATTGCATGCCGAATACAATTTTACTCACTGTGGCAGACAGACATGCTCAGCTCATGTCAAAATCTCAAGGGTTCACATCCACATAAACTCCCAGTATTCAAATCCACCCACAATCTTTTTTTATTAATCATAGACATTAGATTGTATTTCAGAAATGCTTGCAAATGAGCACACATCAGGAGAATGGAAGCAGGGGGCTTTTGCCTTACAGGAAGAGATGCACAAAAGCTCTTTTGTCTTTCATAAGTCCGTAGGAAATGATGACCCACTTAATAGAACAATTTAGAATGCTCCCACAATGTGTGTAAAAAAAAGGCCGCACAGCGCCAAGAGACAAACAATAAACAAAATCAATGAGGTAAGAAAAAGCAAACAGAGCTTGGGGAGGGAAGTGTGTGTGTGTTTAATGCCGCTCTTACAGCTGAAGCTTCAATAATGATGACTTCCATCTGCTTAAATGAACACTAATGAACTAGCCAATCTGGTCACCAATGTGTAAGTGTGGCGCTTTGATGTCATCTGCTGTTTGTTTATTTGTTTGTTTCTTTTATTTTGTTTGCTAAATGCTCGGTTGGTGTTAATTGCTATTAAATTACTATCCAAAATTATGTTTCAGAAAAACAACCAATGATTTTTATTTATTTAACTTCTCGTTAGATTTCTTCTTTGTTCAGTTACATATTGTTATAGGGGCACCTAGTGGTGTGGAGGCAACATGTTTTTTTAACGCGGACCTAACACACAGGGTTTCAACCAATCTCATATTAATCTTGAGGGGGAGGATTTGGCTTAACCAAAGCACGTGTGCACCCATTGTCAACAAAACACAGACATCAGTTTCACTCACCGCATGTCCGGCATCTTTTAGCTCTGGGACGACTCCATATATCAATTTCAAACGATCTCCAGATCCAGCGTTATATCCACAGTTTTATATGTTTGAAAAAAACTTTCCGAAACCTGTACGATCGCTGGGGGAGTGTTTCAAGCACAGAAATACTGCGTAATACGCCCAACTCGTTTTTTGACAAGTTGACCATGTTAAGCATGAGAAGACAGCACAATTAACATTGTGAAGAAGTCCGAATGCATGAAACACCGTTGCAGGGTTTTAACAAATTTTTCAGGCAGTGATGCCATTCATTCATTGCTGTTCGCAGACAGATAGGATTGTTTTTCATGAGCGGAAGTTGTGTGATAAAAGGTATTACAGGGATGAAGCTAGTTGCATAGCTTTTTATCAATTATGAGATATAAATATTTTGTAGATAAAAACTGGATTATGATATTTTCTAAAAAAAATTGTGAATGGTACTTGCTTATGCTATATTAAAGCATTGCCGTGTGTCTGCTGAAGTGATTTTTGTGTTTTACCTTGTTGCTGTGCGGTTGCTTAGGTGTTAAGGGTGTTTGCTAGGGCCTTGCTAGAAAGCTAGAATGGGCTATTAAAACATTGCACTGTATGAGCATCCCACTAGCACAAAAACAGCAACAACATTGTTTTAGTTTATGGCAAAGGTGAAGGGGAGAAAACCTTGTTTGAAAACATTATTACCATTATGGTTGAAAATGAGCTTGGTGATTCTACTGACCTGACACATTTCACCTTTAAACATGTGGCATGGAATTCCTTTTTTCCCCACTGTAAATTTAGCAGCCACTGACTGTGTGTAATTCACAAGCACACTCAGAGATGTCTAATGTCTGCTGTAAATATGTCTAACATAACTTATATTACAACACGTCACATCACTCATGTAACTAAATCTCAAAGACATGCCTGCGGATTTCAGTCGGCACATTTAATCACTGGTGGCCGTGAGCGGTAATGACTTTGTGGAGACACAGCTGCTCATGGAGGAGTCATTTTAAATGAATATCTGTGGCCTTAATGAAGCAGAAAATGACAGCGGAGATGACAGGATGTTTTGGTCAGCAGGCCTCCACACTACATTTATCAGTTGCCTGCTCTGGGTCTACAACCCACAGAGGAACAAGACAAAGTCATGTAAGCTCAGGATCCAATCAGCCTGGCATTAATGGACGTGTTTGACAGCTTTTCGTCTTGCATGAGAAATGCAAAAATTGCATGTGATGTGATGATTTATTCATGCAGCCCCGAGATGAATGACACTTTTGTTAATCTGTTGATTTACATGTTTGCTGAAACATTCAAAAGTGTTTGAATGGTCTTTAAAATCTATACTTTAAATGTACAAACCTTTTTATAGTAAACACTAACAGTATGAGCACAGCATTACAACAACACACCCAAAATCAAGCTCCCTATTTGACCCACCTCAATGAAACACTTTCAAATTGACCTCAGCACTTTCTTTCATGGATAACGGCACACTGCACAGTCACCATATGGGGGGACGGGAGCCAAAAACTCAATCCCAGATCACCCATGCACTGTTCCATCCCAGCCACAGCAGTGGGATATAATTAGATTGGAAATTACAGAAAGTTACAGGGAGCTAAATCCCCCCGTGGATTGCGTGGCTATAAATGTCTTGCAAAAGCCAGTGGATGTATCACCATAGCAACAACCCTCTTCTGCATTCTATTTTAAGGCAAGGAGGAGAATAGTGGAGTGGAGGGGAAAAAAGCGCAAACATAGCTATTTCAGCATTGAAAACGATACATTATTCAAATGCCAACAGGAGAACCACTGCAATACATGGTTTGAATGCATGATTTGTTTTGGCCTCTCAAGGACAAAAGGTCGAAGAAACAACATAATTTATTTCAATTCAAATATTAAAGGGCCACAATCCCAGGTGTTTTCTGTAATGTAAAAATAGTCAGTGGTATCCCAAGAATGTGTCTTTTAAGTTTCAGTTGAAAATACACCACATATCTTTCATTACAAGATGTTGAACATGACCATTTGTGGCTGCAATGGAAAATGCGTAGTTTTTGTGTGTGTCTCTTTAAATGCAGATGAGCTTCTGCTCCCCTCCCCGTATAGAAAATAGGAGGTAGAGTGCTTACACGTGTGCTTTGGATGACATTAAGACAAGCGGAAAACGCAATTACGTCTGTAATGCCCTTTCCAATAAAAACCATACACTTACTGCAATAAAAATCACCTTAATGCCTTGTTCATAAATACAAATAGGGACGGGAATTGATAAGAATTTAACGATTCCGATTCCATTATCGATATTGCTTATCGATCCGATTCCTTATCGATTCTCTTATCGATTCTCATTGGGTGAGGGAATAAGTACAAATTTGTTTGTTTGTATTAACTTGCTTTAATATCTGATAAGAACATAGCACATACTCAGAGTATACACAAATTATGTGTAGCAACCTCAGAACAAACCTAAAAGTAGGCTACAAAGTAAAGTCCAGGGACCTATAGAATTTTTCACATTCATCATTGGTCCAGACAAAAAAATTTAATAAAACTGCCATTTAAGTGCCATTTAAGTGCCATAAAAACTAAAAACACAGACTAAACAGTCAAGGTATCATCATCTAAATTTGATTGACAATGACAATGGAGATTATTATTCATATAGTAAAAGTTTACACAATGAAATGGCTAAATAGAGAAGTTACCTTCGGCATTAATAGCAGATGACGTCTCGTTAGCTCCGCTGCTGCTTGACTCACTTGTTGTTGCTGTGTCGCTAAGTAGTAGTGTATCAAACACGCGACAGTCCTGCAAATGAATTGCGTGCTGTGTGGCCAAATGTTTCTGCATATTGGAGGTAGTTCCCCCCTTTGCCGAAATTAAACTTTTACAGTTGTTGCAAATGACCGCATTGGCGTCTTTTCTAGTGAAATATAACCACACTTTAGATCGCTTCTGCCTCGATGACATGTTTGCTGCGTAACCAAAACAACGCAGCGCGTTGACACATTTGCAACGAGCGGAACCGATAAGCGTAATCGTTAAGCAGGTACGCTAACGGTTCCAGGGAATCGATTCACTTGGCACCGGTTCTAAAGAAGAACCGGTTCTCGGTTCCCATCCCTAAATACGAATTAAATGGAAAAGACAAAAACATAGATAGAACAACATATGCTGACCATTTGCTGTATGAAATGTTGGCCATTGATGATTAATCATGTGCATGCATATTACTAACAGACATAAACACGGATATAGGCAAAAACATTCATTCAGAGTACTTGTATATGACAGACAGGTATGTAAAGATCAGCAACCAGGTCTTATTACGTTGTGAGTAGCAATTTTTTTCGTAACCTCATTGTCTTACAAATGCGCACTCTGTTTCTATTCGCTCTAAGTATTGTCGCACTTAGGACATATGAGAAAACACGGAACTCACCGAGAAATACACTGCTATAACTTCCTTTCGTTGTAATGAATAAGCTTTATAGAAATTAGGTCGGTCACAAGTTTTCTGAACCAATGGGCGCAATGTGTTTTACCACTGTCACAGTGAGGATCTGTGACTAGAGACTCTTATTTTGGAGAAGACTTTTATTATAACACTGGACTGATAAAATGCATATATGAAGACACTTTTCACACTAACATTCTAACACACTATCTGTTTTGCGCATTGTTTAACATTAGTTAACGCGGGATAGGTGTGTCACTGATTGTGTATTGTTTCGTGTTGTACTTGTCACCATGCCCTTTTTTCATTTACTTAGTTATTAATTTTTTCATTGTTGATTAATGTATTGTTAAGAACTCAAACAAGACCGGTAACCATGTTATATGTTTATTGATTTCAATTAACCACTTACATAATAATAAATTGTCATACTTACGTACAGGAACATTTTACCTCACCAAACAGACAAAACCCGGTCACAGTAGCTGCCACCATTTTGAATGCCCTTTTTCCCGCCAATAGTAGGCACAGTTAATTGTTGTCATGTGTGAGGGGGAGATTGGAGTTCTGTTTGATTCTGTGTTAAACGTTGTTCAACATTAATGATTAATAGAGTTTTGTTTTCAATTTTTATATTATTCTAACTGTTTAATCTCTTTGATACTGTTAGATCTATTTTGCTTTTGTCTTTTTTAGATTTTCTTTATTATCTTTAATTACCAAATGGTTTGGTCCAAGTAGGAGGTGCTTAGCCTTTTTAAGAAGGCGCCTCAGTGTGGTTAAGAAGCTCGTAGAGTGAGTGGTTGGATGTTATTGCTCTGTTTTGGGCCAATTTATTGGTATAGCCAAATTATGTTTGCAGATAACTTTGAACAGTTTATTTTATTTTTGTTTGTATAGTTTTTTCTTTCTTTTTGGATTTTCACTGTAAATAACAGTTGCAGCTATTAGATTAAACACTGAACTTTTGACCTCATCAGCACGTCACTTCATTTTTTTCGCCTCCATCTGCCGGTACATTCAGAGCAGTGGTGCGGCTACTGTTGGGGCCTCTTTGTGTCACCCCTGTCTCTGTTACAGTTGGTGTCAGAAGTTTTTGTACCGCTGAGGTGACGTGGTCATTCTTGTTGTTACAATGCCACCAAAGACAAGGAAGCAGCCTGATCAAAGCACAAGGCCAGATGGGGACCAGAGTGAAGTCGAGGAGGATCCAGATGAAGGAGTGCAGTCTACAAAGATTTCTGGGGCTGGAGCTGATAATGCTGTTACTGCTCTGGCACAGATGTTCAAGTCATTTATGGAATATCAAAAGGATCGAGACGAACGTCAAGAGAGAGAGACAGTCCGCCGAGAACAAAATTTTAAAGTGCTCAGTCACCATGTCACGCAAATGCAACTTGACATGGAACATAACAGTCGGGGGGCAGTTTCCGACAGACCAGCACCAAGGGTGATAGACCGTGAGCCACGGCTTGCGAGACTGGAGGACTCTGATGATATTGAGCACTATTTGCTGACATTTGAGAGACTGGCAGAGGTGTACCAGTGGCCTAAAGAAGACTGGGCCATTCACCTTATACCGTTGCTAACTGGTAAGGCCAGATCTGCGTTTGTTGCAATGGACCCTTTACATACACAAGACTATGATGTTGTTAAGAGAGCAATATTGAAAAAGTATGAAATCAATACAGAGACTTATAGACTGAGGTTCCGTAACCTAAATACCCCTGCCGATGAGTCGCCACAGGAGCTTGAATTTTGAATGATGTTGTAAATTAAACTGTACATGATATCCAAGCCCTTCAGAGTTAAAAATGTATCAAATTTTATTAGACAGCATTGTAAAAATTGACAGTTGGACCAACTCATTTTTTTCAGTTTTCGAATAGCACTCACCCTCGGCTAGGGGGGGTGCCCCACCTGATTCAAGGCAATAACAAACAGCCTTACCGATTTACAGACTTTGGAGCTTTTGTTATTTTATTCAGACATCGGGGAGATTGTCATGTAAGCTCAGATCCAGGCGCTTTCGGTACCTGTTTACATCGCTGCCGGCGGCTAGTTTGTATCCTTGCACTTGGTCTTAATATTAGTGTATTTTATTATCGTTACTTATCACTGTCGTTGCTAACTTATTTATAACTTAAGATTCTAAACCAAAATTGATAGTTCATTTAACGCCGTTAGCATAGCATTAGCGTGTTAGCTTGCTTTCTGTTTACACTGTGGAAAATCATCTTGCCTCTAGTTTGTCTTGTGTGCTAACTGTTTCTCTTTGTTAAGCATATATACTACGATTCATCGAGCAACCTTGGTAAATTGGAATTACTCTTCAAACCCTGTGAGTTATGGCTTCTATTCCTATTATTGTTACTTGCACCTCATGTCATATGTTTAGCTTAGCCTTCTCTGTCAGCTGCGAGGGTTTTATATAGGATAAATGCAGGGAAATAGTTAGGCTGACAGAGAAGATCTTAGAATGAGAGTCTCGCATCCAATCCAATCGCAGGACAAAAATCACTCCACTGTTCCGATTACAGTTTCAAACAGGTTTGCCCTGCTCAGTAAAGCACCGACTGAGAAACCTGCTGAAAGTGCCCTAGTTATCGGAGATTCTATTGTTCGGAACGTTAACATAGAGGCACGAGCCACTATAGTCAAATGTTTACCGGGAGCCAGAGCGCATGACATCAAGTCAAATTTAAATGTGCTGGCTAAGGCTTATCGTAAATTCAGTAAGATTATTGATCTGTTGTCGGCACAAATGATGTTCGACTCCGTCAATCGGAGATCACCAAAGATAATATTAAAGAGGTGTGTGAGCTCGCAAGCACAATGCCAGACACTGTAATATCCTCTGGCCCCCATACTGCTTATCGTGGTGATGAGATTTATAGCAGATTATCATCACTAAATGGCTGGTTGTCTGAGTGGTGCCTGCAGAATGATATAGTTTTTATATAAATAAGTCTAAGAGTTTTGAGGGCAGACCGACCTGTTGAAACGAGATGGTCTCCATCCCTCCTGGGATGGGGCTTCCCTCCTGTCTAGAAATATGGCACAAAGTCTTAATAATGCTAAAGCTTGACTCACTGGGGCCCAGGTCAGGGAGCAGACAGAATGGCTTAACCAACTGTCTGCTTGCCGTCTCACGTCGCAGAATACACAAAATGTACAACATGTAATTATCCCTTCTCCCAAACATCTTAAAATAGAGACCGTGTCTGTCCCACGGATTAGCAAACATAAAATAATGCGTAAACCTCTTGAAAGTAATTTAATAAACGCTACACAAATTAAACATTAATACAAAATACAGATAATCAACTGTTACGACTCGGATTGCTAAATATTAGATCTCTCTCTCTAATAAAGCACTTTTTGTTAACGATATGATAACAGATCATAAAATAGACATGCTGTTTGACAGAAACATGGCTAAAACCAGATGATTATATTAGTTTAAATTTATCTGTCCCCAAAGATTATTATTATAAACACGAGCCTCGTCTGAAAGGCAGAGGGGGAGGTGTCGCAGCACTTTATACTCTTAGTAAACTCTTTTAGCATCTCCCAGAAGTCTAACTCTAAATACAATTATTTTGAAGTCATGGTACTTCATGTATCAACACCTAATACTAAGGATACATTTTTTTTTACTTTATTATAAGAAAACGGCCCGAAAAATGGTGCGCCACTTTAAGAAAACTAAATTAGAGGTATTTCGTACATATGAAAATACAGGAAAGCCCTAAAAACGTATAGATCCGCTTACTCTTCATCACTAACCTCCTACGACCTGGCGTCCACATATGTGGACATCACATTTTTTGTTGTTTTCACGATAATACCTAATTCTGTGTAACTGGAACCTGTTGTTCACAAACGTGGACACTGACACTGCCATCTGGTGGTGTCAGAAGAGAAAAACACTTTACATAAAAATTTCAAGATGGCTGCGAACACATCTGAAAAAAAAGGCAGCTATGGCAGGCCACAACGTCCAAAAGGTAAACAATTTAATAAAATGTAATTGTTGCTTCTTTTTAAATTATGCATAGTTGTGTTGTATGATTAATATGGCATGCAAATTTGACACATTTTTGTAACAGTAAAGATTTGCTTTGCCTCTAAACTTGATGTCCACATATGTGGACAATGGGACTTTGCTAAGTTGAAAATGTAAAAATGTATAAAAAAATTACTGTTTTAAAATAACTGTGAAAACGTAGGAAGATTTGTTAGAAAACATCAATTTACACAAGGAATGCAAGCAGTAGCACAGGGCCAAGCCCAACCTATGCCCACACTCTACCCAGTGTACCCACACCCAGCCCACACTTCCCCCAGTGTACCCACAGCATTCCCACACTTCCCCCAGTGCACCCACAGCATTCCAACACTTCCCCCAGTGTACCCATAGCATTCCCACACTTCCCCCAGTGTACCCACAGCATTTCCCAAACACTTCCCCCAGTGTACCCATAGCATTCCCACACTTCCCCCAGTGTACCCACAGCATTTCCCAACACCCTACAGCATTCCCCAACTGTAGTCACAGCATACCCACACATCCCCCAGTGTACCCACAGCATGCCCACCCACAGCCCACACTTCCCCCAGTGTACCCACAGCATTCCCCCACTTCCCCCAGTGTACTCAGGCTGTTAATAAAAAAGATTTGTACTTTGTTACACAATGGTGTCTTGATTGTTTTCTGTGGTTACAGACCGGTTGTCCACATATGTGCTTCATGTTCAAATATAATATCTGGTTATTATATTTATTGGTTCCTCCTAACCCCAAATAGCTAGAAGAAATCTAGAATGCAAGCCAAACCAAAGCTCGGGTCTTAGGAGGCTAATAAAAGAAAAGCAGCACAACCCTAGGTTTTTATTAAACACAGTGGCTATATTAACAAAAAATAATAATAATAAAATCATTAGATCATCTGAATCAACAACATGCATGCTAGACCCTATACCTACAAATCTAATGAAAGAGATGCTCCCAGAAATTAAAGATCCTCTTCTTAGTATTATTAACTCATCTCTGACATTAGGACATGTGGCAAAAGCATATGAGGTGGCTGTTATAAGGCCCCTTGTCAAAAAAAACCCAACTCGACCCTAGAGAACTAGGGAATTACAGGCCTATATCGAATCTACCTTTCATATCTAAAGTTCTGGAAAAGTAGTTTCAACTCAATTATGCTCCTTCCTCCAAAGGAATGACATCAATGAAGAATTCCAGTCTGGATTTAGAGCATGTCACAGTACAGAGACTGCGTTGATCAGAGTTACAAATGATCTGCTTTTTCGTCTGTTTCTCGTTATTGGTGCTGCAAGACCTCAGTGCTGCATTCTACACCATTGACCACAGCACACTCCTACATAGACTCGAAAATTACGTCGGCATTAAGGGAATAGCCTTGAAATGGTTTGACTCTTATTCATCCGATCGTTTTAAATTTGTAGCAATAAACAATCAGGTGTCACGCAAATCGCAAGTCCAGTACAGTGTACCACAGGAATCAGTCTTAGGGCCTCTGCTCTGCTCTTCGCATTATACATGCTACCTCTAGGAGATATAATAAAGTGACACGGAGGTAGCTTTCACTGTTATGCTGATGATACTCAACTTTATATTTCCTCGAAGCCTCATGAAACACAGCAGTTCCATCGAATAATGGAATGCATAGTTGATGTAAAAAACTGGATGAGTAACAACTTTTTATTACTGAACTCGGACAAAACAGAAGTGTTACTTATTGGACCGAAAACCGGCGTACGTAACAACCAAGAATACTGCTTAGCTATTGACGGATGCTCCATAAAACCCTCGTCGTCAGCTAAGAATCTTGGTGTTCTATTTTATAGTAATCTGTCATTTGAGAGCCATGTCGCCAACACCTGTAAAATTGCGTTTTTCCATTTTAAGAATATATCTTAAATACGTCATATGCTGTCAATGTCAGATGCAGAGAAGTTAATTCATGCATTCATGACATCAAGACTAGATTATTGTAATGCACTGATAGGTGGTTGGCCTGCAGGCTTAGTACAAAAACTCCTACTAGTCCAAAACGCGGCAGCTCAAGTTCTTACACCTACAAAAATGTATGAGCATATTAGCCTGGTTCGGTCAACCTTGCACTGGTTACATAAAGCATCGCATTAACTTTAAGATCTTGCTTATTACCTATTAATGATTACCCTACATGGTTTTGTCATGATTCCGCTATCATGCCATGTTTATTCTTGTTCTTGCAGCGGAGTCATGGCATAGCCTTAAGTTATGTGGAGGGAGAGATAGTTTCCCTAGGGGCCTTCTATACTCTCTCTCCGAGTCTTGTCTGTGTTTCCCGCCCTTTTCGTCTCGTTAGCTTTCCCTTAGTGTTTGATCTTTGTCACCTGGTCCCTATTAATTATCCTGTGTTTGTTCCCCATAAATACTCCTCTTGTTTCATTGTCCCGTGTGGGTCATTGTATGTACTTGTATGTTGCCAATGCACCTTGTACTGCTGTGTATTAGAGTATTCTCTTGTCAAGTAAGTCTAGTTTATTGTGAGTTTACTGTGGTCTTGTCAAGTTTATATTTAGTGTCTGTTAGTTTAGTATAGTCTGTCTCCGTTCCAGTTTTTGCCTGTGTCTCCTGTTTTACCCCATCGTGGGTCTTTGTTTTGCGTTTATTTGAGTAATAAAACCTTTTTGTTAACTTCACCACCGTGCCTGCCTGCATTTGGGTTCCCCCTGCCTGTATTTCATGACAGGTTTAGCTCCGCAGTATTTGAGCAAACTTCTATTGTATTACAGTCCTTCACGTGCATTACGCTCTCAGGCGTCCTGTCACTTGGTAATATGTAGAATTTCAAAATCAAGTGCAGGTGGTAGATCCTTTTCCTATCTAGCGCATAAACTTTGGAATAGTCTTCCCTGCACTGTCCGGCAGGCAGACACACTCTGTCAGTTTAAATCTAGACTACAGACGCATCTTTTTAATCTTGCATACACTACACTTCCATAATATAAATCCTCTGAGGGTTTAGGCTGCATTTGTTAGATCAACCGGACCCAGGAACACGTCCAACAACAACTGATGTATTGTTGCATCAAAGAGTGCAGAACGGTACTCTACGCTCAGCCAGTCTTGTCTCATTGTTCCAAGGTTACAACAGCAAGCGGGATGCAGTTCTTGTCCAGACCTGATGGTAGAGCAGAGAATGGGAAACAGCGACCTGACAAGAGCTGAGATGATAGATCTGGATAAAGAAGGACGCGGCGACTTGACACATCTTCACTACAAAATTTAAAATGCTATTAGATTATTAATGATAATCTTAAATCTATAATTTACCTTATTACTAAGTTTATTTTTTTAGTTAGCCTTGTTGTGCAAGCACTGTCGAGCTTGTGCATAGGCAGCAGCTTTTGCCAGAGGGTAACTGGAATACCCTGGATGGGCCTGGGTTCTCCTGAGGTTTTTTTTCTCGATTGGCGTTTGGGGTTCCTCGCCACTGTTTTACACTATTTGCTTTAGAAATGGAATTTTAAAGTTTTACATAATTAATATTGTATATTGGAATTTATAGTCTGTTTAATATTCGACCTGTGTTTCTCTCTCTTTTATCTTAAATGTGTGCTTTCACTGTGCGTGCGTGTCTGTGTGTGTGCTTTTGTGCGCGTGCTTGTCTGTGTGTCTGCGCGTCCGTGTCTATGTCTATGTGTGTTTGTACGTGTGCATATTGTGTGTTGAGCGTTTGTATGTTTGTATGTCTGTCTTCTTTTCACCTTTTTCTTGTTTTTACAGGTATATAACTTTAATTGATTTGCTTATAGTCGATATGTTTCATGTACAGCTGCTTTGTAATAATGAAAACAAAATTACACATGAGACTAAGCGTATCTAGCAAACGTGAGCATCTATTTTATTAAAAACCCTTTCGACGTGTCTGCAGCAGGCATGTTTTTTGACATGGCTAAAAACGTTACATGTTTCGCCAAACTTCGCATTACTGCTTCCCCTGAAGAGGAGTCACGGATCGCCACTGGTGAGAAAACATTACAGTACAAAGTGAATTACGTTACTACAATAACGAACATC
Source organism: Triplophysa siluroides (assembly GCA_006030095.1). NCBI lineage: Eukaryota > Metazoa > Chordata > Actinopteri > Cypriniformes > Nemacheilidae > Triplophysa > Triplophysa siluroides. The sequence goes on along the minus strand of VCII01000128.1, from coordinate 736,683 downwards.
TCCAGGTACCTGCTCTCTGTCGTGAACATGGTGCGCAGTGGGATGTAAAATACACTGACTGAAAATGTACACATGACGTATCTGTCAGGGTTCGGGTCTGAACCTCACTTGTTTTGTTCTGTCCTGTCTGTTGTGTTTTTGTCGTACGCATGGGAGAGTATTACTTACCCTGCGTTCGGACTCTGTGGTTACTCCGCCCCCTTGTTTTCCACTTTCATTTAACACACCTGATTCTCGTTTCGTTCATTCTACTCACCTGATTTCACTGTACGGTTAATTCACCCACTTCTTAAACCCCTCTGAAACCACCACACTTTGTCAGATCGTTAGCTTGTCTAGTTTCGTGACCACTGGTCGAGGTGCCTTGGCATGTAAAACATGTAAAACTCTTGCCTTGGCATGTAAACTCTTGCCACTCTTGCCTTGGCAAACTCTTGCCTTGTAAAACTCTTGCTTGGCATGTAAAACTCTTGCCTTGGCATGTAAACTCTTGCCTTGGCATGTAAAACTCTTGCCTTGGCATGTAAAACTCTTGCCTTGGCATGTAAAACTCTTGCCTTGGCATGTAAAACTCTTGCCTTGGCATGTAAAACTCTTGCCTTGGCATGTAAAACTCTTGCCTTGGAATATTTAACCCTTTCCTTGGAAACATAACTCTTGCTTTGGATTCTATGCTCAGGATTTTCTCCTTACTTGTGAAGACTTGCTTAGTCAATCTGTTTGGGCTATCTAACTTTTGAGTGTGCACCTTTGTCCTGTCCAGGCTCCAGTGCTGTTTGTGTCCTGCACGGTGTCCCCCATATCTCCACAGCTGCCCAGACTACCTCATCTCCTCGGTTCGTGTCCCGTGAGGCTCACCCTGAATCTCTGCTTCCGGGTTGGGCGTAACAGTACACCGGGGTTTGCTGAACCCGATTCCTCCGGACCAGTGCTCCTCTCTCTCCTGCTGTCGATGCTATTCGAGGTTGTGGAGTAGTCACGCTTTCTCCTTCGGAATCTCGCTGACACGGACATCAGAGAGGCGGAACTACCTTTGTCCTTGGAAATTCGGACACTGGCTGAATAGCCATTTTTCCGTATGTCTCGTTTACGGATTTTTTGAGAGACTAGAGATTGTTCTCCAATAACGCCTTTCTAAGGGACTACTCACCTACATTGCTCCGCACGAACTTAAGGGAAGCAGAACAGTCATTCTCCATGGCGTTGGCGTCATATGAACTGAGTTCTTTTGGAACGTCTCTCACTCTGTGAGACCGAACATTGCTGATACTAATTCTCCCCTGGTCTTACGGCCGAGCGCTCGAGCCCTAGTCTGAATCTTGTGGGTACCCATTGTGATCTATGACTGTGTAATCTTGACTCTTGTTCATTGACATTGTTATTGCCCTTCCCAGTGTTGTTGCATTAAAAATATTTTTTGCATCCCGCACCTGACTCCGGAGTAATCCCTAACAGTATCATTACGCTCGGACCGAGGGCATTAATTGATCCTACGTTTTTTGACCCTACGCCTTTCACAGAAGATATATAATTATAAAAACACCAATGTTTCGTTTTACTTATTGATTGCTATCAGGATGTTAAGAGATTTCCAAACAGCATGAAACAACTTTTCTGGACAGGATTTCCTACTCTGCCTTTAACAAACAGCCTTCATTGAGAGTGATGCACTGCACATGACTTCTATGGCACCGTCCACGACCTTAACATAAGCACCGATATTCTGAACGATGGAAACAATATCCAAGATAAATGAACATTCATCAATAACAAAGTTTTATCCTGTCTAAAAACTCATAAAACACAACAAAACTTACTCTCCTAATGCAGTCTCATGCAAAGCATGCTGGGAACTGAAAATCATTCTCAACAAATCGTGTTAAATTTACTTGTTTAAATTATGTTAAATTAACTCAAAAATAATTATTATTTACAGGATAAAATTAAGTTTACACAACTTAACTACTTAATTACTTTAAACATCCAGTACAGAAACCAAAATGTGTAAAAAAACTGATGTCATGCACATGCATATTTTATGCTATAAATACTGCATCTTTCATCAGAAGCACGTGCCTGGCCGGTCTGTGTTTGGTTATTGGTTGGGCTTGTGGCTAGTAATGTAATAATTTATTAAAATTTAATTAAATCACAACTAATAAACTCTTCTCACTAATCTCCTCTGGCGTGTTACACCTGCACTCAGTAACTCGGTAAACTCTCTCCCGAGGTTTTTTTCTCTCCATTAATACATCATTGAAGTTTTGGTTTCAGGGCTCTCCAGTTTTTGCCAAGTGGTTGATATCCTTAGGACAACATCATGTTGACCCTGGGAAAAACATTTAAATCAACCAATTAGAATTCAGAAATAAGTTTACAGTTTATTTTAAATTAAATCTTCCAACCAGGATTGCTGCTTCTAGACCATTGTTATTCACTTATCATTTCCTTCTGATTTTAGGGATAAATTATGGTTGGGGTTTGGTGTGGGTTTGGGTTTTATAAAAAAACATTGTCCTTAGGTCAACAAAATATGTTGTCCTGAGGACATCAACCACTTGGCAAAGTTTGGTTTCAGTGCAATAGTCTAGTTTTACGGATTAAACAGTTTCCTCTGGACTGCTTAATCCAAGGGGTGGTCGCTCTTCGTCATATAACCTGAATACTTATATCGTATGATAAATATGTGTTTTCAGTTTATTTAGACTGACTAAACAGGCTTTCAATACCACACAGGAGCTATGACTACAGTAAGTCTGTGATTTGTGTCAATACGTCGACAGGCATGTGGGCATTTACACGTTGGTTCCTCTCATCTGTCTGATTAATGGCTGTGTTAGAAGGCAGGGACCCTTCTAGGCCCCTCAGACTTTCAAAAATAAACAGTTTGTGCACTCTGGATTATTATCGATCTGAGCCTACAAGGGTAAAATCTCTTATTCCATTTTCGCTTTACCTGTAATCTCCCTTTTTTCACTTAATCTCCAACATTTCAATTTATCACTCACACAATCAAACTGTCTTTCACCCTATAATTGTGGTTCTTCTCCAGTTGTTGTCTTTGTCATTTGGAGGTCTTTTTTGTAGGTAACCCATTTATTTATTTACATTTACATTTAGTCATTTAGCAGACGCCTTTTATCCAAAGCGACTTACAAAGAGTTTAGGGAGCAATAAGCGATATGTCATACAGGAGCAATAATTCAGTAGGTGCCAATACAAAGTTACTAGTTTCAACAAAAGCTAGACTACCTGTTGAGAGAAAGGGTTCTTTTTTTATTTTTATTTTATTTGTCTGTCAAGTATTCACAGAAGAAATGGGTTTTAAGTAGTTTTTTGTATGTTGTGAGAGATGTGGTTGACCGGACTGAGTTAGGAAGAATGTTCCACCATGAAGGAGTTGTGAATGAGAACGAGCGGGAAAGCGATTTACTGCCCTTATGGCAAGACAATACAAGACGCCTCTGGTTTGTGATTTATGTGATAAATGCTATTTTTTGTAACTACTGTTAAAATATTTGAAACCCACTAAAAGGAATTATGACTGCCAGTGGATGTATAATGTTATTAATGTCTGCGTTGATCTACAGTGCCCTTGGCATCTGCTCAGAAGATTGGTATGTACTGTCTTCTAGTGTAGCCTGTTATTATAGTCTCCTGAGAAACATAGAAATGCAGTATGAAAGCCTGTAGCCTATGTGAAGCCTGTATTTCATGCATGTTGTTTAAAATGTTTTGTTTTCCTACCCATTCCTCGCATATTTTCCCCCTGACTGTGTCAGAGCAGTCAGTTGTCTGAAATCAGTGTGAGAGTTGTACACGCTCATGTCCCTGGAAAAGTTATAAATAAACATTGTTTTACAGATATAATTTAGAAAAAGTGAAGTATAGAGTAGTGCTCACAAAGTTAATATGCTTCTTGTCTCAAATGTAGCTCTGTTTAGTTGTATGTTTAAATTAATCTGTAAAATTAGTTTTAAAGTAGTCCTTTGGGAATTGATTGTATCATTGGAAGCCTGACCATTGGATAGTTAATAAAAGTTGTGTTCAACTTCATGTGGCGTCGCAAGAACTGACAGACGGATCAAAGTACTGCAAGAGCAATTTGAAACCAAACCTCTGTGTATGATTTTTCTAATCTCTCCTGCTGTAATTTGATGTCCTCTGCCTTTGGTTCTTGCGGCACTGGATGAAGTCGAGCAAGAGTAAAGACCATTGTCTTGCCTTCACATTGAGACATGCGTAATGCAGAGAAGAGATGTTTTTTTTTCTGAAGGGGAGAAAAGGTTAAAGATCAGGTATCATGCTATGTCGTGCATTCTGACTTCTTTAAACTGTTAAACGTGCTGGCCTCTCATGCTTAACATGTTAACAGCACTCCAACTTGTTGCGGAAAGTTTTTTTATAAATCTGGATCCCTGTCATGATCCCGTCCTTCTTGTCAGGAGTTCCCTTTCTGTCGGTCTCTCGACGTTGTGTCGAAGACGACAGATGGGGTTCGCTCTTGGGAACCTATCAGCTCTGACTACTTTAGAAAAGGCCAATGAAAATTGGCGAATTAAATTTGCATGCCGGGCTCCGCCCCCGGATGTCCGGTATAAAAGGAAGCCGGCGTGCTTCATTCACTCACCGTTTGTTCTTCAGAGCCATCGCTCATGACTGCAAACTCGTGTACTCTACACACTACATTGCCAGATTTCTATGATGTGTGCAGCGGATCGTCCCTTCTTCCTGCAGCGACCTTCCCCTGGGCGTTTTGGCGGTTCCAGTAGGTGTTCGAGATCTTTCCAAAAGGCCCTTTTCAGGGCTGGGCTATTTCTTCAGCGGCATGTCCCGCTGTTCTCTTGGGTGCGGCACCCTCATCGAGGAGGGGGACGGACATGAGAGCTGCGTTAGGTGTCTGGGCGAGGCAGCTTTCATTGACACATCTTGCCCGCACTGCGAGCGGATGGTCATTCAGACGTTGCGGTCACGGGTGGCTGTCTTCCTACGGGAAACAGCCACCACTTCGCTTGCTACCCAACTCATGATGACGGGGGCTAACATCCTGCTGTCCGCGAAGGCTAGCAGCGTTGGTGATGTGAGGACTTTTGCAAGCGTAAACCCGTCAGCTAAACGCTCACGGGCCGCTTGCTCCCCGTTTCGCTCGTCTGGCTGTTCCCCAACCGATGGTGGCAAACCGTCTGGATCCTCAGTCACGCACTCGGAAACGATGCGCGACGACGATGAGATGTCGTTCGCAGCATCGGAGGGAGACTTGCTGGCATCTAACCCTGAAGATTCCGAGTTCCCCCCCAAGGGGGGTCGAGCTCAGGAGGAAGCAGACGTGGAGATGTCAGCCATGCTTACCCGGGCAGCCGCGAGTATTGGGTTGCAGTGCGCACCACCGCCTACTCCCCAACGCTCGCGGCTGGATACATGGTTCCTGGGGTCGGAGTGCGGTGCCAAACCGCGCCCACCCCCGGTGTCATTCTTCCCGGAAGTGCATGAGAAGCTGTGTAAGACTTGGAGCGCTCCACTCACGGCTCGCTCCAGTCAAACCAGCTCCAGCTCCCTTACTTCCCACGATGGTGGGGCAGCCAAAGGCTACGTCGATATCCCCCAGGTGGAATGTGCGGTTGCGGTGCACCTATGCCCGCAGACGGCTGCCACCTGGAGAAATCGGCCACGCCTACCGTCCAAAGCATGTAAGACTTCGTACACACACGACAACCGCCACCACTCTCAACCGACAGTGCGTGCTGTTGTTCTGCCAGGCAGGTAAGTCGGCGGAGCCAACCTTTCCTCCGGGGTCCGCCCCGTGAGATGTGGTTAACTCCGCCAGCCGACGAACCACCCCCCGTGGGAATGGTGAAGCAGACCACCCCCTTGGTTCCCTTGTCACAGTCCCTGGGAGCTTGGCAAAGCTGCCCACACTGTCTCGGTGGCCAATGGGGTCGGTCCGTCTTGGCTACTCAATCCAGTTTGCCGGAAACCCTCCCAAGTTTCGGGGCATCCTCTCCACCTCTGTCAGAGGCAGGGACGCCTTCGTACTTCGGGCAGAGGTCGCCACCCTTCTGGCGAAACAGGCATCGAGTTCGTCCCTCAAGCCAAGATGTTCAGCACGCTTCGTCTTCCAACAGCCCAAAAGGGCTCATGTGACACCCCTTTTCATCTCTCTCCACTGGCTACCGGTTGAAGCCCGTATCAGATTCAAGTCACTAATGCTTGCCTACAGGACTATCGCTGGATCTGCACTGGCATACTTTCACACCCTACTACACTCCTACACCACATTAAAAACCCTGCGTTCAGCAAACCAACGGCGTCTTGTATTGCCTTCTCATAAGGGCAGTAAATTGCTTTCCCGCTCATTCTCCTTCACAACTCCTTCCTGGTTTAACATTCTTCCTAACTCAGTCCTGTCAACCACATCTCTCACAACATTAAAAAACTACTTAAAACCTATCTCTTCTGTGAATACTTGGCACCTATTGCATATTGCATATTGCTCCTGTATGACATATCACTTATTGCTCCCTGAACTCTCTGTAAGTCGCTTTGGATAAAAGGGTCTGCTAAATGACTAAATGTAAATGTAAATGTAAACATTTAAGATATACTCGTATTATAAATCCTTTAAATGTGCTGTTGTGGTTTTGGCCAAAAAAACTCTTGGCAAAAGTGTTTTTGAAAGTCATGGCGACTGTTAAAAACACATTAGACACCACTTACATGTTTTAAAGCTAAACGTGTTCCTTTTTCCTGTCCATCCATGTGGATTTTGTCAATAAAGTATGCACTGTCGCTCTAATTGAGCGTGAGCAGCGCCGCAAAAATAGAGAATGATCACTGTACTGCTGTTTACGCGCCGCTTCTGCTCCGCGAGCACGCGCTGCTTACCCGTGCGGTATGAATTCTCTCATCTACTGCTAACGCGTACTGTGTGAAGCCATATGTCTGTGTTTTGTTGGCAATCGGCGTGTACATGCATAATGTACAAAACACGAAGGGATTAATGTGATCATGTGTTGCTTGCTCTTGCTGTAGTTCCATACCACTCTCCCCACTAGTCCCACCACTAGTAGCTCGTGTTTTTCCGGAAATAATCGTACAGCTGTATCTCTCTTTTATCAAACTAAATACTCTTTGAAGATACAATGTCTGCAATACTACTGTATAGGCACTCAAGATTAATTTGAGATTAGCAGAAACTGTCTATGATACGCAATCTTTAATGTTTTTGATGAAAGATAATGAGGTGGACATGAATTCATGACCTGCACAGATACATTATTATTAAGAATTGACAGTTTTGATTTCAATCCTGACATTGACATTTTTGGAAAAGTTTTGTAAAAAACATAATTTGTTAGAGACAGCTGTTGGTTTTCCGTTTAATAGCCATATACCATCCAAAAATATGACAGTCTCCTCTTAAAATCTGTTCTCCATAGCAACAATATGTCTGCCATCAACATAAAAGCTTGTCCTCGAATCCCCTTGTCCTGGCACATCAATGATTATACCACCTGCAGTCTCTGTAGCGACTCGGGTGAGCAGGGCTTCCCCCTGAGCCGGAAACAATGGCACCTGAATGCATCTGATGAGCACTAGGACCCAGAGAGCCTGCATTTTCTTCCAGGGGTTGCCTAAGCCTCAGTGCACACCCCTGCCTTGGAAAGCTGAGAAAGAGAGAGAGTGAGAGGGAGGAAAGAGAGAGGGTGAGAGCGCAGGAACGCAGCAGCTCTGTTGTTGTGGTCACTTTATGAACACTGCTCAGGCAGAAATGGAGGAGCTGAAGTATATGAATTGACCCACTGTCATCAAGAGCAGTGGAATACATGTGGATGGTCTTTTTGAAAGTGGATCAGCATTAAAAGGTGACTTGATTGTTGATCTTTTGGGCAATACACATGGACACCAGTGCATGATTTTCAGAGTGCATGCTTTTGTGAGTCTTTGTTTTTATTGTAGGGTTTTAACAAAAGGAGGCTGGAATGGGTTTGGGGTGTAGGGACAGTCTTCTCATACGTCTGAAGACGAGCAATGTGGAAATGAGTCATCACTCCACAAGAGAGGAATACTTGCGTGTGTTTGTGTGTATGACAATGTGTGGAGGACAAATTTTTGCTCAGAGGTTGCTAAGCAGACTTTATTGAGTTCTCAGTTGTACAGTGTGCTATTTAGATTCAACTTTGTCTCCAATGTTTTTCCTTTAACAATCTTTAGGTGGAAAAAATTGACACAAATCAAAGAATTGTTGGTATGCAGTAAGAATACAGAGTTGTAAATGATTTTGGATAGAGTAGTTCAGATAACCTGGACATGGAAAAATTTTATATAAATTGTGAATGTTTAAATTGAGACTTTTAAGTGCAGACTTTGGTGTCTGAGCACATCTGAGCACGGTTTGAAATGTTATTGAGGTCTCTTTTAAAACTGTTGGAGACACCCAAGTCGGTTTCTCAAAACCTAAGCAGACTCAAAAGTCTCAATTTGCTGTCTATTCTCACTGCTGTCTATGAGAAGCACTTTATCCATTATAGTGATGTTATGTGTGATGTTTAATTTTTTTCCTATGGGTATGTGTTAGGAAAGCTTTTTCCTGTATGACTGCTTTGTAAACAGGAAAAAAAACTCAAAGGAAGATACTCCACAAACAAACATTAGAAAAGTGTCTGCTGTAGGCACAGAAGTTTGCTGTGGACTAAAAAGGAATTCCACTGTCAGATCTTTACCTGATCATCTCTTAGATCATCTAAAGAACCTCAGGTTTGCATCTCCACTCAAAGTAAGAAGTGTTTTTGGTGGGGAGAGACTGTGGTGAGGGCAGGTTTACCACAGACTGCCTGTGATCTGTGCGTTAGCCTGGACAGATGGTGGTAGGCGTGTGTGTGCGCGTGTGTGTATGCGTGGTATGTTGTGTCTGTCAGGCGGAAAACTAGTTAAGAGAGGAAGATCTGATCTAAGCACAGCAACAGCAGACAAAAGCGTTTTTTTTTCAATAGCACTGCCACGTGTTTCACTGTGATTGTGTTTACAATATGTTGGAGTGTATTAATCTATATGTGGTGATGTGTGTGTGTGTGTGAGCGTGTTTCGTTAAGTCTAAAGAACCTGTTTACTCACTAACTGATGTTGGAATACTTGTGTATGTGAGTCAGTGTTATCAGCTTTACACAATGTTTATTCCTTTCATGGTATTCCTGATGTCTTGCCTGTGTGTATGTGTGAATCATAAATTGTTTGCTGGTTTCGTGAATGGGTTTGTGTGTGTAAAAACCAAGAATGTTTATAAATCCTGAGCTATCTGTTAGCATTCCTATTCATATCTCAATGGCAGTTGCTCAGCTGGCACAGAGAGTACCCGATTTGAAATGCACCATGTACAATTGTCTGCATAGTTCTGCAGGCAGTTTTTTCAACTAATCACTTGAGTCATAAATGTCATGTGACTAATCACTCTGAAGCTTTAGAAAATAACACTGTAAAGATGCTGATGGCACCACAAGAACACACACAGTACCAAAGACCTGAACTACTGCCTAGCTGAAATGTTAAAATCAAAAGGAAAATATTTGTTGATTACACATTTTTCTGAAATAAAATCAACTTTAGTAATGCAATGAAATATTTTCTCTCTTTAATATGATCAGGTCAGATTGGTCTCTAGGTCAGTTACACCATAACCACAGAATTTGACTTTGTGGGTTGTTGAAAAAAAATCTGTTAATATGCCATAACAATCCATTATTTATGATATAAGAGTCCATGCAGTATATACATATTGCGTTCATATAATATAACCTGGCTATAATATACAATGACTGAGGATCTGTCTGAATAAGTGAATCCACTTCATAGTACTGTGAAAACAAGTGTGACATTGTAACTTTTAGGCCACATCTTTACTGATTATGATGTCATGCAAGTTAATTCGTTTCAGACCACAAAACCAGCTCTACTTAAGTGAGAACAGTCAGAACACTGTGTTTCCTCGTTGTGTCCTTGAACCTGCTTCAGAGGAAAGAGTAAAGCCACGAGCGAGCCGAGCGGGGTGTTCAGTTTCAGGGACTGATGTCATGACTTGTGATGTCATTATGTAGTCTGACTGATTGGTCTGCAGCTCTGATTCTGATTGGTTGACCTCTTGTCTGGGAGTGTGAGTCAGTAACTGTTTTTATTTTTCATAAATATTTACTGCGTGGCTGCTGGTGAAAGTGGTCAGTGCTGATCGAATATCTATGTGTGCCGGGTAGGTATATATTTTTTACCTGTAGGGCACTGTGCAATTATGTAATACTAGTATTGTTATACTGTAAAACTTACAATGCTAAACTTCAGTCAGCATGATGTTGTAATGATTAGCTGTAGTTATCTGTACTACTGGAGTACATGGAGCAGCTGTGATTTCTTGAGCTAAAGCATCTCTTGAGTGATGATGTCATTCCTTTGAATCATTCCTGTTACTCATAGTGAGTAATTTGATTATTTTTGTATATGCCTAATTTGCCATTTTGAAGACTAATATGCCATTTTGAAAAATTTAATAAACAAGGACAATTTACTCTTGAGTTATTAGTGTTGCTTTTGATTCTTGGTGTTTCTTATGGTTACTTTTCTTAACACAAATAAAGTAAAAGGACTTGCGTGCTTAAAACCACTCAGAATGTCTTAGCAATGGGTTGGCAATAGCAGTGAGCAAATTCTTGGCCAAACACCTCTCTTGTTTTCCTTAGATAATCTACAAATCCATTTATACTGTTATTTTACATTATAGAGGACATACACAAGGGCATTGCCTTGAAATAGCCACCGCTACGATAATTGCGTTTATTTTGAGCTTATTTCCTTCCCTTTACACTATGAAAGCTGAAAAATTCCTTCACTGCACTTCTTTATCCCTCCCCCATTTTTTCTTCTCTTTTGGACTGTAAACGCGACAGTGTCAGCTCACTCAGAATGAGTTTGAGTGCACAGTCTGGAAGATCTTTCAGACTCTGCACTTCAGAAGAAACCTCATGGGCCAAAGAACAGCTTGAGCTGAGCAATTCCCTTTTACGTTAGTTGATTATTGTAAAGGTGTAGGGTGAAATTTTTACAGGGTTAAAATACTTTCTCCTATTGCAGCTTGATGTACAGATTCAACTATAAGCCATTTACAGGTTGATTTTTTCCACTGTGGCTAAATAAAAACTAGTACCGAAGTTTCATGTGGATTATTTTTACAATGATGAAACTTGAGGTCTCATAATGACTGTTTATTTATTGTTAATGGTGTTATAGTATTAGTTAAAGTATTAAAGTATTAGTAGTGGTTATCTAACATATTAATAGTAAATAAATAATAGATTGTGAACGAGATGTTTAAATATTCCGTTCAAACATCACCTTGTTTCAAAACAGAGTATTTTAAGATATCTTAAAGGAAAACCTTTAACTGCACTTTTACGTTACACCACAATCATCAGCAGTGTTCACAAGCCAGCATCTGCTTCTCAGGCAAAACAATTCCCAACACAAATAAAATCACCTGTATGGATCTAAATAACTTTGTTCCCTTGGCACAGAGTATAACATTACACATGCACTGATTACATCACTGCATTCTTAGGTGTACTGTGTATCCAGGTCTGCTATGATAACTACAACCAACTGTTCCTCGGTTCTCCATATCTCCAAGCAAGAAGGCTCATCTTTCATATCTCTTTACATTCTCTGTTTAATTTATACATTATCCAGCCACTTTTCATGAGCGTGTCCCTCTGCTCCTGTATGTCTGCCTTTGGTCTGTTTGGACCATGCGTGGGCCTGTTTTTTGGCAATGCAAAGGGGAAAAATACCTTCCTGTATGATGTCAGGGCTGAAACACTAGAGCAAACACAGTCGGAGCGGGGGCCTAATATCACTCCTATGAATAAGGATGTTTTTTTTTTGTGTTGCTGCTTATGTTAAGGGTAGTGTGGTGTTCATACCTTAATAGTACTTTTGGTTGAGGCTTTGGACACTCCATTCATAGCGTTGGTCATCTGAGATGTGGCTTCTGATCGGCCAGCTGTAGCAGTCATGAGTGTACTATATGGGTCTGGTTTCTACCATCTGAAATGCAGCTGGCTTTAGTGACAGTTTTACGGACAGGACCTCACAAATGCATTGCGGTTTTAGCCAATCAATATTCTTCTAACTTTTTAATGTGTATAATAAATACATCCACATTCATATTAATTTCTTGCCTGATAAAAAGTGGGTTACAAAAAATTGCTTTAAACATCTTGTGACATTTTGTCAGCTGGTAGCAAAAGGCATACGTCAAAATAATGTGATGACTAGTGGCACTAAGAACGTCTGTTTGTACAAATACAACCTTCCAGTTATAGCTTATTGTGTAGGTGTGCGTAGTATTATATGGAGCTAGTATATTTCTATGACATGAAAGATGATATTCTACATCTGTAGTGAACATAATAAATGGTTTTACATTCATTTTTATTTGTAGGTTGTCGTTTAGATGGCACATTTTACTGCTGAAAATAAGCAGGGTATATTGGGCTTTGTTTTGCTGGCCAGGCCTTGAAAAGAAATGTCCAACTTACTAGCTTAACTAGGTTGACCAGGCTGGAAAACCAGTTAAAGACCAGTTTAAGGTATTTTTTTATTTTTATTGTAGTATTATATTTTATATTCATATTTTAGTTTAATTTATAGCTGTTGTGATGTGAGCCCTTGATATTTTATTATTTACTAATTAGTTTGTTTATGTTTAGCTATGCTTATGTTACTATAAGTTTCACCTATTTTTATTGGTTTAATTTTTTATTTATCTTCAGTTAATAATTTTACTGCCTTGGCTGAAACATACTTTTATTGCTAAGGCAACCTTCTAATTTTCGATTAGGTTTCCCAAATAACATTTAGATTGATATTTATATTAACATTGGTTTAAACCAAATAAGACCAACAAACAAGGCTGGTTCAAGATGTTTTGGAGTTGAATGGAACAACCTGGTTTTAAATGTTCTGCTAAAAGGCAGACTGTTGGGTCATGGGTCATGTTGGGTAAGTTTATATATAATGCAATAATTCGGTTACCAATCTTGAACATTTTATTTTCAGAGATCAAAAAGGGTCAGTTGTAGATGAGAAGCTGTAGCAGCAGTCATATCACCCTGTAGCCCAAGACTGGGTGCCCTCGGAAGCTAAGCAGGGGGGAGCCTGTTCAGTACCTGGATGGGAGACCTCCTGGGAAAACTAGGTTGCTGCTGGAAGAGGTGTTAGTAAGGACAGCAGGCTGCGCTCACCCTGTGGTCTGTGTGGGTCCTAATGCCCCAGTATAGTGATAGAGACCCCCCTCATATGATTGTAAAGCGCTATATAAATGCCTCATTCATTATGATAAAAGACCCCCTTATCGTGATGATCGTGAGGCCCTTATAAAGAACGAAAGCTGATCAGGAGGTACTGAGCTGAGATCGAGCATGCTGTGGTTAGACACAGACATGCTGACTCCTCTAATTCATCCCCTGAATACACTCAAAGAAATCAGGTATTCACGAAAACGCGCCTCTCACATTTCAAACACCTGAGTCGGTTTTGAACACCTTCAATGTCCATTTTTAATGAAACAAAATGGGAATTACCAGAGAAGGAACAAGGAGTTTCCTTTCACCAAGCTGTTTTTATGACAAGACAGAACACAATGTCGCTAAGAGACACAGCAAGGACGCAATAGACTTTCTTGTGAAGGTTTCATGAACAGAGGTGGGTTGTGTTTTGACTTCAACAGATCATAAAAGGGCAGATTTGATGAATATGTATCTGGTCCTGGACTGTCAACCCTACGGTCCCCTTCTTGACTTTCTCTCCTACCCCTCCTCCTGTGCTTTGTGCATGGATCCGTGGAGGCACAGCCTCTCCCTGAAGCTTCTGTCTAATCATGGTACCATCATCCTTCAGTCACATTACCCTGGCAGGGCCTGTCAAACCGCAGCCGCTGGAGGACACATTGACTTTGAAATGCTCCTAATGACCAGTGGATGTTCTTTTTTCTCATGATGGTGAACAGTGAAGGGCCATGAAAGAATTGTGGATGTTCTTCCTTTCGTTTTAGCTGTGGTATCCGTCTTTGGGCTGATGGCGAGTGGCCCATCCTCTGTTTTGCTGAAGATAAGTCGCAGACCACAGGGTAAAAGACATTATGTGTGGAGGTTTATGACATGGCGTATTGGCAATGGAGATTTTGTGACTTCACATAAAACAAAAACAAAAATTTCAACTCAGTATTGTCCCTCGGTATATCAAATTTACAGTGGTTTACTTTAATTAACGTTCAACAATATCCATAACAATATCCGCAGGGGCATTGTAGTAGCATAACCAGAATTCATTGCATATGATAAAAATGTTGTAAGCTGTACATGTAATGTAGGTGGTTAGCTCATCACAGTTATGCTTTTATATGATCTTGTAAGATTGCCCTATAGACTTCTAGTAATATTTTTGTAAATATATATTTTACCAAAAATGTATCTGAAATACTTTTCAAGGATTACTGTACAACAATTTTTAAATCATTTGATCTGTTCATTTGTATGTTGTTCTAATTAAAACATTTGTTTATAAAAAACTGCAATGCTATAATACACTATATAATTTATGGACTAAAGTGCAATTTATACATCCAAGAAATACTGGCCTTTATGATTATAGGAATTAAGCAATACTCTATACAGATACTTTGCAATGTTGGATATAAATGATCATAAGGAGACTTCTTTGCTCCCATCAGTCATTGTTCAGGTCAATTGCAAAAAACACAAAATTAATAAAAAAACAGAGAGCGAGAAAGAGAGGAGGCCACTCTGCCAAAGTATATCTTAGCATGCTGCTAGTGTATGCTCTAAATGTAGGGGCCCGGGGCCAGCGCTGTTTTAAGCCTGACTTGAGAGTAGAGGTCTCCTGTATGCAGCAGACTTCATTCAGAGAGCCTCAGGCTCAGAGTGGTCCGGTCACCTTCACTAAGCTCAGATCACACGAGGGAACCAGGAAACCCAGGAACAAGGGACTAAAGCAAAATGAGTGCTTTGAAATGTTACCCCTTTCATTGGTTATTGCCTATGGGCGGGAGCGGTTCATATGGAACGAACTTGCCCAAGGACTATGGCACCTGTAGGGAGAGCTGTGCGCTTCGGCCCCTTTGGACATTGAACCTTCACCTTGCTGTCATTGCTCATAGACTTTTCTGAAATTGCTGGCTGAAAAGATGAACCATACACTTTGATCTGTAGACAGACCAGCTGATTGGGTGGCCGTATGTACATGCCCTGGTGTGCCCTAACACTGTTGTTATGGGAACTGAGGAAATGGAAACTAAACAAGTGTTTTTTTTCAGAGCTGGAAAGGAGGGAACAACTCTGATCTCTTTTTATGCTGGTGTTGACATCTAGACAAAGGTCTGTTATTTGTACTCTGCGTGCCAGAACTAAAATCAGAAGTGAGATGCATCTGATTTTTTTTATCCTGTATATAGGCCTAGTTTGCTTTGTGAAAAATCTCTTTGGCCTGTTTTGAATAAAATCAAGTCCATTGAGAGCTCTGTTGTCAATGTCTTGACGTAAAGAGATTGTTCATGTGTGGAACACAAAAGGAGATTTTGGTCCCTTTTAACTCAACTCAACTTTATTTATATAGCGCTTTTTACAATTTTCATTGTTACAAAGCAGGTGTACATGAGACATGTACATTTTGACTACAAGTAAAACAACTAAAGTCATATACCTGTAAAAACAAGGCCTTTTTCTAACCTTTTACTTTTATTGTGTAGAAAAGAGCAACGTCAATATTCTTGTACAAATTTATTTCATGGAGGAATGTTATTTGTTTCAGTCAACATGAGGGTGATTATTAAATGATAGATTCACCAAGTCTTTGCTACCTGTTATAAATGATTCACATTTATACTTTGTGATAAATGTACGCAAAAATTGCATTTGATTTATATTTTGTAACAATGGTCACCAATCCGTGTTTTCTCAAAATATTCATGTCACATACTGTATACTATATAACTTAGAGTTTGGTTCCAAAATGAGATATTTAATATAAAAAAATGTTTTTAATTTATTCCTGGCATGAGTATGTCAGCATAGTCTCGTGAGGAAAAATACTCTAAATGTTTTCCCCTACCCCTAGCTGAAATGGGCTATAATGAAAACGTAGCAAATATATGCACATCCACAGAAATTTCACAACACTAGCATTCTCTTGAAATTCTTTTTTTTTTGTCCCCCCAAAGGTTCCAAACAAAACCCACATTGAAAGTTTCTGAAGCACTGTTTGTGAACAGTGAGTAGTAGTTATTCATGAGCGTGAGGGAAGTTCAGTGGCAGCCCCAATTGTACCCAGTTCCAGTAGTTTGTTGTCATAGCAACAAAAATGTAGCTGGCCCTTTTCTGTCAGATGTAATGTTTTGTGGCAGCGCCACCATGGATACAAAACAAGCAAAACTGTAATATGTGCGTGCATGCTCCCAGAGACAACCTTTATGACATGATCCTTCAGCAGCACAGCTTGGCTGATATTTGGCCTGTCAATCTGCTCCATTCTCCCTCAATTGTCTACTGGATTTCTGTTTAAGCCTAATATGATGTCAGGCCATTAGACTATATTATATCCTGCTTTCTTTCAAAATGGATCTGTAATCACCTGTACAGTTTATTCCCAAATGAAGAGAGCACTCATGTACACTTCTTATATTTTTAAAGATTTTTGACTGCAGATCACAGAGCTGATATTTTTCACTACATAATCTGAAAAGCCTGAGAGAGGGCAAGTGTGTGTTTTGTCCACGACATGATTTCCATTTTTGTATTCTACTGGAAAACCAAAATTTGCCCACAAGAGACTTCAATGTGACTTCAAGAGACTTTTGCGATCTCAATATGATGCGTAGAGTAAACTGCCGAGTGTGACCGATAACTACCAAATCATGTGACACGCACTTAGAAACACTTTAAATTTAGTGTGTGGAAGAAAGTACCGCTATTAATAAAGTATATAATTACAATTTATTCAAATGTCAAGGAAGAAAAAAACTGTTTGTCACATAACACAATCAATATTGTGGTGGTGTTGTGTTTTTTTCAGTTGGGTTTAAATATTCTTACACCTCTAATGTAAAACAATATTTTGAATTGTCAATATAATATTCAGACAATTTTGATAAAAAATAGAATTAGAATATGCTTTAAACAGAATAGATCTTTAAATAGAATAGAACTACTAAGACAAACTATCTCACAAAATACAAAACTGATAGTTTTCTCCCTTAGTGTGATGTTGGTGTGATGTAGCTCACATTTGTATAATTTGCCTTATAAACGCAGCCATGCTTTGACTGACCCCAGGGAATTTCTGCTCCAGATTGTGAGGCTGGCTAATATCTCGCTCTGTTGCCGTGGATACAGATGCTGTATTAGCCATGCGGCGCTAGCTGTGGCAGCTGTCATTCAACGCAAGTGAAGAGAGATACAGCTTTGACAGGAAGGCACAGGTGTCAAAAGCAGCCCTGAGGCATGACTGCGCATTTTCCAAGCCCTGCTCAGCTGCATATGCTGTTATTGACTGATTGAATTGCTTTGTCAGGGAGGTGGTGCCCGTGGCATATCGGTTGACATGCACATACGAGATATGTATAAATTGTGTGTGGGGGTACAGGTTGCATGTGTGAGAGAGTGATTGGTGATGCTGTAGGGAGAGATTATGGGATTACCTACTGTGACTTGGTGTGTGATAAATTCTTATTTAGATTAACATCAGTGGCTGGTTTACTTTCTACTAAAGTCCAACCTTCTACTAACCTCACCTTGCAATACACAAAGAAATAAACAAAAACCAAGTGCACACAAACATAGATGCACACACTGCTGATACAATAAAATGGTTCGCATATATATTTCACCATAGGAAATTATTTATTCATTACGTTATTAACATAATCTGTTTAAGCATTAAATTAATTTCAATATTTTATGTAATTTCTGCTCATTATAAGAATTTTTAACATAATGTTCGTCTTTATTATAAACAAAACTCAGTGGTCGGTCAAAGAGTCATCTTAAACGAACAACAAAAGAAAATATTTTAAAGGATGTTGGTAATTTGATCCCACTGACTTCAATGTATGGACACAAATCCACCGAGACGTTTCTGATATCTTCTTTTGTTCTGAGAAAGAAAGAGTCAAATTCAGGTTTTGAACAACATGAGGGTCAATAAATGATGTGAGAAAGTTCCTTTTTGGGTGAACTACAGACATGACACATAACATGAGTTAACATGGATATGGAGTAGATCTTATCTGTTCAGCTTAAAGTAAGGGTTTGTACATTTTTATCTGTAATTCATTATCAATTTACAAGATTAAAGATCTTTGTCTGTCCAATTTAACAGCATTAAATGTTAGGATCATATCACAGGCCGCACTTTAAATTCTTAAACGCAACGTCCATACCAAAATGAAAATTTGCTGTTAATTTACTTGTTGATACTATTTTCTGCAGTGCAACAGTAAAGATACATTTTAATCTAAAGCAATGTTCCTTGCTGATTCATAGCATGCAAGCCCTCAAGTGTCATATCTTTGAAAGTCCCAAAAGCAGATACAGGTAACACAAAAGTAATCCCCACAACTCCTGACAACATATTGTGTCTTATGTAACAAAACAATTGCTATATGCAATAAACTGAACATAATTTACAACATTACCAGTAATCCATAAGATCAGGCAAACAGTCCTCCTTAGCGTATTTACGAGAGAGTCCTTGTGTTGTTTATTAGTGGTTCTGTTGCATTACCGCCACCTTGTTTTGCCCGTATCTTACATTTTGACACTCACATTACTAATATCTGTGAATTTGTATTTTAGTACTTTAACTGCTTTTTACCATCTCCAGTGAACCCATTTCAGGTTGTGACCTCAAAACCTCTGCTTGAACGAGTATTTCTCATTTTTTCAGGAGCTGAGGGCTGCATGGGTCCGGTGGTCATGCCCCCAGGGAAGAAGGCAGAGGGCCCCAGCAGTGGGAGTGTTGCGCGGGGTCTGAGTCAGCTCTACGAGGACACAGAAGCAGCTGATCTGTCTCTTGCTCTGTCCACATCCCTCAGCCGGGCAGAGGACGAGGAGCTCACCAGCCTCAGCTGGCTGCACGAGAGCACAGATCTTCTGACCAGCCTAGGTCATTCTGGCCTGCGCAGCGTCAGCCCCCTGCAAGATGCTAACGCCGGCCGTGAGCCCTCTTCTTCCTCACCTTCATCCTCTCCTGAGCCCAGCGAGCCACCCTATCACCTGTCTACGGGTCCCAGCCGTAAACCTCCGTACTCTTTTAGCTGCCTCATTTTCATGGCAATAGAGGACGCTCCCTCAAAACGACTTCCTGTAAAAGACATCTATGGCTGGATACTAGAGCACTTCCCATATTTCGCTAGCGCCCCTACTGGCTGGAAGAATTCAGTGCGTCACAACCTGTCACTCAACAAGTGCTTCAAAAAGGTGGATAAGGATCGCAGTCAGGTAAGGACTTGTTTTTTTGTATTTGGGTCAAACACGTTAAGATGTCCCTATCAAAAAAATTTACAAAAGTAATTTTTATGTCCATAGAAAGCACATTAAATTAAAGTAAAATGTTAACTTTATGGTTTCAAGTTTTTGAAGTAACACAATATTTATGTATAAATTCAAACAACATGCTTTTGCTGACTGTACATAATACATTTTATTGTGATTCAAATGAGTAAAACATTCTTATTGACAAATGGGCAAAACCTTAGATAGTGGCAAAAAAAAAAGACATCTAATTAGCATTTGGGGTGAAAGTAATTAGTCTTTTAATATGTCATAAATTGATTTTTGTTGTAAATTAGCTTGACACAATTGTTACACTGAATGACATTGTGTTCTGTAAATCAGTGAAAAATGTATGATATTTGTTTTTTTGCTTCATTTTTTATGCTTAAACCCTTTTCTTTGACCCATTTAATGTGCCTGAATATGCTTTAATCTAAATTATTTTTCACCAGTTGTTTCTTTAAGATCAGATGGGTATTGAATATAATTTTTGCTAGTCTTCTCTTCTCTCCTTTAATATTTTCCCATGTATCCTTGTTTATTTTATTTGTCTTGTTTACAAATCATGTTTTGTTCTTTTGTTATGCAGTGCAGTTTCGATAATGTCTCTTTTACTTGACATAATCATAATACTATATTCATTTTGTAAGTGTATAAATCCACATTGACTTTATGACAACAGGTATTATGATGTATTTCATAAATATGTAAACCCACCCATGATTACAAATGTGATTATAATAAAAAAAACATTAGACATAACAAATAACAAGCTTATGTTCACGCAGATGAAAAGATTTCACTCCTGGCGAGAGTGTTTGCACTGCTATGCATGTGTGCGTGTAAGAGTGTGTGTTTGTACCTGCCTAAGGCATCAGTCATTTGGTTCTTAACTACAGCCAAAAGAGTTTGCCTTGTATATGTGTTCCCATAGCAACTACAGTGTAGTTGACATGAAAAGCATGTGGTTTCTCTAGCAACAGCCAAACTGATTGGTTGTGTTGCTACGTGTGTGAGCAGATGAGTGTGTGTCGGTAAAATTTCAGGGGAAGTGGTATGAAACACAGTAATCTGTATTGGTGGGTAAAGTTCAGGCCAGCTGTATCACACCTCAGTAGTAGAAATTCAGTAGTAGAGAATTCTGGTGGTGTTCCAAGCTAATGTGCTGAAATTATAGACGGTACAGTTTCACAGGCTCGTACTCTGTATCAACCACAGGGGGAACCTTCCGGTCTCTCTCGTGAAGCCAACACCGAAGTGACTTTAATTGCAATTTATCGACTTGACGCTAGAGGCTGGCTCCAAAAGAGAGCAGAATCTCATTGAGCTCCATGTTAAAATGGGCAACTTTACAGCAGAAAAAACATGTTTACAGCCTGGTACAAAAAAATATTTTGGTCTGGATATCTAATTTTACCCTTCATGACAACTGTGAGGAGGGTGAATTGTTTTATAACTCACCCGTTTAACTTATATTAAGCCTTAAAATTCAGCAAATTAAGTGCGTGGCCACTAGAGTGACAAGTGGTTTCAGCAAACCAGGCACCTCAGCTCTAACCACGTCCCGCCTTTTTGCCTATTTTCGATTATCCGGGAGTGATGCGAGATGACGCGATGACAAGCAACGAGCGCCTCCGCCTACTTTAGGCTTAATTTTTACTCTTCACAAACCTACGGGTGACGTCACGGACACTTCATCCATATTTTATACAGTTTATGGTATCAACCCTTCTGAAATAGACAAATTACTGTATTTCAGAATTCCTGTTTCCAGGTTGTTTAACTTAACCAACAATGTTTGTCTCTGAATTACTTGTTTTCTGTTTAAAACATACTCAAACTATTAAAAGCTTCTCTTGACTTGATTAAAATGGTATTTAACCTCATTGAAACATACACACACCTCAGATGGGGAGACTGGTGGGTGAACAACAATGATTCACTTCCTGGAACTTTATAGCCATGTGTTAGTCAATAGCAGATGTTAAGACACTAAAAGCTTTTAGTCTGGTGACTTTGGTAGATCAGTTCCAGCTTTCCAACAGGCCACAAAGATAAAGGTCAAAGATAACAAATGCAAGTTCTAAACAAATGCAATTTTCTGTGCATCACATCTTTGAATCTGTTTTGTAAGCAGTCATATTTTACACATTTGCTTTTAATGTTAGACAAGGTTTCTTGTAACAAAAGCAACCATACTTTACCCAAACATTTTTTGTCTCCTTTTTCCAAAAAACCCTGGTGGTTCATGTGGACATTGCAGAGGGTTTGTGAGTTGGTTTACTGTATATCAGCCAGTGCATATACAAGTTGTTTTCATTAATTAGAAAAATAGTATTCAGAAGAAATGTTTCAGGTATAGTAATAGCCCTAGTTATGTATACTATAATATAAACTTAAAACATAAAAAATAATGCAGTTAAACATTTGCAGTTAAAATGTGTACTTAAAATATCAGGGGGTACTTGAAGAAAATAATTTCGGTCAAAGGGGTTCCGCTGACAAAAACGTTTGAAAACCCTGTCATAGAAAAACCATTTTTGTCTCCACAAAGAACCATCTCTTTCTTACCTTTTTATAATCTGAAGAACCTTTTTGCCACAAAAAACCTTTTGTGACACTGAAAGGTTCTTCGGATATTGAAGGTTCTTTAGCCATCGACAAAAAAGGTTATTTTATGGCATCATGAAGCACCTTTATTTTAAGAGTGTAGACACGTAATTGACTTCTGATATGATCTGCCAATTTGTGCGTACCATTTACAGTGAGATGCTGAATAATATGTTATATATGAATAATAATTTATGGTAAACATGTGCAGTCGTATGTTATTGATAGTTTATAAATAGATGTAGTTTTCATATATTGTTTGGCTGAAGTGAGAAGTGTTGCACTGTAAATGCTGCACTAAAAATATTATTATAATTTTTTGATAACAGGTTATTATTATTAAAGGTTCTTTGCACACTTTGATCTTGTATTCTGGTCACTTTTAAAGACCAATATCTCATGAAATATCTTACATTTTTGTTACATTCTGGTGTCCTGTAGATGTGCCAATCAATATGATTTTCTGGTTGTGTTTTTCAAGTTGGTCCATAATGGACATTTTGACTGAGGATGAAAAATGCAAATGCAAACCTTTTAATACAGACAATAATTTACCATGGTTCTCTCAGCGTAGCGTCTGCAGCAGTGATCCTCTTTCATCATTTAACACGGTAGGGAAAGATTAGCATGGGTCTGGACTGGTTTTTAAATGGCACTATTGTCTCAGTGTAGACTAAGAATACTCTTGCCAAGCCTTCCAACCAGACACCAAGCCCTCCATCTCTCTCTTCTGCTTGTTGCCTTGGAGACCGGTGAAACCATAGGTGCATGTCTGCCCCTCCCCTTTCTCCTGTAGCGAGTGATCGTGTGGTTTTCCCTGGCAGGTGAGCCGGAGATATACCCAGATGCTGGTGAATGATGTAAGTCAGATTGTGATGGTGTGTTGATGGCTATTTGAGAACAGATGGAAGACTGGCAGAGGAAGTTATGAATGAAGTCATGGGGAGTGTGTTTGAATTATCACACACCCCGGGTAGAAACAGCATGCTGGGCAATGGCTCCTTCATAACACAAACATACATAAAAAATATGGGTCACAGTAGCATTCCATTTGCTCATTCATCAAACTGTATAATCAGATAATCTGGAGGTTGCATGCTAAACTGACTTTTCAAAAATCTGAGGGGGCACGTGTGGGAATGGGCATGACGCCTCTGATACAGATTCCTCCTTTAAAGGAATAGTGGAGAGAAAAAAATAAAGGTTCTCTCATGATTTACCCTCATGCCTTCCCAAATGTGTGTGACTTCTTACGTTTTTTATTTGTAGACCTAATTAAAATATATGTTGCTTTATATGTAGGTTTCAAATGCTGAAGTTTCAAAAAGCACATAGATCATAAAAATAATCACTTTGGTTCTTGCTTGGCTAATGATAAAATAGCATGTGACACAAGCCATCTAAGAACCAGTGAGTTTTAAAGTTAACAGTGTATTGTCATTTGAATTTAGCTCTCAAAAATCGCATGTTTAGATTTCAGTTTTGCTACATAAACTCAAAATATGAATTGTTTTCTCCAACAAACCTATTGTTTTGCTATTATTTATTAGACCACTGGAGACAGCATGAATCAAAATGTACAATTCAGATTTTTATGCAATATTTCAGTGTTTATAATAAATGAACAAATGAAATCTCTCATCGGCATGACTTACTTATCGGCCTGGGGTCTGGACTTTACTGACTGTCCAATGGCAAGACTTACAACAATCTAATTTATTCACAAAACTCGAAATTACGCCCTGCCCAACATTTTTGATGTACAGAGATACACTCACAAGTTCTGTTTTATGCTGATTTAAATGATGGAGGTATAAACCTTTTCAAACTTCAACAAATTTCGGGACCTACATATGTATGATGGATATTTTTATAATTAAAGCTGTTTTTCTTGATCACAGCGAATGCTGGGTTCGTAAACACTGATCATTGCTCCTGTAACTTAGGATGTGTAATATATTAATTTTTTTAAATCCGCAAACTGAATTACTAGTCATTTAATCCAACTAAATAACCCCCGAATAATTAGTCTACATTTCTCAGGAATGGAGGAGAATCTAGGGATTTCAAGACATGTTAAAAAATGATTAGTCTGCATTTCCCAGGAAAGGAGGAAAATCCAGGGATTTCAAGACATGTTAAAAAATGTAGCAGAAAGTAAAAAAAAGCATGAGGTGCAACTGCTTCAGTTAGTCCGAGTATGGCTGTAATTCTGTTGCAAAAGTAATTTATCAAAATATGTAAGCAACTAACTAAACAAAAAACACTGTAAAAAAACAAATAGGATTTTTTTGTGTTAATGTTAATCTTAAATTTTGCACACAGTTTTTAAAGTAAATTTTATTTTAGTGTTTAAATTAACATTCAATATTTTTTTTCAAGTTTTTGCGCACAGTTTTTTAATG
This sequence comes from Triplophysa siluroides, assembly GCA_006030095.1. Classification (NCBI taxonomy): domain Eukaryota; kingdom Metazoa; phylum Chordata; class Actinopteri; order Cypriniformes; family Nemacheilidae; genus Triplophysa; species Triplophysa siluroides. The sequence goes on along the minus strand of VCII01000128.1, from coordinate 712,064 downwards.
AAAATGTACTTTAACTGTGTGCAAAAACGTGCACAAATAACAAAAAAAATAAGTAAATGTTTGTTGTTTTTTTACATTGTAGTCAACTTCAGCTAATTGACTATTGCTTAGTTGCGACCCATCCCCAACATTGACTGTTCTTTAATTACGATAATATTGTTGCTCTTTCATCATCTCGTCTCTGTCTCTCCCATTTTTGTCCTAAATGCGAGAGCTGAGATCAAAGGCTTACTGGTTAAATTTCATGGCTTTTGTGTGTATTTTTTTTTGGTAAAGTGAAGTGTGGCTCTGGAAGCTCCTGATGGAGGGCAGACAGCTTAATTAGGTGGAGAATGGCTTCTTTGATCTAAAAATACATGCTAGTGTTGCCAGTTGAGGCAATTTTAAAGGTGATTCTGTGTTCACTACAACAAGGGTCTCGAGCTCTCAGTCTGCTCTTCAGTTTCCGGTCAGCTTTGCAGATATTGATCTGTCGTGTGAAAAGACGTGTATGGATATTTACTACTTATAAAGATAAAAAACAAGTGCATCTTGACGAAACCAAATGCTACAAATTAATTTTCAATATACAGTTTTTGTTTGTAATTGTGTGACAGTGTGATCACATCAATACAGAATCTCATTATAATTATAATATTTACTGTAAATCAATATACTGAAATATTTAGGATATAACATTTCAAAAACCTTTCTTTCTTTATATCTGTAGAGCATAGGAAAGGGTTCTCTCTGGTCTATTGATCCTGACTACAGACACAATTTAATTCAGGCGCTGAAGAAGACTCCATATCATCCGTATTCTCCTCGGCTTCCAAAACCTTCTACCTCCCCATCTGCCTCTCCTCAGCAATACCACAGGTAATGCCTCAATTACTCACTCAGTTCTTTCTTCTTTATCCTTCCATTTCATTTTTTTCATTGTCCTTTCTGTTTCTCTGCACCTACAGTTATTGCTTTTTGGTCTTCATCAGTTTGTTGTCTTATGTTACTTTCATTTACACTTTCCAATTTGTTTGGCCCTTGAAAATCAGGAATTTTCCATCCCTGAAGAAAGAGCTTGGTGACAGGAATCATGGGGCTTTTTTATTTTTAATGTTTATAGGCAGAATGAATGTAGGGAAATGAAGGGAACGTTCAGTTTACCCAAAAAATTTAATTCTGTCATCATTTACTCACTCTGAGATTGTTCCAAATCTGTATAAATGTCTCTGTTCTATCTTCAATATCTTTTTATTTCAGAACAATCTGAGGGTGAGTAAATGATGACAGAATTTTATTTTTTTGGTAAACTATCCCTTTAACTGATAATAAAATATTTTTGATTCGGTTGCATTTAAATGGTCTTAGTGTTTATCATTTATTTAGTTAACAGTTTTTAATTTTTAATAATGGCACTGTTAAAATAATTTAGACTGCAAATGAGTCAAGAATGCATTCACTAACATGCAATCTTGTTGAGAAACCCATTACCAAAGGGTTAAGTGCATGTCTTGGTGCTTCAAGTAAAAAGTCTTTACATCCAAGAAAGAAAGAGCGATTGCAACAAAGAAAAATGATATCCACAGCTTCCTTTGATGTCCTCTCTCATGACCTTCCTGTAAAGAACGCATTGATTAGCTATGTGAGTGTTTGGGGTCAGTTCCTCACTCATTCCTGAACACTCTGCAGCATGTAAGACTTGTTCCTTTGGGGAATCTGTGGGATGTAAAAAAAATACGTTTGTCCTTTCTGAGCCGTTCCTCCTCTGCCGTTGCTGTGACGACCAGAACACCTCCATGGCAACACATGTATTAGACAGGTGGAATAGTAACACAAAGCTATTTGTGAGGAGAAGAAAAACAGAGATAGGACAGCTAGTTAATGCATAGAAATACATTATAGGCTTAGCAACGCTATACTCCATAGCAACTGTTGATAATGGGCGCTTGTTTTCTTGCTTTTTCCTTGAATGTTCTTGTTACATTCTTTCTCTTTTGGGACAAGCTTGTGGTCTCTAAATGTCTTTGGGGGACTAAAAATCAGTTAGCATGTGGTACAGTTAATTATACAGCTATTCCATTTACAAACAAAAATCTTTAGAATCAGTGGCTTTTTATCATTAACAAAATAATTCCTTAAATATTAGCGTTTTACTTTTGTGATACATTTTGTGTTTATTTGATTGTCTTGATTGGCATAAACCTTTGTTAATTAGTACTTACTGTAATAGTAGACTATGCACAAATTGCATGCAACAATGCCAACCCCTAATATGAAGCCAATAGTAAGTATGTGTTGGTTATAATTGTTACACATTACTTAATTTATATACATTGTAACAGGGACACTTTAAAATAAAGTGTTACCCACATCTCTACTTCTTTAGCCCTCATACTATATCCTTACGCACTGTGTGAGGGCTAAAGAAGTAGTCTACCACCTAAGGGAAGAGATAATGGACTATGTTATTGTAAAAATATGGTTTCCAGTACCTGCAGTCTGCATTCCACAAAACAAGATTCTCATTCTTCTCATTCCCTCATCAGAGTTCACTCCACCTTTATCAATGTTTGACTAAAGTGTATAATGCGTTTTTAGAGTGTTTTAAATGTAATTGTATTACTGTTTTCCAGCAGTGTATCACTTTTGAATTCCCTCTCTCTGTCTCTTTTTCTCTGGTTTTATTCCACAGTCATCCACTATGGCCAGGAAGTCCACTCTTCAGAAAAAATGGAGGAGTGCTCTTACAAGGTAAAGACTATACATTTGTCTTTACTCACACAAACTTAAAGATCTCAGTGTTATGGTTTGCAGGTGGTATTAGATGGAGGACCATTCTTAATCTAAAGATCATTTTTAAAAGTGCAGCACCATTATTGCAAAAATGAATATTTTGGTCAATTTGTTAAAGGTGTTTCTTTCTGTAAAAGTGGATTCTCACACTCTACACCTCTAATGCAATGTACGTTTCTTGGATAAAGGGATTCATGGCCACAAACCCCCTTATACAGACCTCTACCTGGTATCTGCATGTGATCCATAAATCGTTTTCTCTTCTTTTTCTAAGAGACCCTTGATTTTGATAAGAACACTACTCTTTATATATCAAATTGCTGCTCTGAACCTACAGATTACCTTTGTATCATTCTTATTTTTACCACCGATTCTCTCATTTCCCACAACTGCTTCATCTTTCATTGCCTCTGTTTCACTCCCTGTTGGTGTCCCAGAAGTTTAAATGTCCATTCGATTCCAATCAGGGAGCTTCCTTTCCACTCTACAGCGAGCAGCTAAATGGAAGGAAATGGATTCATTATCTGTCTGTAGTGGCTCCTCTCTTCTTCTCGTCTACTCTTGATAATGGAATAATGGAGGCAGAGCTGCCTGTGAAAGTGTCTGAACAGGGCTATTGGCTTTTGAGTGATGTGAATGTCTTGATGGCTGTCTACATAAAAGAAAAGAGCTCAGTGTGCTTGTGTAAGTGTCATGTGCTCAACTGGACATTCTTGGTTCAAGGCCAATTTGCTTAAACTTGCAACTAGCCAATGGCAGTTTGTGAGTGACTGGACAATTGTGCAGACTGTGGCTGTGTCCGAAATAGCCCCCTATACCCTAATAGAGTGCATTATTTGAGGGGACATCCATTTTTAGTGGTGTCAGAATTCATAGTGGACATTATTGAGCGCACTCATTCAATCCCATGATGCATCATAATAACAAGTGTACAACCGATGTCGCTAGCTGCTAGCCATCTATCGTGATGCTTGCACTGAATGAATTCCCGCGTCTCGGCAGAAGATGGCGTCCGCAGGATTTCCAGTGCGCCGAGTGTCCGAATTTACTCACTGGTTATCCTGCTCCTTAAAGTGGACTATATTAATGAACTAATGTGGGAATAGGCAATGAGGGTATGGTGTGCGATTTCGGACACAGCCTGTCTCTCAGACCCTTTTTTGTGTCTTAAAGCCACAATACAACTAAAATATCACTTCTTGTTAACTCATTACCTCTTCTTGTTCCAATCCTATATGACTGTTTGGGTGTTTCTTGGGAGTCTTTTATGTTCATATGAAGCATCTGTTCTATTATGTTCTCCCAAATATTAAATAAATTTTACTTCAAGTTTTATATTGAGTTCAAATGGTAACCAACACTTTTTTTGGAGTTTTATGTTTTGCATGTAGCTATGTTTTACCCTGCTGTCCGTAGATAGAACCACAAGTAGAGAGCCAGAAGTGCAGAGATGCTGTGTGAGCATGACAAACACTAGGTCAACACTGTATTGGCATTCTCTGTGTTCCCTGGCTTATAAAATGGGGAAAATATATGATACAAAACCTGTCTACATATCCATCTATACAAAAAGAAGATCCTCTGTAGGACATCTAAAGAAAGGTTGAGTGCATGGTGCTGTATAATATTTGACACATTTTCTTTATAACAACCTTGAGTTGTAACAGAGGATTTTTTTGTTCGCCAGTTCCACAGAGAGTGATACAGCATGGCTCACGAATGGCCGCTCAAGGGCTCTTTCCAGTTATCAGACCCCTTCCCTTGAGTCCTGTGAGCAGGAGGACCACAGCTGTGAGGTTAGTACCTAACACACTCTTACAAGACTCATTCACAGAGCCTGCAAATGGATAACATTTAAGAGCTTGTGTAATGTTGTTTTTTTACCAATAGTTAAAAAAAAGCTATTTGCTAAAAATATGCTTCCTTAAAAGTGTCTTAATATATTTTTAAGTGTTGCTTCAAGTTTTAAAAATGTTTAGATATTTTTATTGGAAAACATCACCCAAAAATGAAAATTCTGTTATCATTTACTCACCCTCAGATTGTTCCAAACCTGTATACATTTCTTTGTTCTGCTGAAGACACAGGAAGATATTTGGAAGAATGTCAGTGCTTATGCCCCATTGACTCCCACAGTATTTATTTTCCCTATATGGAAGTAAATGTGTCATGAAACTCTTTGGACAAGGCAGGAGAACCCAATTGCAGGCAAAGGCAGGACGACAGGAGGTGAAGGGGTTAACAGATTTATTAACAAAAATAACAAGGACTACAAAGAGGCAAAACAAAACCCACGAGGGGGAAAACAAGACAGGATTAACTATTAACAAAAACAAGAACACTGACTAAACTAAGACTATTAAAACAAACACTTGAATATAAACACACTAACTAAACTAGACTTACTTGACAGGAACAAGAGACACGATCAAACATACAGGAAGACTATAACAAGAGCTAAGGTACAGGTACAGCTACAACACGAGGTAGGACGTACACTTACAATGAACGCGCCCCCGAGAGAGAGTATGGTGGCAATTAGGTGCCACCATCATCTCTTTCCCACATGAAACAGAGAATCCTGTATGATTCCACCTCTAGACCAAGAAATACCTGACAAGGAGAGGTGGAACCATGACAAAATGTGAATAAGGGACATTCTTCCAAATATCTTCCTGTGTGTTCGGCCAAACAAAGAAATGTATACAGGTATGGAACAATCTGAGGGTGAGTAAAAGATGACAGAATTTTCATTTTTGGAATCAAAGTATCCCTTAAGCAATGAAATAGCAAGGTACTGCTTGTTTATTTCCAGGGAGAAATAAACAAAATTAAGACACTCTGTTCCTCTAAAATTTGCTTTGGATTAAAGCATCAATCACTTGCATAAATGAAATATATTTAATGTAATTTAATTATTTTCTTTGCCTCTCTCTGTATCAGATCTGCCCTGGGGGACTTTCTGACACGGGGTAAAAATGGTCTGCACAGTGACTCTCCTCCTCCCAGCGATGATCAACAGGAGGATCACACATACAGCAGCTCGCAGTCCCTGAGTACAAAGAGGGACATTTCTTCCCCCCTCTCCTCCTGCTCCACTCAGGGATCCCTCTCTGCTTACAGCCACGGTCAGGAGGTGATGGTCACTGAGGTCAAGGAGGAACAAAAAGACTTTCCGCTGGACACTAAACCACCTCCTTCCCACCTCCAACTCCAGCGCAGAAGACTGCTGTGGACCAAAGGTCACGTACGGACCCCAGGCGACACACTTCCCCTGAAGAAGAGGCGGGCAGAAAAGCTTCTGGGAAATGAGCAAGAAGATGAGGAGATGAAGGAGGCTGCAGGGTCTTTGCTTCACCTTGCTGGCGTGCATGCCAGTGTGAATAAAAACGGCCAGCGTGCATTTAAAAATCAGAAGGAGCTGAAAGAAGTGAAAGATTAGCGATGAATGAAAGTATGGTTAATGCAGATCTAAATACTTCTGTTTCAGGATATCAGGTGAATCTAGTCAGTTGTTGCAATATCAATAAAATCACTGTCGTCCTGTTTTAAATTTTATTTCTGGCTGAAAGATTCTCATGTCCATTGTTATTTTGTGTGAGTGCGTGTGTGCCTGTGTGTGATTGTGTGAAGATGGAAAAAAGCCATAGTAAAGTTTTGGTCATTTGAGTGCAAAATTGTTTTTTTTTATTTCATCAAGTCTACCGAACAATTAAAAAATAATACAAGAGGTGCACGCAGCAATTATTTTCCCTCTTTACCCCTGAAAAAAATGTTAGAACTTTTGAAAAAATTACATAATATTAGTAGTTAAATGAGTGATTTATTTATTTATTTTACATGACTCATGGGGGCTGGCAGGTTGATTACAAAATTATTCCAGCACTAATCTCTTTATCTCAATAACCTCTCTATTATAGCTCATGGAATTATGACAAATTATGATGGCTGACCATGAGTATTACACTTCTAAAATATAACTGTTAACCGAAAATAATTGTTTTTACATAATGTGCTATTGTGTTGTTTGCATCGACACTGCTAAATTTCATTCCAAGACCATTTGCATACACAAAAAATTACTGAATGCACCTTTAGTTATGTTGTAGCAATCCTTCTAGTTGTAAGTTTGAAAGTTAAACTGAGATTTTGTATGCTGCTCTCAAGTGTGCCAAAGATGATACCCGTTGATGACAGTGCAGCTAATCCATGCACACTTAGGAAGACCAGTAATAGTTTAAAAAAGTGGAAATGCCAATCTATATAAAAAATATCCACAAGGCAAATATATTATATTTATTAAGCAGCAAATGTTTCTGAGGAAAAATGGCCTGTGGAAACATGAAGGTCAAATGCAATATACCACTTCTGGATTTTGATGTTCAAAACATTAATGATGTTGGGTCCTGTTTGAAGCACACTAAAACTGATCTGTTTTTTTAAGCAATGCCTATTGTGTTCATATCAAGTTTTGCCAAAATGTTTTTGTAATTAATTTGTATTTTTGATTTGCTTCATTTTTTTATTCTTCATCACAATTCAAGCAATTTGTCCTGTCAGGATAACACTGTATAAAGCTATTCCCTTTTTTACGGAAGGCAGATTTTGCCTTAGATTTTATGTTTTTTTTCAGTTATATTGCATGGGTGCTTGTACATATAAGAAAGAAGTATTTTCTTTTTTTAATGAAAGATATTTAGCATGAGGCATGGCTTATTTTCTTACGAGAAAACAGAGAGACAGCCTAGCAGGCATCTCTTAAAGCATTGGCTTCTTTCTTCATTCTTTTTTAATTCGTATCTCTTATATGGCAGACAACTCTTCCAAAGGAAGAGTCTAAACCTGTTAACAAAGAGATCTGCCTTGTATTGGATAAGGTGAAACTGATTTTGCCTTTTTTGTGGTCCTCGGTTTTGGTGGTCCTTTTCAATTCATTGATGTAAGTGTTCTGATGTTGTTAATACTCAGTGTTAAATGATCCACCACTCTGTACACCCTTTAAGGTTGTGCCTGCCTTTAGTTCATGTGCTTGGATGTCTGTTATGTTCTTTTGTAACCTTTAAATACTCTGTTAACGTTTTTTTCATTGTGAAATCTGCATCATTGATATCATAAATTGTACTGAAATAGTTTGACAAGGAATTAGAATTGGCTGTAGTGGGTGAATTGGGATAATCCTTGTTGCACTGCTTTGCGATAGAGAGGAATGTCAAACTTCGAGTCTATTTCAAAAAGTTTATAATACAGTTTGCTACTCAGTGGTTGAACAGTTTTGTTTGAAAAATTATGCCTGTGCTGGGATGTTCCCTTTATCTCACTTTAAAGTACCCCTCTCCGCATCACCTCTCACAAACTTTATCTGTGAAACTGAATGCATGGTCGTCCCATGTCATTGTTGGCTGCTTGGGTCCTCACCTGCCATCACCGTAACTTTGTTATGAAGCATCTATCATGTTTACACTCCACTTCTGTTTAACACACAGTGTACGAAACTTTTCTGAATGTTATGTGTCTACCATGGGAGAGGAGCACATATCAGTCCTTTAAAATACTTTGATCTCCTTCAGTATTTCAGCACTTTTTTAATAGTCTTCAGCAGGGGTATAGCGGGGTATTTTTGGAGTGGTAGAGTAGGTGCTGGTTAGCTGTGTGAGTAGCGATAAACAAGTGCTTGGAGGTAAAGACACGCAGCATGAAAGAACATGATTCGTCCCTGCTGTATTTGATTTACATAGGCAAAAAACTGCTGCTACAGTTTTGCTTTAAATTCATGCCAGTCCCATAAAACTCCCTTTGTTTTGGTGTACCAAAAACACAATTTTAAACTGACTCATACAAATCCATATAAAATAAAAGGGGGAGAAAATATGCATGACCTATTTATTGGGAAACTCTCACTGCCTCTGGAATTATATGTGAAATAATATAAGGATTTTGTCAATGTTGTTGATGTTTGTTTTTGCCAAATATGTTTTTTGTCCTTGTACTTTAAGTCACTAGTGATCTGGTATATACAGCACAACGGAGTCATGATGAATATGTATTTGACCAGGTCTATTTTCAATACACTCAGATGCCAATGCTGTATGAGTATAAAGCTGTCTATTTCCTTGGTGTGCAATTGTATTGCCAAAGAACAATATCAAACTATTTCATCAAAACATGTAAATAACCACACTGTCTCTGTGACAATAGTGTCACGACATGTTACTTTTCCACATATTTCTCTTCAAACTTAAAAAAATGTTTATGTAATGTATTGTCTTCCAGTTGCAATAATAAAAATATCAGAGTTTTAAATGAGATGTTGTGTTATTGAGTCATTAAGTTGTTTTCATGGAGTTTGGCACATTTACAAAAGAGAGTTCAACAGTCCACTTAAGTAACATGCTTGCCGTTTGACATAACAGTATAATTTCATAAAACATAAAAGTAATATCACACCATATTAAATACCATATTGTTTACAATTTAGAGAATAAATAATACAACATTTATACTTCATTTTATTTGGTTAAGCCTTCAGCCTTCATTGATTTATCCCATGCTTAATGGGATAGTTCACCCCAAAATGAAAATGTTTCATCATTTACTCACCCTCACGTCATTCCGAACCTGAGTGACTTTCTTTCTTCTACAGAAAACAAGAATATATTTTTAAGAACGATGAAAACCAAACAACACGGGCCACCATTGACTTCCATATGGACACAAAACCACTTCTTGTGTTCCACAGAAAAAAATAGTCAATTACAGGTTTTGATCCACATGAGGGTAAATAAATTATAACAGATTTTTTTTAAATTTCGGTGAATTATCCCTTTAAGATAAATTGAGTTTGGGTGTGGCTAATGCCATTCAGGTTGCAAGATACTGGAGCTCTATTCATAATTAAAGGCAACACAGGCTTCATCAGGATTCACCAGCTCCCTGATTTCACTCTAGTATTGGAGCCAGCTCTGTTGCTATGCAACTCCTGGAGTCATAAGCAAGCAATCTTTATGAAAGATTCCTTATGAAAAGAGTACAAGTATTTGAATACCTTTACTACTTTTACACATCAAGAGGGTATTTTATATCTAAAGTTTAGAGAAAAGGGAGAAACCTCATTCAGGGTGAATGTGTCCGCTTTCTGTCTCTCTCTCTTTTGAACATTAGTAAGAAAGTAAATGCTCTCATTGCCCTATTTCAATTTTTTTAATTGTTAACCATAAAAACTTTGACACCATTTGTCATTCATAATAATTTAATAGCATTAAAAAAATCATTGTTTAAAACAAATGTATAAGAATGTGTAACATTAATCTTAGAAATGTACATCACAATTTAATGGTTGGCAATTTAATGGTATGCGTTGCCCTCGTGTGGTGAAAAAAATAACTACATTGGGCTTCTAATTCAAAAGGCATCCATTATCTCAGGCAAGATTCGCATAATTACTATAATGCGCGCAGACCAAAATTAATCATGCTACAAATCATGGGTTTATTACTACACATAGAAAATTGTTTAGTGTTTTCTTTTGTGTTGAAAGTAAAAAACAAGCGTAGCGCTTTTGTGGTCTCAGCCCTGATGACCAGCTGCCACATCTGCAGTGCAGAAATAAACAAGAAACAACCCACACGCCCATAGCAAAAAAGGACGAGCGTTAACTAGATAACGTGTACAAGTGTGCTTGTTGACACACTCTTGTTAATGCTTGTATTGACATATTTCAATTTAAACGGTCCAATAGAAAGATCTCTTGTTTCAGTCTGACAAAAAAAATAGAAATAGGCGTAGGATATACGTCTCACTTCTCAGTTTACGTAGACATATACGATGGCTGGTCTGGGCACAGTCTCTATATCAGACCTTCATATACATATATTATTTATCCAAGGACTGTACTGATCCAGGATCTGATGACATACTGTCCTGGGTTACGAGCGTGTTGAAATCTCGCGATATTTCACCGAATGCCTGCTTGACCCTGCCCTGTGTCTCGCGTAGCTCAGTATATAAAGGCAGAGGACTGAAGAAGACGGACGGCTGGGGAGCAGCAGCCCTGGGACTGTGAATAAGACCGTAAACAGCTGTGTTTTTATTTCTAAAACTTAGACCGGCAACTTTTAAACAATCGTCTTCTGCGTTTTAGATGTTTTCGTGGTTTTTTTTAATGCTTTTTGGGGTTCTTGCTTGATATTTGCTGTGTATTTTTCCCCCCACTGCGCTCATAATGGCGAGCTCGGCTAACTCGAACCAAGTGGTAAGGATCAGACAAACGGCACTCATACTCTAAATCACACACGTGTCCAAGCATTGTGGCTAGATTCAGAACATTTTAACCAAACCCATTCTTGGCAATTTCAAAAATAAAAGACTTTAGCCGGACACGTCAAATCTGATCCATGTGAGCTCTGTGTAAGGAAGTGTGTGAGTGTTTAGTGGCAGGGGCATACGGATGCACTGATCCGTTTATTCTAAACAAAATGCCGTCAATCTGGTGCCGACCTTAAAATCGAATTATTATGTGCTGGAATTTTTTTGTTTAACATTAGCATGGATTTTTACCACGTATTTCCGCGGTCGATTAAAACGTGTTGGATGCGGGAAACAAAAGGTAACTTGGATGTGTATATAAATAATAGTGTAATTCGATATTCTTGTATGCTTCTAAACCGTCCTTCCATGCTTCTAAACCGTCCTTCCATCCTGAGCGCTAATCGGAAAGATGTAAAACAGAAAATACGTTTACACGTATTATGGGAACAAGAGGCTTTGCTGTATACGTATGTCGACTGCCATTTCGGAATTTATCTTCCTGACCATTTCATTTTTAGACTATCGAGTTGCACATTTCCCCCTAAAATACAGAAAGTCATGCACAAAAAAACAGACATGATCCGACTTTCACTATAAAACCTCTCAATGGAGTGTTACAGTGAAGGCAAATGCTGTTTCATCATGGCTGCCGTCGCCCTTCTCTGCCTGTGTGTGTCTCTCTCCGCCTCTGACCCTCCTTCTTCCAGGCGCCTGGTTTTATACAGCCATACCGACGCTCTAATATAGACTGCCCGGGATGGGAAGGTTCTACCCAGCACTACGTCACGGCTCTGCATATAAACACCAGACTGCGCTTTAAATAGTGAGCGGACGGGCCGCGCGCCACGGACAGGACACGACATAGGCTGCGTGCTCATATATAGGGTTGACCCGTATTTTTAAGCCTCGAGAAGACGTATTAGTGCTGCCGCCGCACTGGTCGTTTTCAGGGGAGTGAAATGTATTTTCTCGGTCGTTCTGAAATGACTTTTTCCGGATGTGCACGTGATCTGTTTTTCTTATTTTTTGTTTCGTTTCAATGCGTTTGAGTGACCCCTGTCTCCGAGATGCAGTGGCTGTTTGTTGGACGCCCTGCGTGATTAAAGCGCTTCGAATAGATGCATCGGGTTCCGGATCGAGCAGGAACAATGTACATACGTTACCGGAGCGTGTTGTATCTATTTATAAAGCTTCGGCCCCTGTCCACACAGTAATTATTTCAATTCACTGCAGAGTTGCTTCTCTAAAACAGGACAATTAAGAGTCGTTAAAAGAGAGGTAACGTTAACCATGTGCCGGCACCTCGGCGAATTATTTACAGTATTAGCGTAGTTTAACTAACGTGACAAATAATATGTTTACGATATAGAAGGTGAGACATGCTAAATTTGGTTGCAATTAATAATTCCTAAAAAGGGGCGCAATTGTAAATGGGAAAACAAAGTTAAAGTGAATATAAAAATGAATACTGATAATGAACGTACATTGAATAAAAATATTCTAGTTATTTGCAGCTCTTGGTTAAAGTTAAAAAAAACTTTAAATTGCATGGGTCAAAAAGCGGATATTTTTTTAGATCTAAGTGCTTTGTTGGTCAATTAGTGCCACTGTAATGTGCATACATGACATTTTCCTTTTACAATTCCTCCATTGAGATTTCTGCACCACATTCAGCAGTGCACCTGCTGTATAACTATGTTCAAATTTACTTTCTGGATGATGTGCATTAACCCTTTCACGCAAGAGTAATGACAACCTGAGTTGGGATTTTTTTACCATGTCAAATTTTAGACGTCCGCTTGAGTGTATGGTATGCTTTCTGGTTTATAACTGAAGAGATAGTGTATTAATCATAAGACCTAGTCCCATCTTTGTATCTGCTTCCGAGGCGTCTTCAAAGGGAATACAAAGAGTATGCATGCCATCATATGTTTCAGGGTCAGGGCATGCGGAAAACAACGGATTGTTACAATGTGACATATAAGGCAATGAATGCACTTGTGTCCCTTGTAGTGGTTTAAATACACTTATGCAAGGATTGGCTTTTTGAACTGACTTCTTTGTATGAAAGGGTTAATCTGTCCTGCTTAATAGTAATATGAGTGGATTAATTTTTTTTGCTTTTATTGTAGCCTAAACTGTATAGATCGGTGATGGAAGATGTTATTAATGAAGTACGTGAGCTTTTCCTGGATGAGGGAGTGGATGAACAGGTCCTAATGGAGCTTAAAACGGTAAAATGCGTTTTTATCATTCACCTGTCGGCTGCTTGAATAGATTGTTAAATTAAGAATGCATCTTGTTGCACTGCAGCTATGGGAGAATAAGCTGATGCAGTCTAAGGCAGTGGAAGGTTTTCACTCAGAGGAGCAGCAGCAGGCTCAACGGCTGGTCCAACAAACTCAGCAGACACAGCAACAAACCCAACCACAGCAAGTGCTCCTGCCTCCAGCACAGCAGGGTAAGACCTAACCTCAACATGTACATTATGAAAATTGAAAATGCTTAAAACAGCAAGCATTACTATTATGTTTGGCCATACATCAGTATTAATCTATAATTTTTGTGGTGTGGACTATTTAATATTACCTCGATTTGAGTCTTGAGGGGTACTAAACAATTAGACTTATCTTGAGAAGATATCCAGCTTCACTTGGTTGACTATTAAACTGACTTAAAAGACCCTCAGACCTAAGGACCCCTGAGATTAAGATATTTCGAAAGATGACTTTTAAACAGAATTCTTTGTGTGATGGATCATAGTTTTTCAGTGCAGTGGATAAGTCTGTTGCCCTCTGTGTATATGAGCCCAAGTAAATAGTACAAATTTGTCTCCATTTCAGTTCCTCAGCAGCAGGTCATTGTTCAGGATCCCAAGCTTATCCAGCACATGAACGCAACCGGAATGGTAAGTGTGGACCCCCTTTACAATTCTTTTGCAGTTTGAAAGCTATAATGTGGATTTTGTAAAAGTCAGTTAGTAATCATCAGTGTTAGCTTTTAATGCCTCTACGAAAGCCATCAGGAGAACAGATGGGAGGAAGGAGGAGTCTGCATGCAGAATGGTTTAGACTGAGTTGTTGACTTGAATTGGATTACACACAGACAATTCCAGCAAGGATATTGTTTCCTCTTGCATATCTGTCCCAAAATGTTGTTGTCGTTTAAATAGATGGCAGCAGGTTGTTTGCACACGTTGCAGAATCTGCCATTCTGGAACAACACAGTGTTTTTATTATTAAAAGATCGATCAGAAATGTGATTTCAAGAGGTGCACCGATTGCATTGTTTTCGCATGATCTGTCAGGACCGGTGCCCGGCCGGTCAGTCTCACGTCTTGCCGATCTTCTGTTGCCCGCGACGCAGGCAATAACGCCACAGCCGTCAGTAATACACTCAAAGCCACAAGTAAACGGTCTGGGCACAGCCTGTCTTTCACGGCTTGTTTATATTCGCATGTAGGTCCACCGTACCGCAAGTCTCTGCTGACTGACACGCATCTCTCATATCCGCTGACTGCATGCGCGTGCACACGGATCATGTACTGTACAGTTACAGTTTAGGTGCACTGTAGTTCATCTCTCGTTGCTCCATTTACTTAGGGTGTGTTTGCTAACAGTGATGCTAAAAAACTCTGACACATGCTAAACTCGCGTTGAAGTTGTTCACTCGGTGTAAAACAAACACAAATTCCATTCAACCTGAGTGCTTGTCTCGCATTAAAACTATAGTTATTTCACTTAGGTAAAATGACATTCAACACGACTACTTGTTTTTAAAATCCAAAATATAAAACGAATAAATCAACCTATATATGTGATTATCTGATTCAGTTCTTTACTAACACAAGAAATTTGATGATACATTTTAATCTTTATAGTAGAATACATTTTTAAGATTTTTAGCTTTTTATTGAAGTTGCAGCTAAAATGAACCAACCCACTTCTTTTAATACTACAGACCCAATTTATTTTACAATTTCAAGAAAATAAAGCAATGTTAGTTTCATGAACAGGAACAGACAAGTATAAAGTTAGGCTTGTGATCTTATACTTTTGTGAGATGAGTACAAAAGAGAAAAGGGTCAATTAAGTGACATTTGTTTAGTTATATTTATTATTTCCTCTACTTTTCAGTTACAGAGTTCTTCAATTTCAGAGTAGTTTAGGTGAGAGAAAACCCTGTATGTAGCTTTGAGAACATTTGGGGAAATTGTAATGTTCAATAATTTGTGTTATGAAAATTACATTTGTTATTATGAAAAAATGTGCCTTGAAGAAAAGTAAATATGGTTTTACATACTGTCCATTATAGGTTGTGGATAGAAAATCTGAAAAATATCGGAATCGGCCGAGAAAATTGCAATCGGTGCATCTCTAGTTATTTCTATCAAAATATATTATCCCTGAAGCATATGTTAGGAGATTGTGTTGGATTTAGCCCCAGAAGAAATCTTTCAGTTAACACTTAACTGAAAATCAAAACGGATATATATATATTAGTTATAATATATATAATATAGTTTGTACTTTTAGAAAAAATGATATAAACTCAAACTGCCATTTAAATGATATATGATCCATAAAGTGTGTTTTTCTGTACACTCTTAAAACAGTTCTGTTTAAAATAACACATTTTGTGTTCAGTTAAGGACAACACATTCCAGTTGTTCCAAATCTGTTTAGCCAAACAGATCTTACCCCCATTGACTCCCATAGTAGAAAAAAAATCTTATTTTTATTTTTTGTTCTGTTGAACACAAAAGATGACATTTTGAAGAATGTTGGACAGCAAACAGTTTCTTGGAGACTTTTCAAATGCAGAAGTGTTGCATTTGAAGTGTGTTGCTTTTTTCAAATGCACGTTATATACGACTCAATCTTGTAGTGATTTTAGATCGAGCAGTACTTCCTACTCTTCAAGGAGCTGTAGTTCACGGAAGAGCTGTGCAGAAAACACAGAAACGATTTCAGAATCGATTTAGACATGTATAATTAGCGTGTATCGCAATATATATCGCCCAGCCCTAGTTTAAAGTAACATGTAATGTGTTAAATAAATAAAACAAAACAATGTGTTAAAATTGACACATCCATTTTAAGAGTGTAGGTAGGTTCACTTATGTTTTAATCTGTTTGTTCCACTAGAGCGCAGCAGCCACAGCGGCAACATTGGCATTGCCCACAGGTGTAACACCATTTCAACAACTTATCACCCCTCAAGGTAAGAGATTATATTCTGTGATAGTTAAACCAACATTTAACTGTTATTTAATTTGTTTATATTAGAGAAATCTGGCAAATAAATATTTGTGATTCCATCCGCTTAATCTATGTTTGATTTTGTAGTTTAGTCCCCTCATGTCTGAGCCTGGGTGACTTTGCTGTGGAAATTCATCATTGCTTTTATATGCAATAACAATGAAAGGGGGTTAAAGCTTTTAAGTCTCTGAAACATCATGCTAAAGTTGTGTGAGAAGCAGGCTAAATATGAAAATCTGCACCTTGGTCCTCGTTTGGACCTTGTTATTTATTTTAAGCTTTTATGCTTCAGTCTTTATTCTAAAAAGCAGATTATAAAGGGTGTTTGGAATTGATTTAATGATGCACAATAAAAGTTATACAGAATTGCAACAACACTGAAGGTGACTAAATTGCAGAATTTGTGCTTCGCTATTTCCGTTCGTAAAATGTCCCCTTAAAGTTTCTGTATTTCTTTTATCCTCTAGGTCAGATCCTGCAGGTGGTCAGAGCGGCCAATGGGACTCAATACATCATTCAGCCTCAACAGCAGATGTTGTTGCAGCCGCAGGTCCTGCCACAGATGCAGCCTGGAGGAGTGCAGGCCCCTGTCATACAGCAGGTTTGTGTTTCTTTATTTTAATCTGAAACATTTAAGAAAGAACTAAAGAAGAGTCATGATTTAATAACAAGATAACTACTTGCATACTTGAATGTTCTCTCTGTTTGTGCAGGTGTTAACACCTCTTCAGGGTGGCATTCCTCAGCAGGGTGGAGTTATCATTCAACCACAGCATATTGTTCTCACAGGAAATAAAGTCCAGCAGAACACTCAGGTCAGCATAATCTGTAAACTTCAAGCGTTAAAAAAATATCTCATGCATAGTGCCATTTGTTGGTATCCTGAGAGGTTGCTATGATGCATTTGCTATTCTCATCTAATACCAGATAATTAGGGGTGTAACGGTTCAAATTACTCACGGTTTTGGGGCTCAGGTTCGGTTCGGTTTCTGCTATGTTCAGGGAAAAGGGACTTCTGACAAATAAGAACAAATAATCAAGCTACAAGTAACAGTACCAATAAAACAACAGCGCAAAGCAGAAAATAAAATAAGATACTATATATATATATATATATATACCTTTTATGGTATAGAAATTGAAGTAATCAAATAAAACATAACATTGCATAAGTACAAATTAAATAAAGATGAATCATAATTGAAGTTATAGAAGCGATTGAGTCACAAGCAGTGAGTGATTTCCTTGACTTTTAACAGACAGCAGGAATATGCTGCTGTCGCTTTAAGAGGAATGCAACAGATCCAGTACACTGATACTCTACACATGTTGTTTTTCGTCTGTTTCGTCCGTACACTTAAGACATAACCTACAATGTTTGTTAAGATACTCGACAAGAGGGGCATGTTGACCTACTTCGTGTGTGAATTTCTCCGTTTAAGCGCAAGACTTCAAAGACAACTTAATATTTGCGGCATGTCTGAGATGCAGCTTTCCTTGTGCGCGCTTCGGATCTTCTCACAGCGCGCAAGCGAGTTTTATTATATAATAATATTATTTACCATATTATAAATGCGTCGTCAGATTTAAGATGATCCGTGGTCCAAGCGCGTCCTGAACCGTTGGTGGAGAACGGTGCGTTAAATGTTTTTTACCGAGAACTGTAACACCCCTACAGAAAGATGCATGCATATATTGAAACCCTGTGTGTCCTTAGGTCATGCAGGCAGCAGCCATGACTGCGCAGCCTGGACAGGGAGCTGCTCAGGCGCAAGCTCAGGCTCAAGCTCAGGCTCAGGCTCAGGCTCAGGCTCAAGCTCAGGCTCAAGCACAGCCCGCACAACAGGAACAGCAACAACAGGCCGCCCAACCTCCCATGATGCTCCAGGTGGATGGTGCAGGAGACACATCCTCAGAAGAAGATGATGAGGAGGAGGAGTATGATGAGGACGATGATGAAGATAAAGAGAAAGATGGTGGAGAGGACGGACAGGTGGAGGAGGTGCGTGCTTTTATTAGGAGCGCCACTGGTGCCTGGTATTGGTCTAGCACAAAGAGCAAAGAAACATAGTCATGGTTCTAAAGTTTTTTTTGTTTGTTATTATTCAGGAGCCATTAAACAGTGGAGATGATGTTAGCGACGGAGAAGACCAAGAGCTGTTCGACACAGATAATGTGGTTGTTTGCCAGTATGACAAGGTGAGTGTGAAAGGTGACTTGGAGAATTCTAAAGGCTGAAGTACACAACATCTTTAAACCTGAATACAACTCTTAAACACAACTCTACAACTCTTATTTATAGTCATTTAGTGTAATAGATCCTTATTTGGTCATTTATGAACTTCCATCCAATTCCCCCCCTTTCATGTTTATTAGATTATCTGATTTGTTTGGTTTCCCGGAAAAGGCATTGAAAACGAGTATAGTGAATTTGATTGCAAATGAGCCTTTTTATCTTTTAATTGAAATTGACCAAATATCTTTGCTTTAGATTCACAGAAGTAAGAACAAATGGAAATTTCACCTTAAAGATGGAATAATGAATCTGAATGGACGGGATTACGTGTTCTCCAAAGCCATTGGCGATGCAGAGTGGTAAAGGGCAAAGATCAAAACCCAAAACTGTCCACTGTCAAGCCAAGACACAGCGAGACCTGAAACTGTACATTTCAGGTGAAATCTTCTCTGATCAGCAACTGAGGAGTCTCAATGCTACTGTGCTGTTTGAATGATATCTGTGCAAAATTATGTGCCATCCAATTGTTGTTGTTTTTTTTAAGATGGTCCTTTCTCTCACAGGAGTCCTTAGCCTTTTATTTACAAAAATATATTTCCCCCTCAGATGTATGAAAGTGTATTTGGTGCAGGGAGCCAGTTGTAGCGCCTAGCGCTAACCGAAAGGTCATTTCTGGTGTGTTAGGATGGCCTTTTAATACAGTTTTAAGTGTTTGTTGGTGATTTCCGTAGCAAAGTCAATTTAAAGCATATCGTCCAATGTCGAGATCTTTCAACCCATACAAACACTAATGCAACCGACAACAAGCAACCAAGAACTGTGTACCAGTTGTTTTCTTTTAAATTTGCTGTGTTTTTAGACCTTTGTATGCTTAACGGCAGAGATACCAATGAACAGGCAAGATAAGTGTAATGTTAATTCCACTAAATGTGTTCGTGTGTCTAGGATTATTATTTTTTCTAACTGTACTCTGGTTAAAGATCCGCTCCATGTGTATGTTGCAGGTTTGGGCCGTGAACCGCAGATCTTGTATTCTTCTAAATCCTGTGTGTGATTGCGTGCAGTTACTGCATTAGATGTCGATGAAGCGCTCTGTCAGGCTTCCCACTTTAATTATGGTCAGGTTTATTTTACACATTTGTTGATCGTATTTATTCCTGAAGCTCAGGCAGCGTCATGTTTTGGGGGATGAAACCGAACTGTGCTCTTATGAAAGAAGTGCTCCTTTCAAGTCTGCTGGGGAGGATTTCAGCATTTTGTGCATTGCAAATATTTCCCCCCTCATAAGTGTGTTAGTCTGAGCTTTAATCCTTTCCCTTACAGTCAGATTTTTTTTTTCTTTTCCTGTTTGTTTGTCCATATGTTCAGTAATTCAGAGTGCTGTTATTCTGAAAGAATTCAAAATGATGATACTAATATTGTTTTAGTTCTGAACAGCTTGTCTTTTTGGCTCCGTGTCAGTTGGGAACCATTTTAGTGTTGTTGAGTTCTTATGCTCCTTTGTTTTTGTGCCTTTCAGATTTATTTTAGATATCAGGTCTTTGTCTGAAAAGAGGAGAGCCTTTAAAACAAATCCTATGGAGTGTAAATTTCGCTTTGCTTTTTTTATGTATCTTGCCAGTACTTCAGAACTACTGTCTGGTTAAGTGAGGGAGTTTACTGTGTTCATGGCTTCATATACTGTTTTACCAAAATGTTCTTTCACTGATTCGCATCTCTATGAAGGCTGTTTTATGTAAGTAGAGATCTTTAGCCGTTTGAAATCCATTAAAGATTTTTTTTTGCCTTTGCTGAATTTTATTAAAGCACTTAAAATTTGACTTATTCTTGAGGTGCGTTTACCTTTTGCATGTGGTTTTACGGCACTGCACTGCTGCAGACGTTTATTGCTTTAGGGGTGATTCTCACAAAGTTGCATCTATAGGTTTCCGTTTTAAGCATTAAAACAAGGTATGACATGGTAAGCAGCGTAATTATCACAGTTCTTTTTATTTATAAAGACCTTAATGTCATTACTGTTATATTCTAAATTATAAATTCCATAGATGTATTTAATAGAAATAAAATCATTATTAGTCATCATAATAGAAAATTATCAATGTGACTTTTTAATTGTAGGTATTTGACTGTAATGACAATCACTTTTGTCATGAAGGCAATATGACAATGGAATATTGATCTTGAGAAGAGGAAATTTGTTAACCTGGTAGCCATTTGAAAATACTGGCAGGCATGAATTTAAACTAATTCAAGCGTAATGTAAAGGTGTGCGCGTGCGTGTAAAGTAACAGTTCTTTAAAAAAAATGACAGTGAGTGAGAACATTAGTCATAGACACTTTCCAATATTTCTTAATTTTTTTATGCATGAATATTCTGCAATTTTTTTATTTGTATATATTAGTTTAAATAAGTAATTTGAGAACATCTAGTGTAACATCCTATTTCTTTTTCAGAATTACATTTTTAATGTGTTTAAAAGACAACACATGCAGTCAGACATAGCTTGGACAAAATTCCCTGAAATTAGATTTTCAGCAGAAAGTGCAATCAAATATGTGAAAAAATAATTTCTATTTTAGTCTTTGTAAAAGGTAGAGAACATGATGTTTTTGTGTAACTGAGTTGTTTTATATGGTTTCGTGAGAATGGCCTTTACATCTTGATTTTAAACATTTGAAAATTGAGATCCATCTGAAAGAACCTATAGCCCAGCTTGTTTATACATGTTTCTGATTTTACTGTGCATGTTTCATCTTTGTATTATAAACGAAGTCAAGCGGTATACCTAACCCTTAAAGCGGCAGTCCATACGCTATTTTGAGTAAAAATTAGCTAAAACCCATTATTGAGCAAGTACATGAAAGAACGGTGTTTAGAGCTGTGTCACTACCCTTGCTGGATTCACCGCGGAATTAGTATTGTCTGGGGACCTCGTGTGATTTAGAAATGAACGTTAGCTCCCCACATCTCTATTTCATGTGGCGCGAATTAGCACGGACAAGTGAAGCCTGTGATTTTACTAAAATGTACGGACTTGTATCCTGGGTATGATGGCAAGGCTTTGCATATAGTATATATAGTTGTATGGTGTATAATTATTTATGACCGTGCATGTCAGCAGTTGAGACCCGCGTTAGGGGATCTTCTGTCTGGTTCGCGTTACGGGTTACGGGTAGTTGAGCAGTGCCGAATCACAACCCACGTAAAGAAATGCCTCCGTACATCCCTGCAGTAGCAATTACAAACTGAGATGGCGACAAAGAGGCCATTCCTACGGACTGCCGCTTTAACAATGAGGTTACATATGAACTGACAATAGACAATATTTCTACAGCATTTATTAATCTTCTAAAAATACCTCATACCATTTAGATTTTGTTTGTCAAACTTTTAATAAATTTGAACTCCATTATGCTAATCCAGTTTGTAGACGGACAGATCTATTAATTCAATTGAGTGTGTCATAAAGATATGCAGTGCTGCCGCAGGTCAGTTGAGAACCGCTGATCTGCCTGACTACGTCATATCCACTAGGTGGCAATATTGTCTATAAAACTGTCTTTTTAGAAGCTGGTGATTATAGGAAATAATCCAAATTTATTTTGTAATAGACAACTGGGTTGCAGGTAGACTGAAAATCTTAATCAAAAGTTTTGCTTGGTGTAGTGGTAATGATAATACACAGATTGAATGGTGACCTAGAAGATCTGACTTAAAAGAAAAACAAAACGATTAAGGCTGTAACTGTTTATAAAATATAGACCTATGTATATATAAATTTAGGCCTCGGTTGGCCTTTTTCCAAATGTTTCCCGTTAATGATCTCTACACTAAGTCAGGCAAGAGAGATGTAGTAAAACTCCCTGAATCAGCACTTCACTGCTGTTGTTGGAGCTGAACTTCACATCAACACTCCTCAATCAAGTTATCTATATATTAAGAGAAATTAAGAGATTGTTTTGGAATTTAAATTAGACGTCACCATATGGTTATGCAGTTTACCTATAATAATAAAACATTTTAGTCTGAAAAACAGGTATATCTGGGTCTTCCTGCTTTTAGGCAGTCACCAATATTATACTTTTCAACAACTACAACCTCATCACATCATGGTGACAACCCACATGTGGATTACCTTTAAATAATCCCTATTACAAAGAACTAAGAGTGCATTGCAACAAACACAGTTTTTCCTACATTTTATTCCTGATCCATAATATCTTTCCTGTTCTGTCCCCTATCCGTTTCATTGAAAATCATGATGTCATGCTGGTTTGTGTATTCACCATCTGAGTTTATATGCCTCAATAATCTTCACACACACCATTAGACTTGTGGAGAAGACAGCTGTAGAAGCCTTGGTTTAATCATTTTTCACACCTACAACAACATCAGGAGATTATGATTTTATCTCCAGCCATGTTTTAGAACAGGTATGGTGTGGAAGCGGTAGCCCTGAGGTTTTTTTTCATCATCTATGCCCACTTTTCAGCCCTTCAGTATCCTTTGACATCTGGCAGCTTGTGCACATGTGCAATGTATTGAAGTGTGGTGTTCCACGTGTACATGACTGAACACATGCATTACATTTACACAGTTCATTCAAAGCGATTTACATATAGCTTTGCATTTTACATTTGTTTCTGAGTATGTGCAATCCCTGGGATCGAACCTATGACCTTGGCGTTGCTAGTGCCATGCCTTAACCACTGAGCTACAGGAAAGCTAATGTACAAACACGATGGTTGTACAATGACATAATTCGATTATCCAAGCAGAAGAAAATGCAAAAGAAAAGTTGGTTTGAGATAGCAATTATCATTGTCTTTATTGGCAATTATCATTGTCCAAGGTTATGGGCATTGTTAAAAGACTTTTTGTTCTATGACCCAAAAAAAGAAAGATTGAAGAATGTTCCATCTCTGTCATATTTCAAATAAATCCCCATTTAAAGTTTGTTTTGCTGGAATATATTTTCACTTTTACATTTGCATACTATTTTCATGATAGATTGCAATTCTCTGCAACAATAAGAAAATAATTGTTTGGCATTTACTTTTTTGCCGGTTACTTAATTTGGATATAGTATTTTGCTATACATGTATACTATAGCAATAATTCCACAATAACTTATTTTTGTTCTCTAGAGATTTACAAAAAGGTTCCAAAATGTTCTTGGTCAAGCTGTATGGTTCCATAATAAACCACAAAACCTTTCGGTTGAAAAAAAAGTTGCAATAGACAAGAAATTAGAAAATAGAAAAGATGAGTAAGAAATGAGACCAGGTCCATCTGAATGGTGTAACAGAGATATGCTGGACAGTTTCATGTGAGATTAAAGATAATGGCTTGCTACCAAGAACTGTACGACAGTGTCCTGAATTTCATCTAAAGTAGACTGATTCCTGCCTCTCTCGTTTCTTCTAAGAAGACATCAATACTTCTAGTGGAATAAAAGGTCTAAAGAGGTGTCTATATACCCCTCCCGATGGCTTCACTACCTGCAACCCAACAACAAGATCAGACTTGGCTCGCAAGTTGGTCACTGACCTTGTGGGTTTAATGGCCTGGGAGGCCGTTGCAGTGTGACAGGCTGCACTGAAAAAAATAACTTGTAGAATTTACTTTATAAAAGTAACATTTGCTGCTATAATTCAAGTACAACTTACTAACCAGAATAAAGTAAATTCTCCTTATCAAATACATTTATTTTTTGTTGAAATACCAAGTAAATGGTATTAAATGGTATAACACGGTGGCTTAGTGGTTAGCACGTTCGCCTCACTCCTCCAGGGTTGGGGGTTCGATTCCCGCTTCCGACTTGTGTGTGTGGAGTTTGCATGTTCTCCCCGTGCCTCGGGGGTTTCCTCCGGGTACTCCGGTTTCCTCCCCTGGTCCAAAGACATGCATGGTAGGTTGATTGGCATCTCTGGAAAAATTGTCCGTAGGGTGTGAGTGTGTGAGTGAATGAGTGAGTGTGTGTGCCCTGCGATGGGTTGGCACTCCATCCAGGGTGTATCCTGCCTTGATGCCCGATGACTCCTGAGATAGGCGCAGGCTCCCCGTGACCCGAGGTAGTTCGGACAAGCGGTAGAAAATGGAATGGAATGGAATGGAGTTATTTGAACTAAAAACAGGAACATAATTATATTAAGTATATTTTAATCATTTCTTTTCATAAAATCTACTGATGCACATAATCATTTTTTTCAGTGTGGTCAGACAAGCTTAAATGTCAGAGAAACGGATCCTGGATCTAAGAAGTTGTCTTAGAGTAGAAGAAATGAGACAGGGAGTGTCTGACATCAGACAGATCTACCAACACGATATGGGCAAAGGCCTTGTGATCAGACTGTTACATATACACACTAACACACATGAATGTATGCATGTATCCCAGGCTAGTATGCAACATTTGATACAGGAAAGAGCAAGGTGATATGATGTAACACACAGAACACATAGCACATGGAACACACAAACACATACACACCTACAACCTTAGATAACAGGCATCAAAGGCAGCAGGTATTGCAAAATAAGAGCTCTCCAAAATAGGGCACTGCCTAAAGATGTACAATAGTATATGCAATGTTACAGGTTGCTAAAATGTATTTATTTGGAATACACAGCCTTTCAAGGACAGTCAGTTTACTCACAGCACTTCCATGCAGCTATTTTGGTAATTTCTATGAAGTGGTCCTATCTACATGAATGGGGTAAGACTCTTATCTCTAAAACAGCTAGATAAGATCACAATAGAGCAACATATTTCTGGCCAACAATAAAAAACAAACGAACAGTCATCAACAAGCAGAGACTCTCATAAGAAATAACAAATAAAGTTTGACTATAGTATCAATGAAACGAAAGCTTTTTGAAACCATATGGGATAGTTAAGACATTTACAAGCAGTCTCTGAAAAGTAAAAAAAACTACAAAAACGTGGGGAAAAAACTGTAAATAGACACAGCTGCAGATCTTAAGTAGAATGAGAGCCAAGAGACAGATAAAAAAAACTTGGTGCTTAAAATCAAATAGCATGGCTGAGAAAGGACTCTAAAACAAAGAACAAATCCAAGATCTAGAGGGGGTGATGGCAGAGGCTTGAGCTTCTATTAAGGAGCAAATTAGAATCTCATCAACTCCCACATTGGCCAGCAGGGGGCTCTAAATCCCGTGCTCTCTACTGCAGCCTGCAGGCAACACTGTCCTCCGTGGGGACCCCTTTGATCACTGCTTTGGTGAGAAGACGAGACCATTACTCGTGAACATAGTTTTTACCAGTATTATTAAATATACATATGAAGAGTTTGGTTAAAAATTAGATCAACCACTGGCCTCCGTGGGGACCCCTTTGATCACTGCCTAGGTGAGAGGAGGAGACCATGACTCGTGAACATAGTTTTTTATCAGTATTTTTAAATATATATATGAAGAGTTTGGTTCCAAAATGAGATAACTCCGTTTTTAAAAAACAAACCAACTGTTATTTGATTGATATTAATTGGTATGCACAATAAAAAACATGATTTTGGAAAAAAAATGTAAACGGAGTTATCTAATTTTGGAACCAAGCTCTTCATATATATATATATATAAGGGGTGGCACGGTACATGAAAAAACACCCGAATCGTTCGGTTCGCTTATGTCGGTTCGGTTCGTGTGCGCGTCGCACGGTTCGACGCATGCGCATTGTAGCCCCGTGCTCAGACAGTTCCGCCCTCAGACAGTTTCGCGCGAACATACATTATAGACAGTAAAAGTGGAGTAAGGAGTGCTGCAGAAATGGCAAGTGGAGGAGATAATGAAGGCTGCCCGGAGTTGGCGGATGCGCCCGCGTCGTTCAAATCCGGTGTGTGGGAACATTTTGGATTTCATGTTACTTACGATGACAACGGAAATAAAACAGTAGATAGAACTGCGACTGTGTGCAAGCATTGTGCAAAATGCATTCAATATGCTAATGGTAACACTTCTAATATGACAGTTCATTTGAGAAGACATCACGCCAATGTGTCGATAAGCACAAACAGGAGAGAGCTGGTTAGGAAACAACTTCTACTGTCCGCAGCATTTAAGCAACCTCTCAG
Source organism: Triplophysa siluroides (assembly GCA_006030095.1). Lineage (NCBI taxonomy): Eukaryota > Metazoa > Chordata > Actinopteri > Cypriniformes > Nemacheilidae > Triplophysa > Triplophysa siluroides. The sequence goes on along the minus strand of VCII01000128.1, from coordinate 685,396 downwards.
TGATAAGTCGGACAGGGCAATAGCCATAACTAAAGCATTGGGGGTGTTTATAGCAAAATATATGCAACCGTGCAGCGTGATTAAGTGTGAAGGATTTCGTCAGCTGATGAATGTACTCGAGCCGCGGTATAATATTAGCAAACTGATATTCTTGCAGAAGAATATGAAAATTAAGTGAACAGAGTGTTATATTTTCTTATGCAACATTTTATAGCAATTTTGATAGCCAGCATTTTTGTTTTTAATATTTAAATATATACAGTGGCAGTATCAAAATCTCACCTAGCTTTTACTCATAGAAACAAAATGTTGACAAAAATGTTAATACTTTATCCTAAATTGTTGATAAATATGCTAATAAGCTATATATCATATGCTGAAGGAAATTTCTGGAGTGTTAAAGATTAAAAGTAAAAATCGTACAGAACCGAAAACCGTGACCCTAAATCCGTGATACGAACCGAACTGTGGGTTTTGTGAACCGTGCCACCCCTAATATATATATATATACATATATATATGTTGTGAAATATACAAAAGCAAGATCATTAATAGGATATAATAGAAATAAATGGAAAAGGATTAGGGTATTATGAATTTAAGGTATGCTGTACGTGGAATATGCAGAGTTTATATTAATCTTGTGTTTTCAATTCATTTAAAGAGTGCAAATTTTCATTTAACTTAATATTAATATTTCAACGTGATACTTTTGGTATCAATATAATTAATCTTCTAATTTTAGACAACAATGGGAAGCCCCACTAAAAAGGCAGGGCATCAAAAATTAATTTATACTCATAGTGTTCTTCCCCACGGAAATCTTTAGTAAAAGGCGAAAGATTTATGCGATCTGAGGATAAACATGAGTGTACTGTCTTACTGTAGAAACTGGAAGGTACCAGACCAACGACAACACACTTCCTAACAACGGTAACAACATCATGTCTTGCTACCGTACATTTTACATTAAGCAAAGCTTTAATAACACCGCTACATATTGAAAGATATGAATCCGCTAAGCAAAATACTTGCATATTTGAAGAATTAATGAGAAAAAAACTTTGCAAAGTACACCGTGACAAGATACCGTGTTGCATTGTGGGTACTAAGATTCACTGTCTTCCGGTTAGGTCACGTTTCCTGTTATTTGCATTGGCTTGTTCGACTTGATGCGGCGCCGCAGGATCCGACGGGCGGATGACATCCAAGTACCGCGAGAGCGTTTCGAAAAACCATAAAAAATTTGCTTTCGAATCGCTCTCGCGATTCTTTGATGTCATCCGCCTTGCTGCACCGCATCCAGTCAACCAGATCTGAAGCCTGTATAGTGTTCCGCGTAGGGCGGGTGAGAAGTCTGCCCTGTGCAGTGTGAGTCACAGCACGAAACAGAGGTACACTGTGGTTGTTTTCGAAATGATATACCATTATACTAATTTATTGATTATATTAACCAGTAACTTAAATCCAACTAAACACGATCACCATACTGCCACTCTTAAGTAACAATCGCGTGTAGGAGTACACGCTACGGCCAGAAACGCAACAAAGCAGGGAGTCTCTGAACACCAGCCATCCTAATCGAGCTCGAGCTGCGTGTACATGCAGTAGTCTGAAAAACGTGCAAGACGTAGGAAGCTTTTATACTTTAAATAGAGGTGAAGTAGTTGTAATAACTTTTGATAATAATAATCAATAATTATACTGAGTAGTGTAAGCAGTTAGAATGCAGGCTAAAATGCATCAAGTTAGTTGGTTCCGGGAATGATGCACACCACACCGGCGTCATGTCTTTAGTAAGTATCAGTACTGTGTCTTGTACCCACGTATAAATAATTTACATTATAGGTGGCTGACATCATAACCAACTATTCATTCTTTTCTGTTAGTTTGTAATACCTTAAGTTATAAATGACAAAGTTTATTTGGGCTACTTTTTCCAAGTTTTATAAAAAAACAACTTCTTGATTTTAGAAGTAATGTTTCATGATATATAATGTGTTTGTATCTAACATTCTAGTAACTAAAAAAAGCATAAAATAAAGTTGTAGTCTAAAAGATTATAATCCATACAAATACAATCCTTACATATACAGTCGTGGCCAAAAGTTTTGAGAATTACATAAATATTCGTTTTCAAAAAGTTTTCTGCTAAACTGCTTTTAGATCTTTGTTTCAGTTGTTTCTGTGATGTACTGAAATATAATTACAAGCACTTCATACGTTTCAAAGGCTTTTATCGACAATTACATGACATTTATGCAAAGAGTCAGTATTTGCAGTGTTGGCCCTTCTTTTTCAGGACCTCTGCAATTCGACTGGGCATGCTCTCAATCAACTTCTGGGCCAAATCCTGACTGATAGCAACCCATTCTTTCATAATAACTTCTTGGAGTTTGTCAGAATTAGTGGGTTTTTGTTTGTCCACCCGCCTCTTGAGGATTGACCACAAGTTCTCAATGGGATTAAGATCTGGGGAGTTTCCAGGCCATGGACCCAAAATTTCAACATTCTGGTCCCCGAGCCACTTAGTTATCACTTTTGCCTTTATGGCACGGTGCTCCATCGTGCTGGAAAATGCATTGTTCTTCACCAAACTGTTGTTGGATTGTTGGAAGAAGTTGCTGTTGGAGGGTGTTTTTTGGGCAGAATTGTGAGTGAGCCAACTCCCTTGGATGAGAAGCAACCCCACACATGAATGGTGTTAGGATGCTTTACTGTTGGCATGACACAGGACTGATGGTAGCGCTCACCTTTTCTTCTCCGGACAAGCCTTTTTCCAGATGCCCCAAACAATCGGAAAGGGGCTTCATCGGAGAATATGACTTTGCCCCAGTCCTCAGCAGTCCATTCACTATACTTTCTGCAGAAGATCAATCTGTCCCTGATGTTTTTTTTGGAGAGAAGTGGCTTCTTTGCTGCCCTTCTTGACACCAGGCCATCTTCCAAAAGTCATCGCCTCATTGTGCGTGCAGATGCGCTCACACCTGCCTGCTGCCATTCCTGAGCAAGCTCTGCACTGGTGGCACTCCGATCCCGCAGCTGCTGAATCCTCTTTAGAGACGATCCTGGCGCTTGCTGGACTTTCTTGGACGCCCTGAAGCCTTCTTTACAAGAATTGAACCTCTTTCCTTGAAGTTCTTGATGAACCTATAAATTGTTGATTTAGGTGCAATCTTAGTAGCCACAATATCCTTGCCTGTGAAGCCATTTTTATGCACCGCAATGATGGCTGCACGCGTTTCTTTGCAGGTTAACAATGGAAGAACAATGAGTTCAAGCATCACCCTCCTTTTAACATGTCAAGTCTGCCATTCTAACCCAATCAGCCTGACATAATGATCTCCAGCCTTGTGCTTGTCAACATTCTCACCTGAGTTAACAAGATGATAACTGAAATGATCTCAGCAGGTCCTTTAATGACAGCAATGAAATGCAGTGGAAAGGTTTTTTTGGGATTAAGTTAATTTTCATGGCAAAGAAGGACTATGCAATTCATCTGATCACTCTTCATAACATTCTGGAGTATATGCAAATTGCTATTATAAAAACTTAAGCAGCAACTTTTCCAATTTCCAATATTTATGTAATTCTCAAAACTTTTGGCCACGACTGTACATGCAAGAGCACTGCTGGCAAGTTTTGACAGTGCCCTGCACTGTACTGTAAATATTTGAGTATTGACTTTTTGTTGAATAAAAACAAATAATTTAATGCTGTTAAAAACTGGAAGTCAATAGGGGCCAGTGTTGTTCAAAATATCTTTGGCGTTTGGAATGACACGAGGGTAAGCGATGAAAGATTTTTTTAATTTCCACAATTTTGTCACAATATTTTATGATGTTACATTGCATTCAAAATATACAAAGAATATTTAAAATATATGTAATTTTTTATCAGTAGGCTATGTTTTAAATGTTAAAGAAGTCCTAATGCAACACAATCCTAATGCAATTTATCTAAAACGTAGTAATTAATCTATAAGTAAACAAAAAACTATTATCTGCCTTAGCAAATCTGAAATATGAGAAATACTCTGAAAATAGTTGAACAATTTTGCACATTTAGCACCAGCCTTATTGCTCCACCTCTGCATTATCCTGACAGCCAGACATACTGTAGCCTTCACATCCTTAATGCTAAAAAAGCAAAAAAAAGAGAAACTAAACAACCGTATTCAAATTGTTTTTGTAAATAAACGTATACAGTATATGTTCAGTAAACAGGAATTGCTCAAAATAAGAATAACTCTTCATATTTACATATAATTTCAAAATACACTAGCAGTGCACAACATAATATGTGCTTGAATATTCAGTAGATCTTGAGAAGACTGAGCTTCTGTATTCAGATAACTTCCAAAAAAGCACGTTGTCTGAAGCAACTGCTCCATTACCATCTTTTTGACTTAATTTCTGAACTTTTCTCCAACAAAGCCGTAGATAATAGGATGAGGCAACAGTGGCTGAAGGCAATAGTCTCCATTTTTCTGCAGGAACCGCATGAATATTGCAATGTTGTACGGTGTCCAAAAGAGAAAATACACAGCCACCATGGCCAGAATGAGTCTAATGACTTTGTGACGCTTTTGGGATTTGATTCTTCTCAGAGTGGGGATGACCCGTGCGTAACAATAGCCCATAATGCTCAGAGGAAGAAACATGCTCAATAAGTTCAGTTTGAGGTAAGCAAATGATGTTGCGGTCCAATGTCATAAGGACCATGAAGAAGATACTGCATGCCGTAGGCCCCAAAATGGGAGTGACACAACAAAGAGCAGGTCAGATATGGCAAGGTTTAAGGGGCACATGTCTGTCATATTTGACTTGTGACGGTATCTGATGAGCACCCACACCACCAGGCCATTCCTGATAAAGCCAGTGATAAAGACTATGCTGTACAAGGTTGGAAGAAAAACTTCAGTGGCTTTTGCGTTGACAGTGTTGTTTGTTAGTTTATACAACACCGGGTTGCCCAAAGTGCTTTACAAGATCACATTTAATGGTGTTGTATGTTTTTTTTCCATTGCAATAGTCTGAATAATCTGGAAAAAATATGTTAGATCATAATACAACCATTTGCATAACAGCTTTCTGACAAATAAACAATAAAACGCGTTTAGTAAATGTAAAACAAATCTACTAAAAAAAAGAATGTCATTCGATTTAAAATACACTGAATGGTACTGAAAATGTTCACAAAAAGAGTTTTTACCATGATACATACCATGCAGTCTTTTGGAATGTGTTTCTGGCATTTACATACAGAGAGGGCACGTGAGGCAGCGGGCAATTGCCTTTGGTCCACATATTGAGGGCTGATCATTTATATAATCCCATAAACGCCTTTGTGCCCCCCTTTCTAAATCTTTATTCTAGTGGCACCACCAGGTCTGAGGTTTTCCAATGGCATTTGCATGCTTTTAAACTGTTGATGCGGGTTGTTGGCATTTTGGTATTTGGGATGGGGTCCATTGGTCTAGTTTTGTTACGCAGATCTGGCAACCCTGTTCATTATAGTGAGCAGACAGCAAGGAGAGAAACATTATTACATTAACAACATAACATAGTAAAACGGATGTCCCCACTAAACACATCACCATCTCTCCTTTCAATAAAATCTACACCATGCTTCTTTCATGCTATACAAGTATAGACAAACTCATAGAACTGTTCTTCACACCAAGCTTTTTCAGTTGCTGGCTGTGCTGCATAAATTTCCATTTCCAAATTTTTAATTAATTACTTCTTTTAAAAAAACTGCCTCAAAGTTTTTCCAGATTTCTTGCGTGGTAGAAAGAAAATGCCCTTTCCCCTTCTTTACAATTTTATGGTAAACTGAACATTCTGAGCTACTGTAGTTCTCCTGGCTCCTGAATTAGATAAAGTTAAATAAAGTGGATCACGGGATGAATTGGGGAGTTAAAGGTTTAGTAATTAAGAAAAAATAAATGATAGAAAACAGGAACATTATAACATACAAATATTACACCATTCACATGTAACATATCATCTACACATACATTACTCACGTTTCTTTTACATAAAAAGAAAATAGACAAAAATGGTTAATTACAGTTTATTGTTTCATCTTCAACACTGATAAATCTTTTGAAATGCACCTACGGACCCCCTTCTCCAACCTTGCTTTGAGTTATGAAAAGCAAACCAATAGTTTCCCTTTGAGTTCCTTCTCTGGAGGCTGTGCCTGATCGTGCATCAAGGCCTCTGATAGATGAGCCAGCCATTAAATAGTAACAAAGTTCCCTCCTAAACTTCACCTGACACTCCGCCGTCTGCAAACTGACACGCTGGATACTATCCAGGGAGGAAAGTTACACTAATGAGCTCAAATGTTTACTTTGGCACTTACCCCAAAATGCCTATGCGCCTTACAGGACACCATCAAGCCACCAACAACCACCTTATATACAAATGCCTTTAGGATCTTTATCCTCTTACACCTGTGTGACTCACTTAGGGCTTTCTTATCCCTGGACCACCTGCAGAGAGTCAGTTGCAGATAAAGTCTCAGGTGAGGAGGAAAACTAAAAACAGTCACTTTCATGTTGGTTTGGTGCTAGTTTACCATAGCCATTGTATTTCCCAGCACAAAGATTATACACTTTTATCTTTAAACACTTGAGTAGAATGTTTTTGGCACATGGGTCTAGATATCATAATATACCACTTATTATAGTATAGTGTGCCCCGGTCATATAGGCTACAATAGCTCTAGTTGGTGAGTGGGCTTACCCGTGGGAGAGTTAAACTGCTATAGGCAAGTGACTCCACCACAATAAAAGTTACACAATCAAATGAATCACTGTTATGATTATGATCTTTACATGTAGGCTTGTTGGCGTAAAGGCCAGCAAGGAACAGACAGAGATCCTCACCCGATAACTAAGTTTAGTTTCTCTTAGCAATGGTTTGCCCTCTTTGTTGATACAGAAGGATACAGAGATTCCCCAACAGCAATAATAGAACACGCTCCATGTTGCAGAACGCAGATATCGTGTTTCCTGTGCACCTGCGTCAGCTCAAACACAGCACTCTCTCTCTCGCTCTCTCTTTGTCTCACTACACAGACAGAAAAGTCAGACACTGTACACTCTGTCCCTTCACTGTCTTCTGCCACTGGGACGGAGACTTGTGACATCACGGTTTTGGAACTGAGAAAATGTCTGATTTTAGGACACTTGAGCTGGATTGTGTGTGATCGGACTCAACTGATCTTGAGTACTAATGTCTAAAAAATCTTTGCACCATTGTTTCACTGTCTAATTTGTAGAGTATATACTATACAGCATACACACAATTAATTTACAAAAGGGGCCTAACCTAAGAATTTTTTGTCATATAAGTAATATATAAATATAATATTGTAGGCCACAGTTATTGAAGGAATATTTTTGTTTTTGAACCATGCTATAATAAATTAGGCCTATGTTATGCCTAGTGTACTTACTATAATATACTATACTGGGGTATACCACAGTAAACACTTTTTACGTGGGAATTATTTTTTCTTGTGAACGGGAAAGTGTGCCAGACTCGACAGTTTCTCTCTCTCTCTCTCTCTCTCTCTCTCTCTCTCTCTCTCTCGCGCGCGCGCACACACAGCTGCATAGAGAAGCTGCGCAACACATCAGAGACAAGCCACAAAAGAGAAGAATAGCAAGATGATACAGTGCGCCTTAAGACTGGCTATCGAAACTTAACAGCATCAAGGCATGGAATCAAACTTATAGACATACGAGTCAAGTACTTTAAAGATGGTTTAGTTTCGCGCCCTAAACTGAGAAAAAAGTAAACTGCGATTTTTAGGACAATGAAATAACATTCCAAAGAAGATGGACAACGAACTAGCTGGTGATTACAGACATTTACGCGAAAGCACTTCACCATCACCTTCGCTGTTTAGGAGACTCGTAATAACAGCGTCGGCTCCGTAACATTTCTAAACGACCTAACCAGGAATAACGAGTGCACCGGATCACGCAGATCAATGAAGAATGCGCGAGTGCACGCTCAGTTGATGAAGCCGGCGGTGGTATCATGCGTGTTGTGCCCGAGCCAAGCGCGCAGTCATTGAGGTTGGTGTTCCTCTTCATATTCGTCATGGGTGTAGCACCGTCACCGGCACTGACCGCCGGCTGCCCGGACCGCTGCGTGTGCGACGACCAGTTGGTTGTCCAGTGTGCTGGGCAACAGTTAACTGACTTTCCCGTGGACCTTCCGTTGGCCACCCGGCAGCTCATTATCTCCAACAACCGGATCGGTGACCTGCCGGCGCTGCAGCTTAACTACCTGTCGGATCTGGTGTACCTGGACTGCAGCAACAACTCGCTGACGGATATCACAGAGTCCACTTTTGGGAACTTGCGCAAGCTCGCTTACTTGGATCTGTCTTTCAACACCCTGACGCAGATCGAGGACCGGACGTTTGGCCCACTGGCCAGTCTGGTCATGCTCAGGATGACGGATAACCCGTGGCTGTCGGAGATCCACCCGGACGCGTTCGCGGAGAACGCGGCGCTGCAGGTGCTGGACGTGAGCCGTAACAATCTGACGACGCTTAACATTAGCTCGCTGATCGCCCTGCCGGCGCTGCGCTCCATGGGGCTGAGCGGAAACCCTTGGAGATGCGACTGCGACTCTGAAGACCTGTGTCTTTGGATTCAGATAGAGGGGTTCAAGTTCCAAGGTGAGAATTGCTTCGGGTTTGTTGTTTTCCTTCGTGCATCACAAATTAGCCGTTTTTAATTAATTTGCCGAATTATGTTTACCAATACATTTACTTATTAAACTTATTACAGAGACGATCATGCATCATGGGTAGTTCATGGGACTCATTCGTGTCCTTCAGTTTTGTGCTTAATTGGTTAGTAATTTGATTGATGTTTACATTTACATCTAAAGTTAATAGTGTGGATTATTCTGGTACAGTGGTGATGGATCATCACTTCTGATAATCCTGTAAATTGGAGGATTCAAACCAACAGTTAGCCTACAAGCCTAAACCTTTTACTTTTTACATTTTCACCTTTACTTTTTATGTAGTTTTTCATGTGGTCTGAGGTCATTTGAGTCATTTTTTTGTTGTGCTACTGCTAACAAATTCTCTTCCACTAAGAGAGTGGAAGAGAAAGTAAGGCCAGCTAATTATCTCCGCTATTAGACTTCAACAGTGAGAATGTCTTTATCAGGTTTATCACCCCAGTTTGCTTAAGCGAGTTATTAATTTGATCTGAAGTGATCTCCTTCTCGCCTCGCATGAGCACAGAGCCTCACACCACACAACAAGAGACGTAAAAGATATAGAGTCAAAATGTTTGGAAGAATGAGACAAAAACAAAACAGCACTGTTCTAAACTTATTTTGTGTAATCTAATGGTTGTGTAAGATCCAAGATTGTAAGGTGATTTGATGTAACATTAAACAAGTAATATTTTTCAGATACAGCCATTAAGAATACCTGAAATTATCACAAATATTACAAGATACAATTTTCACAATAACACGTACGTTAATTAATACACATAAAATAATTAATCACCTATTAGAAGAGGCTAAAGTCTGTTCATAAAGCAACCCGTTCTTGCCAAAAATGTGCAAAGTGAACCCACATCTTCAATGACACCTTCAACCATAATTGGACAAATATTGATTAGAGAATTATGATTGTACACAGCGTAGAGTAGACCATAAAAAGCAACATGATACACGTTTTTAATAGTTTAACTGTAAATGAGAAAATAGTAAGTAAACATTTTTACATGTGCTGAAGTGGTTGTACTTAAATTATAATAATAACAAATAACTTGGAATTTTGTCAGCTTGGAAATATAAGGTTCTATCTTCTAAGGTCCAATTTGAGTTATTCTGTGACTTATTTACTTTATGTGGTGTTTTCTTTTATATTGTTTTGGGACTATTTTAGAAAACAAAAAGGTCTTATCAAAGTCAAATGGAATGCAAAAACCTTTGCAAATAGCAAACTATCTTAAAATTACTTCGAATGCAGATAGAACCGTAATCAGAATCATAAAGAGCTTTATTGCCAAGAATGTTTGCATCATGTAGGCCTATACATATAAATAAGCAAAAATAGACAGGGTTTAGGTTATAACTGAATAAATATACGTGGTATTGCACATATTTTTGTGAAAGTGACCTATTTGTCAGATATGGTGACCCATACCCGAAATGTGACCTCTGCATTTAACCCATCCAGAGAGTAGTGAACACACGCACAGCAAGTCGTGAACACACGTACACCCGGAGCAGTGGGCAGCTATCACTGCAGCACCCGGGGAGCAAGTAGGGGTTAGAGAATTACGATTGCCTTGCTCAAGGGCACCTCAGTCGCTACCCGCCAGACAATAGAATCGAACTGCCAACCTTCTGGTCTCAAGTCCGACTCTCTAACCATTAGGCTCTAACCATTAGGCCATGACTGCCCCTAATTTTTATTGCACAGTGGAAAGAACATTTAACTGTTCATAAAGTAAATTCCAAGGTGGCAGTTTGCTAAATTATTTAAAAGTATTTACCCCATTGTCTTTATGTTTACTTCAACATCATTCATTTTATTTTGAGACAAATTCTATCTCCATCAATACTCCATAAAAACATTTTTTTTATTGCTTTCTTTGGGACCAGAATAAAATCACCACTTAAAGTGGGTGTGTAGCCTTGTTTAGCACTGCTTAAATTTTAGTCTAGTCACAATCATGACATTTCAAGTGGAATGCTCATAGTTATTTTTGTCAAGCAGCTGTAACAGAACTTCAAATGTGTGCTTCACAGGATTTGTGTCACTCCATGTTAAAATCATTGTACCACAAATGCTTCGTGCAGTGCTCTACATGTAGTGCCTTTTTTACATTTTGCTTTTCGCCACACATAACCTGCAAAGTTTAAAGCCTTGTTTTAGCTGAAAGATGATTGTTGTCACACACACTTTAATAAATTCAAACACAAAATATTTTACAACAGTTTTTAGTTGATTTGATCTGCCAAGACGAATGCCATTACTCTAAATTGAGCCACAGAGATAGGGTTCAATTTGTGCTATTAGTTTTGTACAGAGAAATATGGTTTGCGGGGCCTTATCAGCTGATATAAGATAATTAAGCTATTGTGGAAAGTAAAGAAAGAATAATAGTACAAAAGCTGCCCAATCCCCCATTCCAGAAATAAGTCAATGTCCCTCAAGTTAATAGCAAAAATAGAGCTTTACCAGACATTCAGATTGAACATAAGCCCTGGCCTTTCCAAACTTATCAGAGAGCAAAACCCTAAGAATGCAAAAAGCTCAATTCCCCCAGTCTATTGAAAGACTCGCTGTCTGTCATTGTCTATCCCGTGATTAGACTCTCTGACGTTTTGGTGTTGGTGCGTCCACTGAGAGCAGATGGCTAATTATGTCTTTTTTTAAAGTGGATATGAGAATTCTTGTCCCATTATATAATCCTGTCAGAGCGCTCCGACTGCACCAGCTTACAAGAGCACTGATGCTTATCTCATGATCTTCAAATATCGCAAGCTTCAGGCGAGAATGTTAATGCACTATAATCTATTCTCGTAACTAAAAATGTAGAAAAGAATGCACTGTGAAACAATACTGTTGAGTGTGTTTATTGTGCATACAGGCTTTTAAGAGTGTGTAGACTGAATGATCGCTGTGTGATTCACACCACTTTACCATCTGTGAGTCATTATATTTTCTCTTTCTCACCCTGAAATATTTTGAGAACAGGTCTGCTAATTGTGCTTTTGTTTAAACCAACGTATGTTTAGTATGTTGTAGTTAACTAAATTCATCGAGCATGTTTCATTAGAAAGAAAACATGCAAAATCAATGATATAATAATGCTTGCTATAACTTCATTATGGTTATAATGGTTGGTTGGACCTTCTCAGCAGTTCTGATGTTTTTTTTTCAGTCTTTTTTAACCTTTGTATTATGTATGATATTAAACCTTTGACGTTCATGTTTTTGTTTCACAGCCAAACCAGTCTAGTGGAGCCACAAATTTTTTTTGTAAAATGTATTTTAAAGGCCATAATATTGTATGTTCAAATACATTGTGTATTTAGTTGTTTCAATGTTATTTTTGATTACTTTCGAAGTTGAATGAACACATTTAGAAACAGCAAGTTGGATAAAAAAAATGTTAATGCATGGTTAATAGTTGCCATTTACCTCTGTTAAATCACATTTATCATGAAAGTGCTATACATTTTTTAACAAATGTACTAAAGAAGAAGAAACTATGGGTTAAAATAAGCATCTTTACTTTGAACGTGTAAATGTCTTAGGTTGAAAAAAAAAGCTCATGAAAAAGACGAGCCTCTGTGTTCTTTTTCGTCAGCAGTGGTTTTCGCCTTGGAAATCTCCCATGGATGCCATTTTTGCACATTCTCTTTCTTATTGTAGAATCATAAACACTGACCTTAACTGAAGCAAGAGAGGCCTGCAGTTCTTTAGATGTTGTTCTGGGATCTTTTATGACCTCCTGAACGAGTCATCGTTGTGCTCTTGGAGTAATTTTGGAAGGCCGGCCACTCCTGGGACGGTTTACCACTGTTCCATGCTTTCTCCATTTGTGGATAATGGCTCTCACTGTGGTTCGCTGGAGTCCCAAAGCCTTAGAAATGGCTTTGTATCCCTTTCTAGACCGATACATTTCAATTACTTTGTTTCTCATCTGTTCTTGAATTTCTTTAGATCGCGGCATGATGTGTTTCTATTTTAGATCTTTTAGACTACTTCAGTTTGTCAGACAGGTTCTACTTAAGTGATTTCTGATTCAACAGCTCTGGCAGTAATTAGGCTTGAGTGTGGCTAGTGAAATTTAACTCAGTTATTCAATTCATCACAGTTAATTCATGATTTACCAAGGGGGGAAATTACTTTTTCACATAGGGTCAGAAATGTTTGGATAGTTTTTTCCCTTAATAAATAAAACCATCATTTAAAAACTGCATTTTGTATTTACTCTAGTTTTCTTTGAGTAATATAAAAATTAGTTTGATGATCTGAATCATTTAAGCATGACAAATATGCAAAAAAACAAATTATCCAGAAGGGGGCAAATACTTTTTCACAGCACTGTAGCTGGAAAGTTCTGTGTGTGTGTGTGTGTGTGTGTTTCTGCTTTTATCTCTCTTCTATGTAGTTGGTCCTGGGCTTTGAGAGCCACCAGTTTCATTAACTCACACAGTAAAAACTCCCTCCTCTGGGGCCACCTCTGTTTTATTGTTGTGTGTTTTTGTCAAGTGTGTGTAGTCATCGGTTCCAATGAGTCGTCTTTTGCTGAGGAACCCAGTTTCCCTCACCCACTTTCTCTTGCCTAAAATCTGAAAGCCCCTGCTGAGTTCAAATCAAGTTTTACTTCAAAATGAACAAAAAATGAAGGCCGATAATCTTTCCTTGTATGGTGTGCTGAAGTGTTGACACACAGATGCGTGTGTTTGGATGATCAGATGTGAGAGTCCTCTGGCATAGTAAATGCAGCGTATGGGAGTGTGGGTGATGCATACTGAGTGGATGCAGAGGCATGTGGCGACGCCAGATGCTTCTGCTAATAGGGTCTGATTTAAAGGCGAGCCTGGGGCTCAAGGTAAGTTTGCTAAGTGACGCCTCATTCTGTGGGCACACAGTGAAAACAGAAAATAGGAGAATACGTTGATAGACCCCTTTAAGGCTACAGAGTATGTGACAAACAATTATACAACATTTGGTCCTGTAATTTGATTGGACAAGCACTTATTTTGTTGTAGAAGTGTTTATATTTAGTAGAACAGCACTGGAATGTTTCACTGTTTGTAGCACTCCACTTGGCTGTGTGGAGAATAAAGAACACTTTAAAGGAAGAGGTCACCCGAAAACTAAAATTCCTTCATCATTTACTCTCCCTAAAGTTATTCCAAACCATTTATTTTCATACATTTCCACTATGATGAGCAATACATAAAATTGACTGAAACATAAACATAAGTTACTTCACAATAGTTTCTTATTTATATTTGTTTAGTACCACAGCACTCAAGCCTGATATATTTTGCAAAACATTATTTTACATTTATTAAAACAAATTGCTTGAATCTCCTGTCCATAAAACCATGAGATTAATTCAGGTGTTCTATGAATAATGTACAGCAAAATTTATAATCCTAGTTAAGTTATTGTGGTCATTTGCTCACAAATGGCTTTTTTACATATGACTTTTAACGACCATCTATTAATAAAGTTCTGCACTTTGTGTGACGAAGTGGACAGCAGGGGAGTGGATCACTAAGAGCTTTGTATCAACCTCAGACTGCTCTGATGCACACTTCACACAAAAATAGCAAGAGCTGGCTAAATGTGAGGAATTTTCAATCTGATCTGTTTTTATGCAAATACGGGAGGGTTTTTTCAGTCCACCAGGTAAGAAAATCATATTTTAAAAGCTCCCAAAATCCTAATCAGTGTTTCAGAAGAGCAATTCACCGCATTGAACACCTTTTTGTAGACATATTGCCCAAATTAGAAGTGTGCAAAATTACATATTTTCATAATAAATTAGTCAGTGGATTTTTAAAATGTCTGTCTTCTTATCTTAAATCGACAGTTTACAGAGAAATTACAAATTGATGTTCATTTTTTCACTGTCAGGCCCCTCCAAGATATAGGTGTCGTCTAAAAAGAAAAAAAGTCCTTGGCTGCCATCATTTTGAGAGTCAAAAAAATACAGGCAACATAATACCAGCAGCTCCTTATGACAAGAAACTGAATATTATTTACAACATTATAACCAGTAATCTTTAGCCTCTGGCAAATGACACGTCTGAAACTTTAGGCGAATTACAACTCGCTACTGCCACCAGCCTCCAACAGCTTGGGTTTTTCCGAAAATAGTCGTATTGCTGTATCTATCTTTTATAAATGTGATCAATCTAAACACTCTTCGAAGATAAGATGTATGCAATACTACTGTATAGGTACTCAAGATTAATATGAGATTGGCAGAAACTGCGTGTGATACCTGATCTTTAATACCATGGAACATGGTTTCAGCTAAACCGAAGAAAATTTCCATAAGGAAGTCCTATAATCAGGATGAAAATAAAAGAATTACAACAAAAGATTTCGCACCCCAGGAACTTCTTATAGGTCCTACAAATATTGCCAACAGTACCTGCCTTAAGGTGTGTTCGCACACCGCAGGAACTGGGTTTTTAAGACCGCTTTTTGAGGGTAGACCCTTTACTTTAGCTAATTTAGTCCCCTCAAAAAGCGGTCTTAAAAACCCAGTTCCTGCGTTACAATATTTGTAACACTAAAGTGGCTTTTTTAGTAATCGTACTTATATGTATGATTCACAACGTACGAATTCATACGAATAAGCCACCTCATAAAATAGTTATTAATTCTCGTGTGATCAGGTTGATTTTAGGGTTATGGAAACGTTAATTTGGCCAAACATATGCCATAGAACAGTTTTTTAAACTGTTGTGACAAGACATAAACATACAGAATGATATTATTAACAACATTGACGCTCTAAAAACTGGTGTGTTACTAAACTGTCCTTAACTGAACACATCTTCCGTTTATTTATTTAACACAAAATAATTCATAAAGTGTTACAAAAACATATTGTATAATACATGTGTAAAAATTTCTTATCATCATTTTTTTATTATTTAACAGATCCTTTCATAGAGTTCACCTGTCGTCTTTTGGCGTTTGTTCTTTTCGGCTCAATGATATGTAGCACTGCATGTTGTTGTAGGAGATTTTGTGTCTTGGCCCTCCTTTTCGTTGTTTTAATCTCAATTTATTTGTGATCCTGGACCACAAAACCAGTCATAAGTAGCATGGGTGTATTTGTAGCAATAGCCAACAATACATCGTATGGGTCAAAATTATAGATTTTTCTTTTATGCCAAACATAATTAGGATATTAAGTAAAAATCATGTTCCATGAAGATATTTTGTACATTTCCTACTGTAAAAATAGTTGTATCTTGGCCTATTCTAGCAAATCATATGGAAAGCTTATTTATTCATCTTTCAGATGATGTATACATCTCAATTTAAAAAAATGTACCTTTATGACTTTATTTGTTTTGATTCTCTATTTCGTTTATAGTGAAACTCATGACAGACAACAAAAACACAGTTCTGATCAACGTCTTCCCGTTTTTTATGTTCTTGGATCCCACACTGTCGGACGGCAGTTCCGAGGGTGAATGCAACCAGGAAAATGACCCTAGGGAAAATTTGTTCACAGGGGGTTGCTCTGAGTTCCCATAACTACCCAGTGTGAAAGCGGATAAAAAGAAATAAAAAAAATTACATATGTCAAATGTTCAATTCAATTCAATTCAAGTTTATTTATATAGCGCTTTTCACAATGTGCATTGTTCCAAAGCAGCTTTACAGAAGCAAAATAAGAAAACACAGAGGTAAAACACAGCACAGTGCATAGTGTTTATAGAACAAGCAAGATCATTCTAATAGATAATATGTAATAAATTAATAAATAGATAAATAGATGCAGTCTCCCGGTGAGCAAGCCAACACTGCCCTGCTGTGGCGAGGAACCAAAACTCCCTTATTGATTGATGGAGAAAAAAACCTCGGGAGAAACCAGGCCCAGCCGGGAGGGCCAGATCCCCTCTGACGTGTCATAGCTGCACTCAGTGACCCCGACCAAGTCACCGAGCAACATCCCCGAGGAAGGGGGGGGAGCCCACCGCCCGCGACCCAGGCAATCCCACTCGCCGAAACCATGCACGTCCCAGCCCGGTCCCACTCCGCGATCGACACCAGAAAAAACAGAGGAACAACCAGAAAATAGTAATGGCATATTGGAACATTATTCCTCTGCTGTCTGACATCGACCACAAAGCAAGACCATCCAGACCCACACAGCCCCAACAAATAGAATCCCCCCAACCACAACCAACGAGCCCCCCCCCCCCCCACGAACATCAGCCCAGCAACCCCCAATCAGGGCCACTGAACTCAGCTATAACTTCAAACTGCTGACATGTGATGTAGTTTAGCATTTAATACCAAGCATTGTAACTTTTAGCATTCATTTGACAAGTATTCCATCTTTGCTCTCGGTTGGGGATAGAATGGTCTGAGCTGGGATGGTCGCCTTTCTCTTGGGTGGAAATGGAGTTGCCTTAGATGGAGCTGGGATGGTCAGTCAGTCCGCAGCAGGCGTAGTCTCTAAGTCGGGATGGGCATATGATGTCCATCTGGGCCTGGCAGAGCTTTCCCTACCTCGAGATGGGCATCCCGAGGCGAGGCAGAAAGTAAATAATTAGCGTAGCTGCTGTTCATTTACTATGCATTAGTGAAAGCTTGGGTGAAAAGATGTGTCTTTAATCTAGATTTAAATTGGGAGAGTGTGTCTGATCCTCGAATAGTATCGGGTAGGCTATTCCAGAGTTTAGGTGCTACGTATGAGAAAGCTCGACCCCCTTTTGTAGATTTAGTTATTCTAGGTGTTATCAAAAGTCCTGAGTTTTGCGATCTTAGAGAGCGTGATGGGCTGTAATGTGATAGAAGCTCAGTTAAGTAAGTAGGGGCTAAACCCTTTAAGGCTTTATAAGTAATTAAAAGAATTTTAAAATCAATACGATACCTAATGGGCAACCAGTGAAGAGATGATAAAATTGGGGTAATATGATCGTATTTCTTGACCTGGTTAGGACTCTGGCGGCTGCATTTTGGACTAACTGTAGTTTGTTTATTGAAGATGCAGGACAACCACTAAGAAGAGCATTACAGTAGTCAAGTCTTGAGGTCACAAATGCATGAATAAGAGTTTCTGCGTCAGCAGCACATAAAACATTTCGTAATTTGGCAACATTTCGAAGGTGGAAGAAGGCTTTTTGTGACATTTGAGATATGATTTTTAAATGACAGGTTGCTGTCTAATATAACGCCTAGGTCTTTAACTGTATTTGTCGCAGTAACAGTGCAGCCTTCGATTTGTAGGTTATAATCTGATATATTCTGTTTACGAGTCTTTGGTGCTATAAGTAATATTTCTGTTTTGTTAGAGTTTAAAAGAAGGAAATTACTAGTCATCCAATGTTTCATATCTTTGATGCACTCTGCCAGTTTGGATAGCTTGAAGGAATCATCTGGTCTTGAAGAGATATATAGCTGAGTATCATCTGCATAACAGTGGAAGCTAATTCCATGTTTTCTAATAATGTTGCCAGGGGGAGCATGTATATGGAGAAAAGCAAGGGTCCTAAAACCGATCCCTGAGGTAATCCATAGTTTACTTGCGTTAGATTAGACGATTCCCCATTTAAATGGACATATTGATATCTGTCAGATAAGTAAGATCGGAACCATTTTAGTGCCTGTCCCTGAATACCGGTATAATTTTTTAAACGATCTAAAAGTATTTTATGGTCTACAGTATCGAACGCAGCACTAAGGTCAAGCAGGACTAGGAGTGAGATGTTACCTTTATCAGATGCCATAAGTAGATCGTTTGTAATTTTAACGAGCGCAGTTTCGGTGCTATGATGCGGTCTAAAGCCAGACTGAAATTTTTCGTGCATGTCATTATTTTGTAGGAAAGAGCACAACTGAGTGGACACTACTTTTTCTAGTATTTTAGACAAGTACGGGAGATTTGAAATCGGTCTATAGCTTCCAAGTTCACTGGGGTCTAAGTTTGTTTTTTGATAAGAGGCTTAATCACAGCCAGCTTAAAGGGTCCTGGGACATGGCCTAGATTAATTGACGAGTTGATAATGTTATAAATGGGCTCAATTGCAACAGGTAGTAACTCTTTTAGTAATTTAGTTGGAATGGGATCTAATAAGCATGTTGTCGGTTTGGATGTTGCAATAAGTTTAATTAAATCTTCCTGTTTTATAGGTGAAAAACACTGTAGCTTTTCTTTTTGGGTGATGGTTGGTACTAATTCATCAGACACAGTTGGAGGTTGGATTTTAACTACGTCGTCTCGTATTTTTTCAATTTTTCTGTAAAAAATGTCATGAATTCATTGCTACCAAGGTGTGGCGGAATAGCCAGGTCAGGAGAAGTCTGTTTGTTTGTTAGTTTAGCAATTGTACTAAATAAAAACCTTGGATTGTTTTTATTAGTTTCTATGAGGTTACGGAGGTGCTCGGCTTTTGAGGCTTTTAGTGCCTTTTTATAACAGTTTGCACTCTCTATCCACGCAATTTTAAAGACCTCTAAATGGGTTTGTTTCCATTTTCGTTCCAGTTTACGCGTTTCTCTTTTTAGGCCGCGAGTGGTGCTATTGTACCATGGTGCTTTGATCTTCTCGTTAATCTTTTTTGACTTCATAGGCGCGACCGCTTCTAATGTATTAGAGAAAATTGTTCCCATGTTGCTGGTCATGTCATCGAGCGATTCTGTATTAATTGGCAAAGTTATTAAAGGAGTCAGATCTGGCAGATTCTTAACGAAACTATCTTTAGTAGATGAGGTGATTGTTCTACCCTGTCGATAACGAGCTATACGACTGATTTCTGCAGTGCGCAGTGTACATGTTATAAGATGGTGATCAGTGACATCGTCGCTTTGAGGTATAATATCGATATTGGTTAGATCGGCTCCGTGAGATATAATCAAGTCTAGAGTATGATTAAGTCTATGAGTGGGTCTGTTGATGTTTTGTGTTACACCAAAAGAGTGTAGAAGCTCTTTAAACGCCACTGCTAAAGCATCGTTAGCGCTATCTACATGGATATTAAAATCTCCAACGATCAGTACTTTATCAACGTTAACCAATAGGTCCGATAAGAAGTCCGCGAACTCCTTCAGAAAATTAGTGTAAGGCCCAGGGGGTCTATACACAGTAGCCAGTGTAAGAGAAAGCAATGGTTTTTTACTTTTGTTTGGAACAATTATGTTCAATACAAGCACTTCAAATGATTTAAATTTATGCTCTGTTCTCTGAGTTACGGTAAGAAAGTCTCTAAAGATTGTTGCTACACCACCACCTCGACCAGCCGGCCGTGGCTCATGCATATAACCGTAGCTTGGTGGAGTAGACTCATTTATACCAAAATAATCATTTGGTTTAAGCCAGGTTTCAGTAAGGCAGAGTATATCAAAGCTGTTGTCTGTGATCATTTCATTTACAATAACTGCCTTTGAGTTTAGTGATCTAATATTAAGTAGCCCGAACTTTAGGAGTTGGTTTTGCTCAACAAATATATTGTCTTTAGGTTTAATCACAATAATGTTTTTTCTCTGACTTTTACATACATTTTTATGTTGTTGTATTATTCGGGGGACAGACACAGTCTCTATGTATTTGGATGTTGTAACATTTTTAACAGTTGAGTGAGAGGAACACAGACTATGGTTAACGCTTGTACTTACTAGTCAAATGCTGCGGAGCGTCTTTGAGATGTTGTCAGACAGGACTTCCGCTCCAATGCTGCTGGGGTGCAGGCCGTCGGGGCGGAAAAGCCTAGGTCGCTCCCAGAACAGATCAAAATTATTTACAAAGAGCAGCTTCTGTTCAGTACACCATGACATTAACCATTGATTGAGAGTAAATAGTCTACTGAACTTTTCATTCCCTCGTCGGTAAGTTGGAAGCGGCCCTGATACGATGATCCTCGCCGTGGGCGATGCGTTGCGTACAGTATCGACCAGACTCCTGAAATCGCGCTTCAGGACCTCCGACTGCCGCATCCTGACATCGTTGACCCCCGCGTGCAGTACGACAGCTCCGATGCTAGCGTCGTCTTTCAGGATCGCAGTTACCTGCGCAGAGACATCGAGAACACGGGCGCCAGGGAAACAGTGAGTGCGAGCCTTACCTTGATTGAAGGAAGCGCGTACGTTCCGGACGATTGAGTCTCCGACGACCACAGCGTTGCATTCCGTCTCGCAGAGGGCGGCAAAGCGGTTCCTAGTCGGGATCTCAAAGACCGGTGGCGGCGGTGGGGGAGAGGTTATCGCTCCGGTCCTGGATTGCGCCTTACGCCGTGGTGTGCCGGTGCAGGAGTGAAGTTCAATTGGGCCCGTCGTGTTTTCGAAGCCTGGGCTCTGTGCAGAGAAACACGCGGAGTAGAAGTGGTAGGAGTATTACAATCACGTCGAAAACTTACCGCTGCTTTGCGTCAGCCCGGGATGTTTCCAGCGCCGTTTTACGTTCTCGCAGCAGTGTCTGCCTCTCGAGTAGATCCTGGATCTGTTTCTCCACAACCTCCAGCTCCGACTGAAGTGCGAAGAAAGATTCATCATCTGCACTCAGAGGTAAACACACGTCTGAAACATTCGCCATTAGTGATGTAACAGTGAGTTAAGCAGTAAGTGCAATATTTAGTAAGTACAGGCTGGTAATGCTAACAGCTTTAGGGCTAATAGCGAGTGATCGTGTGAAACTAATTTATCTGTGCGTTTTTTACGATTTTGGTATGGGGTACACTTAAGGATAATTTGTACCCACGGTGAATTATCACTTTAGAACATAAATCTTAAGATATAACAGGAATAAAAGATATTTAAAGAAATGTTAGACGGAGCTCCGTCTCAAACCACGCGCTCTCGGCAAACAGGAAGTCACGTCTTTTACAAATGTATGTCTTTATGTCTGGATGAACTAAATATTACACCTGCCGTTACCATGACAACAAATGTAAACCACATAACAGCTAATCATTCTCCGTATGCTCATGGTGCTTCTCTAGTTATAACTTAGCCTATCTTTTGACATGGATTTGGTCCCTATTATGGTTCATTTTGGCCAGCGCACATCATTAAATTGTACTGTGGATACATTGTTTGTCCCTATGTGTCCTCGTTTTCTGACTGTTGATTGGCTCGTGACAGCTCGCTATATACGTCTCACTGGATTAGGATCAGAAATTATAAGCAAGGGTCTCATCAGGATAAGAAAGTGGCTTCTAGCTTACTTTTACAAGGGTGGTTTGATTGCTTATAATTGTGATATAGTGATATATTTTTCAGCGCCTACATTGCCTCTGGATCAGCTGCTGGAGAAGTGATTCTTGTCACTGTCAGCAGTTTCACAGTGTTGAGTAGCAGAGAGAGAGAGAGAAACCATGTGGGGGAAAGAGGACCATCTGCAGTATTCTTCTTCCTTGACACACACCAGGAGAACTTTTTTACCCATTACTGTGTGCAGATATTCGCCTTGATGTCATGCAGATTATGTGACATACTAGTTCTGTTTCTTTTTTTAAATATATATTGGATAGAGATGGGGAGTAGGACCGGCAAAGGATAGTCGAGACGGTAATCGATCTCGGGTCGGGTCGCAAGTACATTGGCACTTTTATGTCAGGGCTATTTGTACCAATGACCAGCACTGTTTCTATCCTTTGTGATTTTAGGAATCATAGGCAATACAAACATGTATTTTTTTGTTCTAGAATATTAGAGTATTGATTGTTACCTTCAACAGTATGCTGACCGTATATTCTGGAGACTACAGGAATCGTGTTAATAATATATATATTTTTTTAAATCAGACACTTAATAATGGTTAAGACATCGGCTTAGAAAGCATATTGTATTATACTGATCAGAAAGAGAGAATTGTTTGTTATTCTTTGTATCGATTTATTCTAAAAGACAATAGATACTGTAAGTCACATGACCTGCATCCAGTCACAAAATACTGCATATTCTGTGGTATCTGTATATACGCACAGTTGTTTTGGTTGTGTATGAGATTTTTGAGGAAGCAGATGTGGAGAGAGTATTAGATTCATATCTGCAGCAGTACGATTGATGCCCTCTAGTAAGCTTGGTCTGAGGAGAAAGTCAGAGACATTTACAGTTTGTGTCAGCCGTTGCTTCTGTTGTTTTCTCCAATATGGTATTGCTCTTGTCCTGTTTCAGTCTTTTTCTGTCCTAAAGCCTCGACATCCTTTGACCCCTCCTCTGTTACTTGCTCTGTCTCTTCCTGGTGCACCGATTGGCTGAGGGGTATCCAGACTGGCCGGGGCAGCTCTGCATTCATAGGCACAGTGCCAAAGAAGTGGGCGGGCTCAGGGTGAGAGTTAAATATTCATGAGGAAAGGGATCAAATCACATTGTGAAAAATATAAAACATCTTCTGATATTTTCTCTTTTTCCTCAGCTAGTTAGACATTGGCACAGACTGTGTTTGATAATGACTTTTGCAGATTATGTGAAAGCTCATACTCATACAGACACAGACGAAGGTCACCAGACAGGCACTTATCATATTCTACCTCATGGTCTCCTCTGATGTCATTTGTAATAATGAAATCTCAATGGCTTTTCTCTCTTCCTTTATTTGCCTTAGAATATTGCAAAGTTGAGAGTATTGTGATATTTTACCTCATTATACTGTATTGACATTTGCACAGCAAGAATCAATATTATTTTGACATTTTTAGAAGAGAATGATACGATGAAACTTGGATGCAGTAGCTTTAGGTTAACACAATATATTGAGTATATGAACAAAGTACAACTCAATAGGGCGGTTTCCCGTCCAGGGTTTAGGCTCCTCCTACACTAAAATAAATGTTAGAGCGGTCCAAACTGAAAACAGCTTGCATTGACTTATCTTACAATACATCAGTGTCATTGTTTTGTCTCTAAATGCATATCAGTAATGTTTTTTTTGAGGCATGATTGTAAAATCTGCTTAAATGTCCTAATTTAAATAAGGCCTATAGTCCTGGTTTAACCTAATCCTTGTCCGAGAAACCGCCCCTATATGAGCTAGCCTAGAATATAATTATGCAAAGCTCAAAATTCCAGCGAAGACGTGAAGAGAACAAGATAGCAATAATTCACAGTTTGAAATAATTATTCACTGAACCTAATGAATATGTAACCTATTGTGACCTGATATATATAATCTAATGTCACTCCGTTTCTGCTGTTTATGAATATGCTATCTACTGTATATGCTATTTATTTAATAAACATAATATATCCCATCAATCCTTACATTCCTGTTTATCGAAGCTGAAAGAAATGTTTTGGAGAAATCTAGGATAGCCTAGTTGACACAGACCAAAAGTGCACAGCAGAGAAAAAGCCAGATCACACACCAGACATATACATCTACATTGTGTTACAAGGTCATTGTAAGATGAGACAAATGCACTACAGAGTCTAATATCCTTGTACACCTCACACACACAACCTGGCCCACACCGCACACTTATCAGAAAGTCCGTCCTCATTGAGATTCAAAACAAGCAGCGAAAAGTCTCCCACCTCCTACTTAACCCTCTTAAAGATTAACGTATGCAATTACATAATTGGCAGGCTTTAAAAATAGCCAGCCACTTTACTGAATGCCAAAGGGTTAATTCCTGCAGTTCACTACTGCTGGAGGCACGTTTTTAAAAATGTGTGTGTGTGCTTCCATTTACTGTACATATTTGTGGCAAAGGCAATTTAATCGTTTTTTTCTCATTGCTTTATTTGTATATAGAATTGCTTTTGAAGAGTTCATGTCATGACCTTATTTGTCAGTGGCCCAGAGTTAGTCACATGACATTTATAGCATAGATGTTGGTTAATGATCAAAGATGTCAGAATTTAAATAGTGTTTTGTAAATATGGTGCTGCATAGGGTTGGTAGAGTTGGAATGTTTTTCTGGTTACAGAAGAAGTTTCTGATTGCCTTTACTATTCTAACACTACCCTTCACTGAGAAAATGTAGTGTGACTGAGTAATTCTTATCAGTCAATCACATGTAATTGCTGCACCGTTGAAGTTTTCAGCATATAATTAAAGAGAAAAAATTAAATTATGTCATTAATTACGGGCTTTCTGACTCCCCCATAGACAGCAATGCAACCTCCACTCAAGGCGCAGAAAGGTAAATATTTTAGTGAGTGAAGCAAGGCTAATGCAATAGGCCATTGTTTAACAGAGGGAGACAGGACTGTCTTTACACTGCAGACTCAGCTGTATTGACACTAGCCTGCAGTGTAAGTGTCACCGAAAACACAATAGCTGAATAATTCACAGTAATTAACACCCCTGTGGGGGTTTACAAAGTTTATGCTGAATGAGGGAAAGTTTGTTTAGTCTTTAAGGACTGATTGATTGAATATCCTTATAGGAAGGAAAATTATAAATCATATCTTACTTGTTTCTCTGCAATGAGATTACAGGTGTCATGGCTTCGATCCCAGGGATTGCACATACTCAGATACAAATATAAAGAATAATCCGGTGTAAATCGCTTTGAATAAAAGCGTCTGCCAAATGCGTAAATGTTCGGATGGAACCTTAAAATAAAACTCTTGGAGATTTTTTATTTCCAATATATTGAATATCTATATTTGTTTATGTTTTCTGTTTCTATTTTCTCCTCCTGTCCAGACATCAGAAAATATTAGATTGTACATGTTTTCTTATAAGATGAGGGAAATAAAATGTTAATATGGATGTGACAAAAAGGACACACTTTTGAGAGATGTGAATTAAAATGCATAAACCAGAAGCAATGATACCCATAAAAGGAATGACTCCATACAGTATAAAATATTCATTTATGAGGAATAGGCTATGGAACATTATTCATGCGACAATTCTGAAAGCGGCACTTACCTGACTGTGGGAACTAGTACAAAATGCTTTAAAAACTTTAAGAGACCTCGCTTGGGTATATAAACATCCATATATCTGAGCTATGAGTATGATATGACCATGGAAAACCTTTAATTTTTCCAGGTTGACCAATGCATGGAATTGAATTTACCAAAATATCAGAGTCAGGTAAAGAAATGAATCATTTCAAATCACCTCAGACATATCTCATTGAATACTTCCAAACCTTATTTTCCTCAGGTTCTTTACAAAAGGAAAGTGCATTTACTTCAAACCACATTTTTACTGTCTGTGACCTCTTGATATGACTCTTGCGATTTGCCCCCTGGTGGCAATCTTAATGCCTTTGTTTTCCTTCAAAACGTTATAGTACAGGAGAATATTCTGCTCATGACCATGGTGGACTGGCAGACAAAATGAATGAATAGCTACCCCTGTTTTATAGGGTAGCCTCTATATTTAGGGTAGACTCATTGCCCTGACTTTTTGTGGATGCCTGTTTTATTTATGTTTTTGTGCTCCTGTGTTTAGCTACAGCTTAAATCAACATACATTTCTTTTTATTAGGAAGCAGGCATTATGCATATAGGCGTATGCGAGCGCCTGGTGGTCGGGCCTCCCCCCATGGGGTCCGGCCGAGCACAGCCCCGAAGGAGCGACGTGGGGCCACCCTCCCGTGGACCCACCACCTGCAGGAGGGACCGTAAGGGGCCGGTGCAAAGTGGATCGGGCGGCAGTCGAAGGCGGGGGCCTCGACAACCCAATCCCTGGACGCGGAATCTAGCTCTAGGGACATGAAACGTCACCTCTCTGGCGGGGAAGGAGCCTGAGATTGTGCGTGAGGTTCAGAGATTCCGACTAGAAATAGTCGGGATCACCTCTACGCACAGCTTGGGCTCTGGAACCACTCTCCTCGAGGGAGGATGGACTCTTCACCACTCTGGAGTTGCCCATGGTGAGAGGCGGCGGGCTGGTGTGGGTTTGCTTATAGCCCCCCAGCTCAGCCACCATGTGTTGGAGTTTACCCCGGTGAACGAGAGGGTCGCTTCCCTGCGCCTTCGGGTCGGGGATAGGTCTCTCACTGTCGTTTGCGCCTATGGGCCAAATGGCAGTGTAGCGTACCCGGCCTTCTTGGAGACTCTTGGAGGGGTGCTGGAAAGCGCCCCGACTGGGGACTCCGTCGTTCTGCTGGGGGACTTCAACGCCCACGTGGGCAACGACAGTGACACCTGGAGGGGCGTGATTGGGAGGAACGGCCCCCCTGATCTGAACCCGAGTGGTGTTCTGTTATTGGACTTCTGTGCTAGTTACAGTTTGGCCATAACGAACACCATGTTCAAGCATAAGGGTGTCCATCAGTGCACATGGCACCAGGACACCCTTGGCCGGAGGTCGATGATCGACTTTGTAGTTGTTTCATCTGACCTATGGCCGTATGTCTTGGACACTCGGGTGAAGAGAGGGGCGGAGCTGTCAACTGATCACCACCTGGTGGTGAGTTGGATCCGATGGCGGGGGAGGAAGCTGGACAGACTCGGCAGACCCAAACGTACTGTGAGGGTCTGTTGGGAACGTTTGGCCGAATCGCCTGTCAGAGAGATCTTCAACTTCCACCTCCGGCAGAGCTTCGACCAGATCCCGAGGGAGTCTGGAGATATTGAGTCCGAGTGGACCATGTTCTCCACCTCCATTGTCAACGCGGCCACTCAGAGCTGTGGCCGTAAGGTCTCCGGTGCCTGTCGAGGCGGCAATCCCCGAACCCGGTGGTGGACACCGGAAGTAAGGGATGCCGTCAAGCTGAAGAAGGAGTCCTATCGGGCCTGGCTGGCTTGTGGGACTCCCGAGGCAGCTGACAGGTACCGACAGGCCAAGCGGACTGCAGCCCGGGTGGTTGGGGAGGCAAAAACTCGGGCCTGGGAGGAGTTCGGGGAGGCCATGGAGAAGGACTATCGGTCGGCCTCGAAGAGATTCTAGCAAACCGTCCGGCGCCTCAGGAGGGGTAAGCAGTGCCCTACCAACGCTGTTTACAGTGGAGGGGGGGGGCTGTTGACCTCGACCGGGGATATCATCGGGCGGTGGAAGGAATACTTCGAGGATCTCCTCAATCCCGCCGTCACGTCTTCCATTGAGGAAGCAGAGGCCGAGGGCTCGGAGGCGGACTCGCCCATCACCCGGGCTGAAGTCACCGAGGTAATCAAGAAACTCCTCGGTGGCAGGGCACCGGGGGTGGACGAGATCCGCCCTGAGTACCTCAAGTCTCTGGATGTTGTGGGGCTGTCTTGGCTGACACGCCTCTGCAGCATCGCGTGGCGGTCGGGGACAGTGCCCTTGGACTGGCAGACCGGGGTGGTGGTCCCTCTTTTTAAGAAGGGGGACCGGAGGGTGTGCTCCAACTATCGGGGATCACACTTCTCAGCCTCCCCGGGAAAGTCTATGCCAGGGTACTGGAGAGGAGAATCCGGCCGATGGTAGAACCTCGGATTCAGGAGGAACAGTGTGGTTTCCGTCCCGGTCGTGGAACACTGGACCAGCTCTATACCCTCTCCAGGGTGCTGGAGGGTTCATGGGAGTTTGCCCAACCAATCCACATGTGTTTTGTGGATTTGGAGAAGGCATTCGACTGTGTCCCTTGCGGCATCTTGTGGAGGGTGCTCCGGGAGTATGGGATTCGGGACCCTTTGCTAAGGGCTATCCGGTCCCTGTACGACCGGAGCAGGAGCTTGGTTCGCATTGCCGGCAGTAAGTCAGACTTGTTTCCGGTGCATGTTGGACTCCGGCAGGGCTGCCCTTTGTCGCCGGTTCTGTTCATAATTTTTATGGACAGAATTTCTAGGCGCAGCCAGGGGCCGGAGGGCGTCGGGTTTGGGGACCACACGATATCATCTCTGCTCTTTGCGGATGATGTCGTCGTGCTGGCCCCATCAGACCAGGACCTTCAGCATGCACTGGGACGGTTTGCAGCCGAGTGTGAAGCGGCTGGGATGAGAATCAGCACCTCCAAATCTGAGGCCATGGTTCTCAGTCGGAAAAGGGTGGCTTGCTCACTTCAGGTAGGTGGAGAGTTCCTTCCTCAAGTGGAGGAGTTCAAGTATCTGGGGGTCTTGTTCACGAGTGAGGGAAGGATGGAACGGGAGATTGACAGACGGATTGGTGCAGCTTCTGCAGTAATGCGGTCGCTGTACCGGTCTGTCGTGGTGAAGAAGGAGCTGAGCCGCAAGGCGAAGCTCTCGATTTACCGGTCAATCTACGTTCCTACTCTCACCTATGGTCATGAGCTGTGGGTCATGACCGAAAGGACAAGATCCCGGATACAGGCGGCCGATATGAGCTTTCTGCGCAGGGTGGCTGGGCGATCCCTTAAAGATAGGGTGAGAAGCTCGGTCACTCGGGAGGAGCTCAGAGTAGATCCGCTGCTCCTCCACATCGAGAGGGGCCAGCTGAGGTGGCTCGGGCATCTTTTCCGGATTGTGACTATGTCTCCCGGCTGGCCTGGGAACGCCTCGGTGTCCCCCCGGAAGAGCTGAGAGGGAAGTCTGGGCGTCCCTGCTTAGACTGCTGCCCCCGCGACCCGGCCCCGGATAAGCGGAAGAAGATGGATGGATGGATGGAACATTGTTCATAACTTATTTCATGCACATACTTTCAATTGAAATACATTGCACAATATGACATTATTGCATCCGAGTCACTAATTGGATTCAGAAATCCCATGTGAAGTTGGTACTCCCTGCAGCCGACATACAAAGTGCTTTGAAGCTTTTATTGTTGTAAAGTCCCTTGGTAAAAAGTGGAGTTTGATGAAAAAGAACTTGATTTATCTGTGCTCTATCAGATGTGTGGTTATTGAAATAATTTTTCTCTGTCAAACGTCTTCTAAACCAGACTGGCCTGGTTATGTGAAATAAGTTCATACAATTCCAAAATAAAAACCTGCTCAAATATAATTATACACACTTCTTTCTGCTCAAGGCAAGATCTGCAACCTGCACTTATCTGCAGCATCCAGTAACCGATCAAAAACACGACTCAAGAGACCCGCAATAATTCAAATCACTTCCAAAAGGTAAACAATCGAAATGATAAGTATAATAATTAAACAAAATGAATGGCAGTAGATGTTCTTTTGAACTTTATCACAG
The DNA here is from genome assembly GCA_006030095.1 of Triplophysa siluroides. Taxonomy (NCBI): domain Eukaryota; kingdom Metazoa; phylum Chordata; class Actinopteri; order Cypriniformes; family Nemacheilidae; genus Triplophysa; species Triplophysa siluroides. The sequence goes on along the minus strand of VCII01000128.1, from coordinate 655,654 downwards.
TAGCAGGTGTTTCTGTGTAATAATAAAAAAGAAATCTGAAGGGAGAGTTAAAGTTTGTAATGATACTTATTCCCTTGGACTGCATTTTCTATAGGAACACACAGAGACAGAGGACCTTTGTTCTGTTAAAGTGTGTATTTGTGTGTGTAAAAGTACAGTGTTTGTGACAGCTCTGAATAGAACCATTTGCTTTTCTACACCCTTAAGTATTAATAATTAAGTACTAATGATCTAATTAGGCTCATGGTGCGTTTTATGGCCAATACCAATTAGCAGTTCTAGCACCCAGAGGATAGATGAGAGAGTGAGTGCCTGTGTAAGAAAAGTGATATAGAAAATAGATAGCAACCAACAATTAAATGGTCTCAATAGTTATATTTAATTTAAATATTATATTACATCTAAAAACTCAAATAAAAAAACTCTATAAAAGTCAAAAATCAAAGTTTAATTTAAGTGTTCATGTGTTTGTCTATATGAATCGTGTTGACACGATGCATAGACATCTTCCAGCTCCTTTTGCCCTCAAAGTATCCAGGTCATTTAAAAAGAGTCGAATCTGTCAGTAGTGTGCCATTGGTCATGCCAGGAGCGACCCCTCTCCGAGACTTTAATTATTACAGCTGACAGAAGCTGTACAGTCCAGGCAGGCAGGCGCCCTGTGCAGGTTTATCTGGATGATATAAGACCCATGCAGGGTGTTCCAGTAAGATAGTTCCCCTTTCTGCCCATGTTTCACACAGGTTGACTGCACTGGCTCAGTGGAGCAGCATATTTTGCTTCCCTGACCATTTTTGCTCCAAGAACCTGCTATTAGGTGACAGATCAGCCATAACCTTGCAATACTACTGACATTTTGTTGGAAGTTGCTTTAGGAGAGAACATTTGGTAAAATCTATAAAGAAGAAAGAAATGTTAATTATACTTTTAGTGTGAGTAGGAATGGTGATTTGTGGGTAATTTGAATAAGGTTATCTCTGTAATGACATATTCTGAGGATTTTAATGAGCATTCTGAGCACCATCTTACTGTGTGTGTGCTTGTGTGTGAGTGCCACGGATGATGACGAACACCGACGCACGAGACCGTGATTTGAGCTAATATGCCCTCAAGGAGCGTAGGATAAATCGAGAGAGAGAAAAAAGAGCAAGAAAGATAATCATAGAGGGAGGGAAGTGAGATTAGACATAAATGAGAGAACTATGGTTATGGGACTTAATAATAAAAGATAATGAGGACAAGTGATGTGTTCTCACATAAAGAATCCCCGCTAACCTTGAATGTCATGCAAGGTCATACATTGGCAAGTTAAAAGATTTGAGGGCATCTCAGTTGGTTTAGTCACATTTTTTGTTTGTACTATCTTGGTTCGTCTTTGGGAACTTCTCGTGATTTCAGTGTTTAACTCCGATACATGTTTTCGATGGCAAGTAACAAAACAAACACACTAACTTATGTCGCCACAGCCGATTCTGTCAAAGCAAACCATGTCAGCCCTTATAAATGTGCCTGAAACACAGCCAAATTCATCTCTTACGCTCGTGCAATCAATGTCCTGTGAACTTGAAGAATTAAATGAATGCTCAGAATAATGCATGGATAATTGCATGGGAAAGGCAAATAAAAAGTGATTTGGTTCTTGAGGTTATTGAGAACAGAAGCCATTAAGAACATTTGACTTAAATTTGCGTGTTCTGGATTATTTGAAGCTCAATTGCGACAGAAAATTATTTTGTTTGTCTCTCAGTTTTTAATAAACCAAAACATGCACTTATAATAAAAAATCTAAGGGCCAAGGAATTCCATTGCCAGAGGGCATTAAAACAGAAATGTCAAGCTTGGTTTTATAACATTTATGGTTTCCTGTCTACAAAAATATTGTTATTTGACTGGTAAAATTGTTTACTTTGTCATTTTAATTCTCTTTACTATGAACAACTAGTTCTGCATTCCCAATATTTTTGGGGGGAATAACAGCTCTTTATGGTAACAGCGCCCCATTTCACTTTGGTTAACACATATATATTAAAAATACAGTTTTTTTATAAAAAATACTAGATAAACTTTAAATCAGAATTGTGATGTTTTATGTTTAATATGGCCACTCTAGCGAAGGAGCCAATGGTCAATTGGAAAATACTTACGATTGTGTTGGGCAGAGTCTGTGCACATGTGCAATCAATCTGCTTGTGACAAAAAATGAGTTTTTTCCCGCAATTTAAGTTTAGGAAATCGAAAGTTATGGTACACTTAAAGTCAGGTTAAATTATTGATTGGAAATGTGCAATTTCATTGTGATTTCATAATCTATATAGGACTCCGGTCTTACTATGGCTAAAATAGCTGTCCGGAGGCATTGCAAACATGGCCGCCGAGAGGCATGACTTCTTTGAACGGACTTGGATTTAACCCCCAATTTCTTTTTTGAGATGCAATGTGGCTAGTCTAAAAGCTTCAAACAGTTTCACGTTGTTTCTTAATCTAACCTAATTTAACCTCACTGATGTGTTAGTAGACCAACTTGCTGATGAATAAAAGCCCAGAGGTCAGAATGTCTCTGCTGGGGCAGGTGGTTGTTCCTGGCCCAGTTCACAGGGTGTGAGACGCACTCATCATCCTAATGACTTCTATAATGTCTGCCTGCTATTTTTGACTGCATGAGAGAAGATCTTTTTTAGCACAAAGTCTGCAAATCAGTGATACTGAACCTACTTTCCACACATCTGTGTCCGTAAACCTGGGGTCAAACATGCTTTTTTTCGTGCTACTGAAACAACCACCAACAACAACTAAAATCTTTTAGCATTTAGTTTCATGTAACCGTTTTGTTATCTGTCTTTTTTATTAAAACATGTTTTAATTAAGTTTTTTGTGAGGAAGAATAACATGCGCTCTAAAACATGATAGGTTGAGTTAGATGAGTAAGGTGTGTAAGTTAACAAAACCATCCTATATTTTTCTTAAGCACTGTCTTGTTGCCTATAACATAGCATCCTTTTGAAACATGTCAGCAACTAGCAACGTTTTGTTTGGCTTGAAAACTTTTACACAGTGTAACACAGTGTTACAACTAAGCCTTTATGTGTACAACGATAGTAAAATGAAAACAATGTAGTCAATTAATTGAATTGATAAATGCTGTTATATTATCATAGGAAATATTTAAAAAATTATGATTACTTTGTTATAATCGTGCATTCTGTTTTCACTTATGTATCCATATCCATCTATAATAGAAGAATGGTTAGATGTGTGGTTATCTATTTAAAACAGACATATCCATAAATAATAGACAATATATTGTATGCGCAGACCAATAATGAATATCAAAATATTTAATATATAATATTTAAATTTGTGTTCAATTAGAATTTCTTAGCAAGTTAGAAATAAACATGGAGCATGTAACATTTGCACTTTTGTCACATTTGATGTAATTGTATGAGAACAGTAGGTTCTAGAGTCAGGTGTACTGTATGTTGCTTGTGTTACAATATAATTAATCAAACTCAAATATTTTTGAATGACTGAGCCTTGACCAAAATGGGTTGTGCTCTGCTCACCCCAATGTACTGTTCTGTCTTTTCATAATGACCGAATGACTGAACACAGAGCTTTGAAGTACATTTGGCTATGGTTGTCAAGACACTCATAAAATCTCTGCTGAATACAGAACTCTTCCCGACCCAGAGTTGATATATGACTGCCCCTGTATACTTACACTCACTCTTGTCCTTCTTGCAGAATATGTGGACCACAACTGTCACTGTTTGAGCAGACAGATAGTCCTGCCCCATATTCGCATTGCAATGGTTTTGATAGTCCTACCGCAGAGTCATATTAGTAATGCTTGTGTCGAAACAACATATTACATGCTTGCTTATAGCAGGCTAGATTGATAAGAAACATCTCATTTCTCCAGTTGCATTTAGCTTCGGTGGCATTACAAGCAAAGGAAAAGACAAGGAAGTATGTGGTGTCTGTAATGAGAAACTACTGCTGGTGGATTTAGAAGAGATCACAGATGAACTTCAGCTTTGGCCAGTCAGTGTGTGTGCGTGGATCTCTCTGTCAGGCTGATATGTTAAGCTGACAGGCTGATGCTCTGTTGGGCTTTAGACTGTAAGATGTGGATGATGTTTACTGACCTCTTTCCTCCTCAGGGTCACTGCTGGAAGCCCAGTGTGGGTGTGTTGGGTAATTTGCCAGGATCATATTTATCATAGACGGATATTGTATAAAGTGCAATAAAATAAATTGTGTTATTGCAGCACAAATCGCACAAATACATAATGTGACTTGCAACGCTAACGCTGCAGTGTCATGCCAAATCTGTAAATACTGTTGTTATTTATCTCAGAGCCCTTTTTGTCTAGTTTTAACAAGCCTGCAGACACATAAGATGTTAATAATCATGGTTCACAAAAAAATCCTTATATGATATGGCATCACCTATTCTGCCCTTACAAAAGAAAAGAACCTTTATCTATTGGGTACATGGTGTTGCTGTGCTTGTTCTTGCAAAGCATCTACCTCTAGTTACACTCTTGACCTCTTTATCTGTAAAACCCCCCTTGCTTTTGTGTTGTCTAGATGAGGGGCAGACAGTGTGCCAGGGACCTCCGGACATGCTGGGCCAACGACTAGCCGAGGTGGGAATGCAGCTGCGATCGGAATGCCACCAGGGCCTGGGTTACTGGGACTACCTGTTCTTCATCGCCATCGGTTTCGTCATTTTCAGCGCTGGAACGGTGTCAGCGTGGGTAATGGGCGTGCTCATGGTTCTTTACGAGCGGTACAGCAAGAGGAAGAGTGAGGAGCTAGACAGCGAGGATGAGGAGACGGCCACCAGAGGCGGAGGAAGTGGAGGTAACCATGGCAACGGGGACCTTAGCAAACCAGGCATGCAGGTGTGACCTGAGGACAGAGGAACCCTGGGAAACCATAACAGTACATACCAAGAACAGAGATTGAGCTGCGGATGCAGTCGCAGAGGATTCTGGAATTGGGAATTTTTAAGTGCACTTTTTTAGAATGTGTCAACATATTAGTTTTAGATTAAGATTAGTGGGAGTTAAAGAGAAGAGACGCAAGAAAGAAGGAAAGACAGACAAGGAAAGGTTGCATATTAGTAATGCTTATACACACAACAACGCTCTATTTAGTGTTAGTAATGTAATTGGAGCAGGGTGATAATATTGTGTTACACACCTGAGAGAGAAACAGTGACAGGCAAGGAAGCTAGAAGAATTTGTTTTCGAAAAGTTTCGAAAGAGGTCAAAAGAACTACTTGAGGACTAATCCAGTAAACTATCTCAGTTTTTATTCAGCTTGGAATATAAATGGACAATATATAGGACATTCTCTCAAGACTCGTGCAGTGTATAATGAGAGAACGAAGATGGAAAACTCTTCAAAACTGTCTGCACAACACCCCAGAAGTGCTGAAATGCTCTATGATGGATTGAGAACATTATATTGCAGGACTCAACAATAAAGATTTTCTTTTTGGCAGGTCAGGACAGTATTTTAGATTTTTACAGGTCCTGCCAACATCACTGGCCCCACAACTAATATTATAAACAAGGTGTTTATTAACATTTGATATATTTTTACTACATTATGCATTTGGCAGATGCTTTTATTGAATTTAAAGTTAATTTATGTATGTTCCCTTGGATTCAAACCCACAACCTTGATAATGCAGAATTGACCACATGAAGCATATTTAAATTAAAACTATTAGTAAACAAATACAATACGTTGTTACGTTTTAACAATTGATCATATGACACATGATGACATTTAAATTAGCAGGATTCACTGGAATGTTCAGAATATGTTTAGAATATGTCATAATTTTTACAAGACATACAAATGCATCAGTAGTGACAACTGTGACAGTTCTTTCTCGAAACGCTCAGGCCATCGGCCCTCTTTATTGTTGAGCCCTGTACTGGATGTTATATTATTGATCTAAGCCTGTATGCACTGCACCGAAAAAGCCTTACACACTAGATGTAACCCGTCCAGCAATAACACACCTCCAGGTGATACTGAGAGCAATAGGGATGCGTGTGAATGTGTAAGTGTGTGTGGCTCGCTGCAGCAAAACCACTACATGTGGGGAAGATTAAAGTATGTCAGCATTCTTTAATTTTGGCAAGGCTTTAATTTTTTTAATCAAATGTGATTCCTCCTGCGGTTACAACACGTCACTCAAGGGCAGAGCTAAAGTCACCCCTCTCTCTTCCCACTGCACCATCAACACTCTCTTCTCCTGTATTTCATCCCTCAGAAAAGAATAGAGAAGTCACATCCCCTCCTCTGTTCTCTGCTCTTTAGCAGAGTGGGAAAGCTAGTTGTTGGGGCGTTGTGTGATTTGAGAGTTGCTAAATCCATCCGTAATGGATTGAAGAGCTTAAGCGAGGATGCTGGTGGAATGGGCTGCTCTTGAAAATATCTACGCTGCTGCTATAACTTTGATATATATTTTTTCCAGTCCTCCCTTTTTTTTTTATTAACAGCTACTATCACACTTTCTCTCACATATTAAACCATAGGTTAATTAAGAACCCAACATTGGTTTTGTTTATAATTTACCCAAGTATAGGTTGAAAACATCTTTTTATGTGTAGAAGAATAGTGTCAAGCAGTCCGCTAGCATTGTTTATTTTACCGTTTCCACTGTTAGCATCCAAATCAGTAAAGGAATTATGCAAATCAGGTTCTGGCATAGAAACGGGCAAATTTAATTTCGATGGCACCATCTTACAGGTCAGTTATTGAGTTCTGTAGAGCAGAGGTTCTCAAAGTGGGGTTCACAGTCCATATCTAGGGGTCCACAAAAGAATTTGCTATTAATTGTAAAAATGATTTATCAATTTATTAGAACATTTAAATTGCCTAAACAAACTGTTTTGAAAGAAATTGTTTTGAAAACACATAAGTGATATTAAAATGATTCAAGATGATTATTTATCACTATGAAACGTGTCTGAAGTATTTAGTTTGAAAAAGCAATACACATACTTCAATAAGATTGCAAATTCTGGAAAACATATGAGTCATAACTGTTATAATATTGAGCGGGTCCTTGAAAAATTGTCTCATCTTTAAGGGGTCCCTAGCCTCACAAATGTTCAGGTCCCCTATAGGGGAAATGATCTGGCTGTATATCTGTGACTATACTGTACTGTGATCCTGGCACCTGAATCGGATCTTAAAAACGCTTAAAAAAGCATGTTTAGTTGACCAAACACACTTTATGCTCCAATGCTCCAAACTGCCCCAATGATCACTCAAAAGGGCACAAATTCATACAAACATCTTCCTATCTTCTACTGGCAATATATAGTGTATTTGTCAGTAATATGCACTCTATATTAAACGTAAGCGACACACAGAAATTTGAAATACTTACGGCACAGTTCTATATTAGCACATTAGCACCTGGTTAAACTGGTTTGTGGGTGGTTAGTTACAAAGGGTGAAATTTTCACACAAACGTAGTGCAGCTAAACTCACTGTGTTTGTGAACGTGTTTGTGAAAATCTTCAGCTTCATGTTCCTCCTCCTCTCATTCTCTCCCTTTCTCTCTCTCTATCTCTTTCTCTCTGTGCCCTCTGCCACACCTGCATCATAGTCGCCGTTTCAGATTACAGTTCATAGTGGGGTGTCGCCATGTCAACAGTGTTTAGTGTTCCAAAGTGTTAACTCCATCCTGAGACAGACAGTGTCACGTAAGGGAGTAAAGGATTATGTACAAATCATTCCAAGAAATGTCTGGAATAACTTCCTCAAACAGAAATAAAAAGAAACCTTAGCTAAAAATGGTGCTGTAGGAACATGGAGGTCAAATGGATCACGCTGATGTCAGCTTCTCAGTAATATAATTCCCTGTTCGCACATGCAGCGATTTTATCTGGAGGTCACCAGGCTGATGTACTGTGGGTTGCTAGTAGGTGTGCCTACTAATGGATGCCCTATTGGATGTTATTGGTGACCATGTGGCCATAGTTTTAAACTGGCCATTGTGTTAATAAATCGGATCAAAATGGGAAGGTATTGCTGGAAAAATTTATTCATATACATTCTGACTATGAACAACAACTGAGAAAAAACAACATTACCATTGCTTTAACCTAAGTTATTTTAATCTAAGATGTCTAGGCCAAATTCTATCAATTTAAGTCTTATCGCTTTACACACCTACACTGCATCGGCAAAAGTCACTCATGTCATTGAAAATGGCCAACATTACATCAAAATAAATAAGTTTCGGTATCACTGTATTTTTAAAAGCCCCTTTAGAATGGTCAATATTATTGCAGTACCCTGCAGTGTTTGTTGGTTCACCTACTCTGAACTCTGAAAGTTATCATGCATGACTGTTGTCATCGCCTTTAGACAACAAAATAAAATGGTGAGGTGGCGGATTAGTCTTTTATTCCTCTATGAATATTAATGCGTAATATAACAGGAGATAAGGGATAGGCCCTGGTGCTATCCGATGTCTCGTGCATGCGTAAGAACAGAACTTTATCTGAGTTTCCAGGTACGAACAGTGCCACAACACTGCAGTGCGTTCAGCTCTAAATCCGCAACCGTCATCAGCAATGCAGCAGGGGTTTCCTGTGTCAGAAAGATCTGATCTGTAGACACACACACACATACACTCAAGAAAACGCTAATGAACCAGTAGAATTGTCAGTGTTCACCCTGCTAGGTCTCTGTGAATGCACAAAACTTCTTTCTCTAGCAGTGCAAGAGTATGAATTGGCTGACGTTTATTAAGTATGCACCAACAACTTTTTCAGATGGATGCAACCAATAGTGATCTAGAAGACATCTCAAGATTCTTTCAAAATGTGCTGAGAAGAGAGAATGTGCGGATTTGTATACTCTCTCATCAAATTCAAAAAGGTCAAAATATGTGAAATTTAATCATCTAACATGATCTCACTTTAAACTTTATTTTTACTTTTACGAGGCTATAGATTCTATTTAAATTTGTACAATGTAAAAATTATTAGAAAATAATGAAGAATTTAACCATATAAAAAATATATGCAAAGCTGATACTTATTCTCAAAAGAACTTGCAGATGAATGACATTACAAAAACATGGTGGCCCCCAGGAGACAGTTAAAACATTCACTTTAAAGGTCTAGCCAGTGTATGAAATGTAGCGGTATCTAGTGGTGAGGTAACGAATTGCAACCAATGGCTCACTCCACCTCCCTTTCATTTACATTTACGAGACGCTTTTATCCAAAGCGATTTACATTGAATTGTATTATACATTTGTTTCTGACTATGTGCAATCATGGGATCGAATCCATGACCTTGGTATTGCTTTTGCCATGCTCTAACCACTGAGCCACTGGAAAGCTAGCACTACGGTGGCTGCACAGAACTAAGATGTCATCAAGTTTTCACTTCTTTGCCAAGGCTGTCTTAAAAATAAATGATCTGACTACCTGGACAGCATTTTGAGATTCATCGTAGATACGTTTAAGGCTTGCAGCCAAGGTTTGAAAAAACAGTTTTTTCGCTTGCATTCTTGATGTGCCAAAACACTATGAAGACTTCCTAGAATTTTATGCAAATATAAAATGTGTTTGGTTCATCTTGAATGCAAAGTCTAGTCAACAGTATTAATGATTTTTTAAACTTTGATTATCTGCAGGCAGTGTTGCAGGAAGTGTTTTGCTGCATTTTAGCAACAGAAGACTGAAGTTGTGCTCTCAGAGACTGTAGATTTGTGGATCGATTTGCCGTCTGCAGCAGTGTGTTTGTCACGCTCTGTCCATCATACATAAAGCTCTCCCTAACTGACTGTAGCCACCTAACTGTACTTACTGTACATCTTCTCCTCTTCTCTTTTCTTTTCTCTTCTTCTATGCTCTGCTCTGCTCTTCTCTTCTCTTCTGCTGCTCTGTTATACCTCATTTCCCTCCGTTCTTATCTCTGCAGTGCTGCTTTTGTGAGGGTGATAGCATAAGGCTGCTGTAAGCTGTCTTCCTGTATTTTAGAAGAGGACTAAGGGGCTGTGTCCACAGAGGCGCATTTACGTGGCTGAAAACAGCAGGAGCTCGGCTGAAAACGGCCGGTGCAGGCGCAACGTTCTGCTCAAAGTTGAGCATTTTTCAACTCTGGGCGCTCGGTCGAACGCCGACGCCGATCGTGGGAAAAAACGCATAGCACCAACGCTGAGAGGAAAAAAAACGTTAACTGATGGCTTTTTTTAAAAGCGCGGCCTTACCGTTGAAAACAATTGAAAAAACACGCCGGCCGCAGGCGTAAACGCCTCGGTGGACACACGGCTTAAATCAGGCCGGATGACATGTTCCCTCTGTGGACCGAATCTTAGAAACTTCCCCTGCCTTGACTCAATGCTTTTATCCTGAACGTGTTTCAAATGTAATGTGGATTTGCATAACTGCAGTATGAAGAGTTGACAAATCGAGAATTTACCTAATTTATTCCCTTATTAAGGCTTGTAAACTGTACTTCAAAAAGCACAATTTAGGTTTCATTAGACTTGTGTGTTAACTCTGCATGGTGTTTGTTGGGCCAGTGGACCAACCTTTTAAGTCCAACAGCTAATGTAAACAAAGTTTGAAATGTTGTAGGGGCAATTCAGCCTCTATAATATACGGTAGGGTTTAAAATCGTTTGGAAGCATTCAAAGTTGCAATTTGTAACTTTTTTCTCTTGATTGTTTAAAGTGTAAAATTGTAGGCTAAAATGCCATTGAACCACATATTTGTACAAAGAGCTTTAGTAAATATTTAACATTGTGAAATCCATAAAATGTTTCTTATAATTTAATTGACAAAACATTTTTTTTAATTTAAATGAGAGTCCATTAGATGAGAATTAAATTCACATAAATAACGTCTTCTAGCAGAAGTCACATTATTCTTCTTTCTCAGAATCAATTACTTTTTTAGTTAATTCATTATGGGTGAGAAATATCAATCCCCGTCCAGAGAAAACCCATGAGAGCTGCTTTCAACTGCTATCAATGCAGACTCTATTAACGCTAAAATGACCTTGTACAGTACGTCATCATACCGTATGACATGACATTGTTTCAAGAACATTCCTCTAACCTGCAATGATATCCCACACATACGGTCACTTATCATTTTTATGAGGTGTTTGACAGATCACAGGAACATTTTGTCAGATCATTCCGACACGCCAAACGCTTGCTCAGTGTGTGTTAGAAAGGTCTTCTACTCTAATAACCACTCTTGAGCACCCTGTAGAACAGAAGAAGCGTTGACTGCTGTGTGAGCTTAGAGCAGGAAGCTCGACACACAACTGTCTTTGTAATTGTTACGCACTCAGAATCAGTGTTTGGTTTTTAAGCTACAGACTATTCATTATTTAAGGTAGTTCAACTAAGTCAAGTAATTGGCTTTAGTACAAGCTACTATTAAAAAGAAGTGAGAGTTGCTATTTAACGTGATCTTTATATAACATTTAATTTTATTTAAATCAATTGTATAATTTAAGAATTAAAATAATATTTAAAAGAGCATTTTAAGTATATACAGATTATATTTTTGCAGTCTGACACAAATCTGTATATATCTGATAGACAAATGGCTGGGTGAGAGCTTTAAATAGCATTAAAACAATGAAATGTACTTCATGGATTAGACAACATTTTTTTGTTTGTGCAAATTATATAAAATAAATCATGGTATACAAAATATAGATAATACATACAAAGTTATGTGAATTATTTTGTAAACAAACCACATGAACCATCTGCCTAAAGTGAAAGAGTTACTGTTTTACTCAAAAAGCGAAAGTATACTAGATTAAGAACAGTCAAGTTTCTGTTTGAAAATTAATTTGCAGTTATTTTCTAAGCAGCAGAACATAAAATATTAATCTCAACTTAATAACAGTCATATGTAAGCTGCTTGTTCTTTAAGTGCAGTTGTGTATGTGTGCATTGACAGTTGCGCATTCAGTAGGGATTTTATATGAATCTCTCAGACAGCTGCATGCTCGTTGTGTAAGGGGTGACACACAGAATCACACAGGGGCCCAAGGGGACCCCTGACCTATTTGCAGACCTTATTCCACTGGTCCCATACAGCAGACATAAACACAGTGTCACATTCATACACAAAAACACACATTCAACCATTCTGGGAGATGTATCATAAACGGGTGAGAATGAGTGCGAATGGATGTAAAGGACTAAATTGTGTATTTTTAGCAGTGATCAGAGACTAAGTCCAATGTGGCTCGAGAGAAAGGTGGATAATGGCAGATATAATTCTAATGTATATGATTTAATTTAATAACACACAATTGCTAAAACAAAAAACACATCAGAGAATTTACTCTCTGAAAAAAGCAGACCCTCTTAGTTGAGAAAGTGGATGCTGTTATCGGTTATTGTTAGTATAATATAAAACAGCCGAATATCTATTGTCTTCATAGTCTGGATGATATATATATATTGGTCTGTCACTATTTTAAGAATAGTCGCATGAACAAAAGTTGTTACCATTTGAAATGCCTAAATTGAAACCAGTTTGCATGTGTTATAATAACTGTCTGGTGGTAACGCACCTTAACATGGGGATGTCCAAGAAGCACAATATGTTTATTCTTTTTAGGTAACATCATGCAGTGCAGCATTCAAAACACACCCACATACAGTGACAAAGTCCCATACCAACTAGCTTGAGCACAGGTTATTCTGGCTTTGTGCATTGGTTTCTCATACCTGGATTCCTCTCTGTACTAGATAATGTTAACATGTTTCACACTTTTATGTTAAGGAAAACAAGTCGAGAAACTTCATGAACATTTAGGGCTTTTCCAGCAAGAAGTCTATTTAATAAAACTATAGTAACTTATATTAAGTAACATATATATCTTTTACTAAAAAGAACTCTAGAATATGTTTATGGATTTTGTTGTTGATTTGTTTTGCTGTTTTATTTTCTTACTGTGAAACTTCACCTGTATTAGCAAACAAGGAGGACGCAGGCAGACAAGATTAATAATTTTCTTTGGGGTTGCCCCCTTTGCTTTTGTGCAGTGTCACATAGAATAAAAAAGTGAGCCGTGTGTGTGCGCGCGCGCGTGTGCGTGTGTTTGTGGCTGGATGCGTGTATATGTGTGTGGCTTATATGTCCATGCACTACAGCCTGTTAATTTTGCATTTATGTTAACATTAAAGGTGATTTGAGTGACTTCTCTTTGCTTAACTGTTTTTCCCTCTCTTCACACAGACACACAAGCACACACATACATGCATACACACATTTTTTTTTGGTCAACACAGCATTTTTTATTTTGGTCTAAACGCATTAATGCAGAAATTTATAAAAAATAAATATACACCTACATGCTCACTCGTGAATATTAATTTAAAAGCTGACATTTTTTTACTTTGTAGCATTTTTTTTTTCACTTCTGAAGTTGCTTAATGTATAAAGTCCACTTATCACAGCCTTTCACATTAATAACAAAATACATGTTTTTTTCTCCTACCTTAAAACTGTTATCCCATTATTATGTTATCCTATCCATTTGTGATGGTTATTTGCGGGGGGGTATATTTATTTAGCACTTACATTTTCTGCTCTTCTCATCCCTATTACAATAGAAACCTTTGGGAAGCACAGTGTTAAAAGACGTCTGCATAATATAGTGGGAACATTCCTTTAAAAGTGTTTCCATTGATTCTCTCTAACAATAATCCCTGCAGATGAACTATGACCCTGGATTGTAAATACTTTTCTCTTTGGTTGCCATGTAAGCATAGTGCCCAGTGATAGAGGCCAGTGTTTGGGAGTTGTATATGTACACATGCTGATCTCTGCTCTGAGTCATAGCGACAGATAAATGGGTCAGAGCACAGTGACTGTCGAAAGATCGCCTGCAGGAAACAGACGTCATAACTTACTCATGAGCAGTTCAAAACTCAAACCACTTGGTTATTATCAGCCAAATAGTAATAAAAGGCTGCAGCACAGTCAGTAAGTTTCATGAACTGGATTGGATTCTTTTCCACATTATGTGCTTTAATTCTGCAGTGACTTTCTGAATCAAAAAGACACATAAAAACTACCTAACATTTAATGAAATGTAAATAAAGTATCAAATAAACAATAAGTATCATGCAGGTTTGACTTTTACATAGGTCATGTGTTATGTTTTTAAGCCATATAAGGTTGATGTGCAAGGAGAAGAACAAATAGAGCTTTATTTAATAACATAAATTATAATGAAGGGTTACTTAAACAGCCGCTCACTTCTCTTCAGTAAAGTAAAGTAAAGTAAAGGGTCTTATGGCCCTCTATCTATACAGCTGCAGTGTCTATGTGGTTAGTTTGATCATTTTCATTAGCAGTTTCATGACTTTTAGTAAGACAGAAGAGGGTTGGGTTTGTGAAGTCTTTGTAATATCCAATAGTGACTTAAACCAGTGATTCCCAACCCCCGGTCCCCGGACCGGTGCCGGTCCGTGGACCCGTTAGTACCGGGCCTTGAAATATTCCCAGAATTTTTTTTTTTTTTTTTTTTTTTTATAATAATAATAATTGTCTTTTTTAAATGCTTTTTTAAGTGCTATGACATGTCATGCTATTTAATCCAAAATATAAATAATAAATAGATTAAAATATGTTTCTTTGGGCGTCTTGCGATTGCTTAGCAACGCGTTGTATCTGAACGGACTGCAAAAAAAGTGCGGTGCACCTGAAGTGACAGAGAAGTGAGAGATGAGCGGGCCTCAGCAAACTTCAATGGCTAATTTCATTGCGGACAGTTCGGGTAAAAGAAAAGGCGATGACCAACTCGAAAATAGTGAGAAAAAAAAGAAAAAAAAGTCCAGCTTCAATCGTAAATACGATACCTCATACATTAAGTATGGATTTACCACAACAGGCGATTCCGTGGCGCCAAATCCATTGTGTGTTATTTGTGGTGAAAAACTCTGCAATGAAGCAATGAAGCCGTCAAAACTTCAGCGGCACTTAACCACCAAACACCCAACTCTCAAAGACAAAACGGAGGAGTTTTTCGAAAGAAAGAAACGTGAGTTGGACGCTCAGCGGCAAGTTTTGATATCCTCAACATCAGTAAACGTAGCTGCAACAAAGGCGTCATATCTGGTTGCTCACCGAATAGCTAAAGCTAAAAAAAACTTTACAATCGGAGAAGAGCTAATTTTGCCGGCAGCAAAAAGATATTTGTCGGGAACTTTTGGGGGAAAAAGCAGCTAGCAAGTTGGAACATGTTCCACTATCTGACAATACTGTTGCCAGGAGAATTGATGACATGGCTGAAGATATTGAGGGGCAGCTGTTGGGCAGATTAAAAGCATCTCCGTGGTACGCAATTCAAGTGGACGAATCGACTGACGTGGAAAATAAGGCGATCATGTTAGTTTATGTGCGGTACGTGCATCAAGATGAGGTGCAGGAAGATTTGCTCTGTTGTCTTTCACTTCCAAGCACAACCACCGCTCCGAAATATTCCAAGTATTGAACGAATACGTAGCAGGCAGACTGGAATGGAAGTTTTGTGTTGGTGTCTGCACTGACGGGGCTGCCGCGATGACCGGCCGGTTGTCGGGGTTCACTGTCAGGGTGAAAGAAGTTGCGCCAGAATGTGAGGCAACTCACTGCATGATTCACCGAGAGATGCTGGCAAGCAAGAAGATGTCTCCAGAGCTTCACGCGGTCCTTAATAATGCTATACGTGTCATCAACCACATTAAAGCTCATGCACTGAATACGCGTTGTTTGAATTATTGTGTGAGGACATGGATGCTGATCACAAGCGCCTGCTTCTACATACAGAAGTTAGGTGGCTGTCCAAAGGGAAAGCCCTAACACGAGTGTTTGAGCTAAGAGAGGAATTACAGAAATTCCTCTCCAACAAGCAGTCAGCCTTAGCAGCGCACTTCAGTGACAAGAGCTGGCTCGCAAAACTGGCCTACTTGAGTGACATTTTCATGGCCTTGAACGACTTGAACCTGACAATGCAGGGGAGGATGGCTGACACATTCAGGCTGGCGGATAAAATCGCGGGATTTAAGGCCAAGCTGGAAACCTGGGCACGGCGCGTCAACCGGGGTGTTTTTGATATGTTCAGCAACTTATCCAGTTTTTCCGAGGATGCTGAAGGACTTGGCCAGTTGATACATTGTCACCTGACATCACTGTCTGATGAGTTTGAGCGTTATTTCCCATCTGAAAAAGACCCAAGGAATGGCAAAGTATGGATGCGCAACCCATTCCAAGGTATGCACATTACATTCATATAACGCCCCTGCCCAAAGTATATTTTCTATTTAATTTTCCATTTGGCAAAATAGTAATTTCAATAAATTTATTTTTTTCAAACAACAATAGGCTACTTTTTTATTTAATTACTTTAGTTTAAATATATTATTTTGACTGTTGTGGAAGCGCTCTTCCTGGAACAACACGACACGGCAACTAAACCCAAATAATTCAATGTTTTATTACAATATTATTCTCTTTATTATGTTATGCAATATGACAGTCCCAATAGTAATAATTAGTCGTGTATGTAGGCTATTGCCGTTTGAGCTGCGCGCGCTGAAGCTGAAGAGGATCAGCTACACTTTACTACATTATTTTTTAACCAAATGCATCCTATGTCATGAGATAAATCAGATATAGATATGCCTACACAAAATAAACACAATATTACAACTTACATTTGCACAAAACAAAATGCTGCGAATGAACACGCAAACTCATGATGGTGTAAAATGGTCCCAAACATAACTCCGGCGCGCTCTCTTTACACGCACGCACGCACGCACGCGCTTGAACCGCTTATCGTCAATTAATCGTTAAGATCCCTATTTTGGACCAAAACACCAAAGCAAATTAATTGTATGTGAAAACTTTAATGCTAATATAAGTAAATTCTGATTCTAATTCTGAAGATGATGATGGCCAGAACCAGCTCTCATCAAGACAAGAAGACCAGCTGCTGGAGCTCAGACATGACGGAGGCCTGAAAACTGTCTTTAATTCAACACCATTGACATCCTTCTGGATCAAAGCATCAAGAGAATACATTGAGATCAGCACCCTTGCACTGAAAACCCTGCTCCCGTTCCCGACTTCATATCTGTGCGAGGCAGGTTTTTCTGCCATGACTGCCACTAAGACCAGACTTAGAAACAGACTGGATGTGAGGAATACCCTGCGTGTCTCATTGTCAACCATCAAGCCCCGGTTTGATGTTCTTGTGGCTGCCAAGCAATCCCAGGGGTCTCATTGATATGGATATCAGATTGTAAACTGATTTTCGTTCATATTTGTAAAAAGCTGACCTTTTTAATTTTGTTTTATTGTATCCTAAAATTTGTGTGCATTGTTGTGGATGCATATATGTTTTTTTATGGATGCCCAGGAAGAACAGCTTGTACAACTACAAATATAGTAATATCAATAAGCAGTTCATGCTCACATTGAAATAGTTTTACCTGTTATAGTTGTCACCTGTTGGTGAGTGAAAACACTAAGTTAATAAGTTATTAAGTTGTCACTAAGTGATTGACAATGTTTCTAGTTCATTGCAAATAAATGATAGGCTGTTGTTTTACACAGTTCCAAATGATGCATCATAAAAATTGAGGCATTAAAATTGACAACTGGTCCCTGGATTTTTTTTTATGAATATGCTGGTCCCTGGCACAAAAAAGGTTGGGAACCCCTGACTTAAACAATTCACAATTACATGGAAGATTATATGATCCAACAAACGGGTTCAATGTGGATGAAATGTACATGACTCACTGAACATCTATAGCTCTGAAGAGCATTTGTACTTCTGTAGCCTACACAGTATTTTAAGTTTATGTGGTTTTACAAAAAAACTAAATATCATGAGGGTTAGACAGAACATTTTATTTTTCAATTTATTTGTAAAATTATTTCAAAGGTTAAGTTTCAAAATGTCTCACTATTTGGTATCTCACAAGCATGCACTCTTATATGTTGTAAGAACACATTTGTCCCTAAAAAAGCACACCAAATGGACCACATAGAACAAAAAAAATCAGACCACAAATTTGGCTGTGTTGTCTTGGCAACACAAAACTCACTTAGGGAATTTCTGAGTTAAGTCAAGGATACATTAAAAGAAAAAGTATATTTCGATATCATTTGCAATGTTTGTGTGACAATGGGTTTTTTACTCACCCTTTTACTCACCCTCTAGTTGTTTAAAATCTGTATACATTTATTTGATTTATTTGACACAGAGAAAGATATTTGGAAGAATGCTTGTAACCAAAATGTAATTGTACACAGTATGGCCCTTGTTATACTTCCTCTATCTTTTTCTTTCTTTGTCAGTCTCTGTCATCCTCTTTACTCTCTTTTAGAAATGCCTAACCCACACACACAAGCACAGGAGTATTCCAGGCTTTGTGTTGACTGCCTGTCCACTGGAAACACAATCGCAGATGACAGTTATGTGTGTCATAAGGACAACGGCACAGCGGGGCAGAAAAGGCAAGCACACAAATCCTGCCTGTACATCAATACACACACAAACAGAGATGTCTTCAATCCCAGATTTCTTCATGCACACACACAAAGACATTTAATTGGGAAAACTAAAATGCGTTGGATCTTTTCACACCCACACAACACATTCAGTCAAACAGAGGGCACAACCAGTAAATCCTTAGAACGTCAAGCTGAACGGAGAGAGGTTATTAATATGAGACACTGGGTTGGCATAATGCCCGAAATGTGATTTAAACAGCTATAAAACTCAGTTCAACTCTGACTTATTGGGATAGAGAAAAATGCCAAATAAAGCAGGAGACCACAGACATATATATTCATTTGGTAAATCTTTTATCCAAAGGAAAATTCTAAGTATGCATAAAAAAATCCACTGTAATGGCTACATTCCCCCCAAAGCAGGCAACAGACACCACAGTCTGACCTCGGCTCCTCTCTCATCTCCTTGCTCTTTTAATAGCAGGCCATGTTCATTAATAGAGAATATACCTCCCAGGAGAACAAAGCTCATTACAGAACTGCAGATCCTCTGGGTCCTGTCAGGATCTTTGTTTGAGATCTCTCACCAGCAGGTCGGCACCTCTTCCTGATTTGGATGGCTTAAGCGAGAATTCCCTGCCTCAATCTCTGTCCTTTCCAAATTTAACTACTCCACCGAGATCGAACAGAAGCATCCCTCTCTTAATGAGGTTTGCTAACACATGATAACAGTTTGCTATGTCACACCTCTACAAGTACAGATACTACGTGTCTTCAAAGTTTCTAAACGCACAACTGAGGATTTGAAAAGCTGATATTTGAGTTAGTCATGTATATTTAAATTTATCACAACATAGTTGTACGTTAACATGCAAACAGGTAAACTGTACACCTTGAATGCACTGCATTTTGCAGAGAAGTACTTGCTGAGTGAATGCATTTAATCTTGCAGTACAGCTGCATTGACGCATTTCACTCACGTCTGTCATTCAGCACCCATGATTCTTTTCTGGTGTCAAATCATTAGCTGTGTAATTGAAGCAAGGTCACTGTTGACAGATGCACATCTAGAACAAACAGTCACTACATCGGCTGCTATGTAGACATAATTGTCTGTGTGTTGTTCTTTGTGTGTGTGCTTGTGTGTTTTATATCCCGGTGAGGGATTTATCTCATTATCACAGAACAATTATATTCTAAATATAAACACGAACACACATTGACCCTCAGGCCTAAAAAGTAAGCAGATAACCTAGATTGAGTTTGCAGGGGGTTAAAGGGGTTTGTTTAGGAAGTTAAAGTGAATGCCTAAAATCTAATAAAAAACATGATTTTCCACTTTTGCATATCTTGTCTTTCTGTATAGACCACTCAGAAAACGTAAACAACACTGGTCCAGAAGAACTTCCTGTTTCAGTTAATTAACACTACACAAACATTTAAACAAAATACAACCATCATAAATGTATAATCAAATGAAAAACGTGATGAAATGTAAGATGTAAGATTTAATTTCAAAATGAAATCGGAAGTGCTTCTGGACCAATCTTTCGAAGTGGTCTAAAATCTATTTTATATTATATATAGAGTTATATATTACATCTTATTTTAAGGCTTGTGTTGAAAAGGGGTTTGGGCTTAACAGATATGTTTGGCAATTTTACCAACAAAACACATGACAAACTTTCAACACATTGAGCAATTAGACAAAAATGTACACAAAAACGTCAAAAAGTCTGAATACTGAATATAGAAACATATGAAATGTATGTTATTTTATTGTTTAATTTTACACTTAAGATTGTCATGCAAATAATATGATTTGTAAAACAATATGTAATAAATTAGTAAAATAAATAATTAAAAGCCAAGTAAATGCATTTTTACTAATGGTTACAGACTTCATACAAATGTGATGTGTTATCCAGTGTGTCACATCTGCAGTGTGATAAATCACCACCAGCAACCTTTTATTAGATTGGATTACACAAGTCCATTTACTTTCACGGGTTCAGATTTAAAATAACTGGATTCGGCTGGTGCAGAAAAGAAAACGTCTTGGTATGTTTTTACATCACACAGTGAAATGAAAGAATTCTCATTGCACTGAATGTGCTGCAGTGCATGTGTGTTCTATATTGCTGCATTGTGTTCATAGTGGGTGTGCAGAGGAACTTTTTAATGCACTCTTCTCTATTGCTGGAATCGCTGATTCAGCAAAAGCCACTCTCTTTCGCTCTCTCCTGCTTTATTTCATCACTGCATATTATTCTGCTTGCTAAATATGAAGAAAAAGTATATAATTTAAAATATATTTCTCCCTAATGAAAGAGGAGTAACAAACTTGTAAAACCCTACTGTGAGCTGCTAGACAGCAGTTATTGGATTCAATACATTAGTTTACTGCATAATGTGGGACCTAAGGGGAAGTGTTTCATATTTCTTTCTTACTTTCTTTTATACTATAAAACCAGGATTCAGAATTCTGTAGCTTTAATGCCACATGTGTTGTCTAGCTCTTTATGACTAGCTATAATGTAACCAAACCCTGTTTAGGAAAAACAAAAACCAACCATACATTTTGATTCCATAAAGAACCTTTAACATCTGAAGAACCTTTCTGTTTCACAAAAGGTTATTTGTGGGGATAAAAAGGTTCTTCGGATTTAAAAAACGTAAGAAAGAGATGGTTCTTTAAAGAACCTTTGGCTGAATGGTTCTTTGTGGAACCAAAAATGGTTCTTATATGGCATCGCTGTGTAAAACCTTTTAAGCACCTTTATTTTTAAGAGTATATGTCAACACAGAAAATAAAGTTCTTCAGGTCTTCTATCTATGTTCATACAAAGTTATTGCCTCCAATAGGGAAACACTATTGCAGAAGGAGGTAGTGCTTGGAAAATATGCTTGTCATTATTTCTGCAATTATGTCATTACTAGAAATATATCAAAAACACCATAATTTTGCTAAAATGACTTTACTCAGTTAAACATGTAGAATCCATCCTATCATTCCAGCTTTTGAAGTCTATTTGGTTATTTAGCCCATTTCCACCTACTGGCATAATGTGTTCATCAAGGGCGTCTGGCAGAGATCCTGAATCTGTGCTCACATGCACATGAAAGCTTCTCGGGGTAGCCAAGAGAATGATAAAGAGAGAGACATGGGGTTAGGAATCTCGGCCTGTGCTGCAGG
The DNA here is from genome assembly GCA_006030095.1 of Triplophysa siluroides. Lineage (NCBI taxonomy): Eukaryota > Metazoa > Chordata > Actinopteri > Cypriniformes > Nemacheilidae > Triplophysa > Triplophysa siluroides. Next base: position 633,910 of record VCII01000128.1, on the reverse strand, counting down.
CGTGTGCTAAAAACAGGCCTGTTGTTCCATGTTTTTAAGATCAATATGAGAACTGAGGGAGCTATGTAGAACAGAAGATTAAAAGGCGTAGATCCTACTGATGGGGCCATCACTCACTCTCGAGGGAAGTATTGATTTGGATGAAAAATATAATTGTTTTTGTGGGCCAGGTTCTCTGTTTGTGTGTGCTGTAAAGTGCTCTCTGAAAGTTTTGAAATAAATAATACATGCATGTAACATTATTGCCATTGGTTTATCCCAAATACAACAAAATATGAAATGAAGTTGGATTGTTTAATATAACAACAGCATTCATTCTTCCCTGCTGAATAACAGCTTAAACTATCCAAGCCTTGAAATACTGGTTAGGTTGGTCTGTGTTGATGGTCTTTGTGACGGGGGTAAGAGACACGACACAGACATGGCGGTGGTGTAAGCAACCCCAACGGGGATTTTAATGCACAACTCATAAATAAACATAAACAAAATGGTAAAATCCATGGTGCTCTCCGCCGCTCCGTGCTTGGGCAATCGGGTCCTCCGTGTCCCCCTGGCTGGCCTCATCCTCGCTCTCACTCGGGGGTAGGTGAGACACAGCATAGGGTGCTGTGTGTACTGGGACCTCGAGTGCTGGGAGAAGGCGGCTTATATGCCCGGCAGCTAATCGGCGTCAGGTGCGCTCAATCAGCGCTAGCTGCCGGGCTGTGTCCCAGGTGACGCTGATCCCAGAACAGCGCCTCGTCACAGTCTTAAAAGGGTTTTGGCCAAAGAATTGGTTGCGCACTTGCGTAAAGTATGTTTCTGGCCTTACCTTTACCACTAATCCAGTTCTTGGCATGACAGACAACCAGTCTGGCTTTCTGATAATCGCGCTTTGGGCTTCTCTTTCGTGTGATGCCCAGTGGGAACAGAGTTTTGCCATTAGAAGACTGACCCAAATTGGTCAGATCCTATTATAAAATAGCCTCAGGCACTCATGTTTGAAGAAGAGAGCCGTGGACTGAACTTACTTACCCGGCTCAGTGGGAAAAGGCTGGGTGTTTTTAACGGTGAAATGGTCATCCAGAAGGTAATGTGAATAAAAATGTCAGTTACTCTTCATGAAGTTACTAAGAACTAATGTTTAATCACTTTAATCTTACTGTTCCAGGATCTGAATAAAACACTCATAAATTCTGATAGAATAACATACGACTTATTTCTACTGTAACTACTGTGCTCTGTAATTTTCACACCACAGTCAATGCTCTGAGTTGCCCATTTGATCTCAGTCCATCCAATTATTAATTGTTTTATTTTCCGATGTGCCAAGAGCCTGACTATATCAGGTTGCATATGTGTTTCAACAAGCCTTAGACAATAAGAAACACAAAGAGTTGAATTGCATACTCATCAATGCAAAATTTTAATGTCAGTCTACTCAAAAGATTTTACTCAAAAAATTTGTAGCGCAAAGTTCCCATGCTCTTTTATTGTCCAGATAAAAACTGCTCAGGCATTTTTTGTGTTCCATGGCAGCGAGAATATCAAATGAGAGTAGTAAATGATGACAACATTTCACGTATGCGGTGATCAGTTCCTTTAAATGTCAGGCACACTTTTAGAACATACAAGATTTAAAGATACCAACCTTAAACATTTGGCAACAAATGAGCTTTGAATGAGATCTGCCCTAGCTTTATATAGGGGAACAAGCTATCAAGAATTTAAACTCTCTTTGATCTTTCCCCTAGTCAACTTTCAACACACTGCCAGTATAAATGCATGCTGGTATCCATGGAGGGCCCGTCAGTGTCCCTGGTCACATTATTTTGTCAAGAGCCCTAGTAACCCTTAGTTACCAACTGTGGACTTTGAAAAACAATCGAAGAGGAAGACATGTGAATCTCAGAGGAGTAACTACAACTCCAGGAGTCCATATTACTTGAATTATTTTGAAAGATTTAGAAAAATATTGTTATATTTCCATTCCTTTACATATAGCATATTGTTCCTCCATGTTGCATTTTGTTGTGAATGAATTTTTTTTATTTTATTCAATTGGCTTTATTACATTTTAGCGGAATATTTGGGAATCCTTAATTCATTGGGACTCATATCACACTGGACTGATCATACAATACAGTAAGTTAATTTGATAGATTTTTGTGATTATGAGCAGTGATGCTTCAAACCTTACACAAATTTTTACTGTGTTATGTGTAAAGAATTTGAGGTTGAGGAATAAATGAATTATGAGAGTGCTTCACCAAACACTGTTCCACGATGTTAGACCGTTTTCTCTGTTGTTTGCATAAAAGCATTTTTAACTGGAAAAGCTCTCTCTGTTGTAAAAGCTCTTGATGTGCGTGGGGAAAGCTATTTTTTCTATTACGACTTTGTGCTGATGAACTTGACCGGTGAATTGATTAAAGACTCACAGTTCCTCAACCCAACCCCCTTACAGTTCATTCTACATAAAATAGCTTTTGTTGAGCATTTTTGTAATTTCTATGGTTTTCATTTTTTTTAAATCGGGTTGTAACTTTAATTTAAAGACAATCTCATATTAATCTTGAGTGCCTATACAGTAGTATTGCATATGTCGTGTCTTCGATGAGTATTTAGTTTGATCAAATTTATAAAAGAGAGATACAGCTGTTCGATTATTTCCGGAAAAACACGAGCTTCTAGAGGTGGGACTAGTGGGGAGAGTGGGATGGAACTAGAGCACGAGCAAGCAACACATCATCCCTTCGTGTTTTGTACTTTATGCACGTACACGGCGATTGCCAGCAAACAGACTTATGACTTAGTTTGACTTATAACATCCATCACGCTTGCAGTTCATGTTGCAGTTCCATCTTTTAGCACTGGGACCGCACCATCTATCAGTTTCAAACAATCTCCAAATCCAGTGTTATATCTAGCGTTTAGATAACATCCATCACTTAAATGCCATGAACAAACAGACACACCTAAACTTGACTATCGCAAGAGTAATGACGCATTTTGACGCAGCGCAGATAACCTTGATGATAAGCAGGTTCTTGCTCATCTGTTGGCTCGTGGGCGGGCTCTTTCTTTCATATTGCCGTGCTTTTCCGCAGGAGAATGGCCAATAAAGGAATAATTCTGAAAGTTTTTTATAATTCTCTACGTCATACATCCAACTAATTTTTTAACAAGTTGACCATGATGTTAAGCATGAGAAGCCAGCATGTTTAACAGTGTAAAGAAGTCAGAATGCATGACACCTGATTTTTTATTGCACAAATGCCTTTAACACAGAGACCTAATAAACAGAGCAGAGAGTAGCAGGTGCAGTACATTTTTATTCAATTAATACACTATGTGGCTACCATTTTTCAAATGATCATTTTAGGAATTATTTTATTTATTTGGCACTCCAATTGAGAGTCCCTATTTCCAAAATATGTGTCAGATGTGATCAGAAAGCCTGTGTTTTTATTTTTTCGTAACAGTACAAATTCAGTCTCATGACAAAAATGTACAGGGCTTGTGACAAAACAGGACCTAGGTTTTAATGTATCACCAACCATGACAGCTACATCAAGATCAACAATGTATGATTAAAGACTCAACACAGCCAGTTTATTTTTAATCGATTACAAGATAATAGGCCCAATGACACAGTTTTATCAGCAGGGATGCTGTCATGCTTTATTCAAGCCCATTATTCATTCACAAAGACCCAAACAGAAAACTAGCATGCTTACCTTTGACTGATGGACAGTGAGGAGGAAGTTAATCAAAGCATTGTATCTCTTATCCTGCTGAGGACACGGTCTCTCTTTTTTTCTTATCTTGGGATGTTTGATAAAAAAGTCCTGTTTTTCACAAGAATTCTGACCTTGTCAAAATCTGGTATTATTGAGTGTTTGAGTCATTCAAGAATGATGTCAGTTGTAATTACTTATTTCTGCAGACTGTCAATAGCATTTGACAAGAAGGAGTGTGTATTAAGAGATAACCCACAAAACGAATGTACAAATATTTATTTATTATAATTATTGTCTTTAGTATGATTTCAGCTATTGCTTGCATTCAGTTTTAACAATAAAAGCAACTCATATGTTTTGTTCTACAGTATAAATGGTTTTGTCACACTCAAAACAAGTTGCCAGGCTGTTAATTGAGGACAATAATAACAACAAAAACTTTTAGTCTTCATGTAGCCACTGGTTATCATCTTAAAAGCATAGGGCAAATTATCCCTTTGGGATGGTCTACAAAGCAACTCTAAAAAACCGAAAGTGGCAAGAATCTACTGAAATACTTTTTGATTGACCAGATATTTCAGATAATTAAATTTGACCATAGGCCAGTGATAGGTTTATGTTGAATTATTTGAAAATTAAACAACATATTGACCTGCAAAGCCACTTTCTGTAATTTAATGGTATACTTGTCTGCTATGTGAGCCTTTATGTGACATTCAGCATGTCGTGTAATTAATTCATTCTTTAATTCAACTGATAATCCTAAAATTTAAGAAAAGTTCATTTTTGAAATAATTCAATTAATGATACTTTAAGTGAGGGGTCCCCAAACTTGTTCCCGGAGGGCCGGTGTCATGCAGAGTTTAGCTCCAACCGACCTCAACACTAGGGCTGTTCGATTCAGATTTTCACACTCAAGAAAGAAATCGAAAGAATCGATTCCTAGCTGCTGTTTTCGATACCTGCTCAATTCCCTGTTTTACTACAGATTTTTATTTGTAGTTAATGTACACATTTTAATGCAATACAATTTTCTAAGCTGTCACTTTTTACAGGTATTAATCGTTTATTGTTTCTATAACATGTTTTTTGCTATTTCTCTTTCTAATCTTCTCATTTACTGTTAAATGCAAATAGTGCAGACAGGTGTTGAAAAAGCTCTGTCCAGCTTTAACAGCTTTAAACAGACGTCAAAGTAAATATGTTGTGAGAGTGCTTTATATTCATTTAACTCTCTTCATGGACATACTGAGCTTATCGGTAGAGTAAGAGAAGATGGTCCGTTTACACTCCCTCTGAAAAGACAAACGTACTTATATGATTTGTTAAATGTGTGTATACATGTAATTATATCTGCATTGTGTGTGCAAACAAAGCTTTTGCTTTTATGCATGCAGAATATTTTGTCATTCCACCGCTCTAGACTTCATCCATGCTTTAGACAAGAAACTAGTGTGATTTAGTTGACCAATGACATTGGGTAAGGGGCGGGGCTTGTGCTTATGAAGGCTCTCAAAGAGGAGAATCGACTTTGAATTATTAACGCCTTTGAATTGAGGAATCGATTATTTTTGGAATCGATTCCCAGCCCTACTCAACACACCTGCCTACAAGTTTCTGCTGTGCCTAGTAAGATCTTGATTAGCTGTTTCAGGATGTTAATAATAGGGTTGGAGATAAACTTTGCAGGACACCGGCACTCCAGGACCGAACCTGGGGATGCCTGCTTTAAGTGATGATTAAATATAACTTTCATTAAAATCTAAGTGGTTAGCTCTTCAGAGGTCTTTTAGCTTTGTTCCAAAAGCTAGTAAGCTGACCTAGACAGTATTCTTAGCCATTATTGTCATGAGACTGACAGGAAATAGAATCCAAGTGCAGACAGCTCTCAACAAAATACCTTTTATTGGACATAGGCCAAAACATAACTCAAAGATCCCTTGGGGTGGAAACAAGAAGAAAAGACTTAAGTTAAGTTAACTTACAAGACAGGGACGAAGACAAACGATCCAACACAGGACTGCAAATACAAGGGCATTAAATATAGGAGAGGCATAACGAGGTGAAGGGCGTACTGTGATCTGGAAACAAGGGGGCGGGGCTAAGACGCAAGACAGGAGAGCACGAAGCACAATCAATAATGAGTGCGTTTACATGCACAATCTTACCCCGGTTATGCTTAATAAGCTGATAGCAAGTAAGGTCATGTAAACACGCAAAACGGTTTCATTCGGCGGGGAAAGCTTGAAAACGGCGTGATCAAAACCAGCTCGGCAGAGGTTGTTTTTTGCCCATTGGCGCACTCATTGGCCATGTGGGGCTGTCATGATCCTGTCGGCCAGAACAAGAGATACAGCTGCTAGGAAGAGACAGGGGTATCTGCAGGTCAGAGAACTGGGCGTACCGAAAGGTAGGGGAGTGCCGAAAGGTCTTTTCAATTGGACACGAAAGAGGAGTGTAACGTGAACTGTGATTAAGAGATTACACATTAAGAATTAAGGGTCTCTTTAAAAGACCCAGTTGTTGGGAAGCAAATGTTGATTTGAGTGAATGAGGTGATTTAAATAATCATATTCTTTTGGCAAGTGGAGCGGATGCGCTGAATATGGTTGTGCATAGCAATGGAATGAGTAACATTGTCAAGCTTGACATCCCCAAGGGCCCATGGGCAGAATATTTAGTGTGCAGAAGTGTGTAGGTGTGTGTGTTATCCCCAGAGCTGAAAACACATTTGCTCATGTTTAGACTTGCATACTAGAAAAAAATGGATTTTGTGAATTGAAAATCTGTTGAGAATCTGTGTGGGCATATATTCAAACCGTGAGAATATACATGATGCATGACCCTTCTCGAAGCAAACTTAAAATTTCTGAGCTAATCTGAGCAATTTAACAACCCCAGTTCATGCATAATATTATAGACATGTTCCATTAACAACCGAAATGTGTCCAAATAGAATTATCCCTTAACTCTATATACCGGTACTCATCACCAGGTATGCATCGTGGTGACTGGTTGTCCTGGTCCGGAGAGGCTCAGAAACGGGAAGAAAAGAGAACAGAGGCCAGATTGGCTCAGGGTCTACAGAGACTCGACCAAGCCAAACATTATCATCTCAACTCACTGACCAGAGAACAGCAGAGACTACATAGAGATCTCATCTCCATGAAAACAGGTGTGTGATGAATTACATCTTCAGTTAAAAGTTGGACTGCTAAATTAATTACTGCATCTGATATATCAGATAACCCCTGGAAAAGAGGACTTCACAGTTTAGGTATACAAACCACCAACCAGGATGTTGGCCGACCTGCTGCATCATACAAAAGGACACTGTTACCCATAATCCCATTGGCAGGCAGAGAGACTGAAAGTCACAGGTGAGATCAGGAGTTTATTCACAAACAAAGAATTATTTAAAAGAATATATCTAAAAATGAAAAGCTATGTGTAATATATATGTGTAGTACATATGTAGTATATACTGACTAAAACTGACCAAATTACTAAAATATACTGTATGCGTGTATGTGCACACACTACACATTTTTTCTATATATTTAATTTGTCAGAGAATTCATATTAAGAAGTCTGATGTGCCAGCATGAAATTCATCTCTATCTTCTTATTATAAAACAAGACAATCCATCGCTGTCTTCCCCTGTATCCCAGCTTTAGCCATCATGTACTCCAGTTTGACATACGGCTGGGGATGGTATAAAATTCAACGTGTAATGAGAGAATTTATATTCCACCCTATCTTTGACACAGCACAACTTTAAACAGAATATATTAAATAAAACTGTGACAATTACAATCTCTTTGTTCAGGGTATATCTTAAAAAGGAAGCTAGACAACGTCCACGCATTCTATAAATGTTTGATATTGTATTCAAGACCCACTTTCCATTTAGAAAGTCCTGTGTGTGACATGAATTTTCCTTTACAGCTAAATCTGCTTTAAATTATTATTTTTGTAATACTCCATTGTTCCTATACCTGATAGAAATCACTGACACTGGTGTCCTGAGAAATCACACCAGTCTATTGGAAACATCAAAAAGATTGTAGCTGTGTTCAAACTGTTTTCACAGTTCTGTCATGACAACTCTCAGAGGGTTTAGCATTGTAGTGTACATGACATATGCATTTCGTCTTGACGGAATAGATCTGCTACGCTGCTGCGGTGGAGCAAGTACATAGACTTTCTCTGTCATTTATTCAAAAACAATTATTAATAAACAATAAGGAAACTTTATTGCGTGTGTGTGCGTGCGTGAGTGTGCGTTTGCATTGCAATGCTGTAAGATTAAGAATTCACGGTTGTGGTCTCTAACCACACATATTGTCAGATTGTTGGTTTCAAATACCAGAATGAGTAGGCTATTGTATGTACGTGCATGAATGCGTTTACAATTAGAGTCTGCGTGCAGTGATGGGCATCTCTGATGGCGGGGATTTCCTCAGTTAACCGCACCAGTGAATCTAATAATGGGATATCACACATACACACAAACAAATCTATTCACCCGCCAACACATACAAACGACCTTGTAAAATATTTATTTTCTCTCCTGCATTGATGCGGTTATCTATTAATACATTTGTTCCACTGTCCAACTCTCAGATTTTTCCTTTCTCAGTGCTGTCAGCTTCGATCAACACATTTAAAGAGATAAATGAATGAAGCAAAGGAGACTGAGGCAGTAGAGGACATTGAGAATGAAAATGTGATCCAGAGTCAGTGAACCAAGAAAGGTTGTGATAGTCTAATGGTTAAGGATCTGGGCTGTTAATGAGGCAGAGAAATCTCTCTCCTACTTTTGCCCTTGAGCAAGACACAGCTCAGGTTCCTCCAGTGGAACTGTCCCTTTAATAAGTGAACTGAGATGCTTCAGCTTTTGCTAAATAGCCAGAAATAAATGTGAAGTAAAAATAGTGAATATTTTTTATCTTGCTCTTTCTCAGACACTTAAGAACTGTTTGTACGTCATGTTACATCATCTGCAGCCTCCTTGTGTCTCTCTGCGTACTCGAAGGAAGGCTGGTGATATTTCCTCTTTATGGTTGTTAAGCAGACAGCCTGTGGGCAAGCAACCAGTGCCTGCTTCACTTCCCCTTATTTCCTGATTTCTTCCTCTCTTTTCCTCCTGTCTCACACTGACAGAGACACTCCATCTCGTCTGTTTGTGTTTTGTTTTATTTTCCTCGTTTCTTATTTCCTGCTGTCAGCTTTTAAGTTCCTCGCGATTCCATCCACCTCCATCTTGTCCTCCCCAAGTGGTGGTAGAGTTTTTAAGTGGTGGCTGTTTGTAATGTCATTACATCATTATAATTTATCTCATGAATCTTAACCAGGCTGTGCTAAATAAAAAAAAATAAAAAAAATCACCATAAGGAGTTGGTCTTCAGTCGGTCTAGATGCTTTCCAAGCCTGGCCAAGCAGGTTTTCAAGGCGTTTGACCACCCTGAAACCAAATCAGCATGTCCTGGGTGGAAGACCAACTTAGGACAGCAATCCGGTAAAGGGATAATTCAGCCAACAATAACATTTGTTATTATTTAAAAAAATATTTAATAATTTACTAATTTCACTCCAAACCTATGACATTCCTTCCTTTGCAGAACACAGAATATATTTTGAAGATAACCAAACAACATTGGCCCCCAACTGACTTCAATTTTATGGATAAAAAAGCACTGAAACATTTCTCAAAGTATATTCTCTTTAAACACATTCTAAGCTTATGTTCTTTTACAAAACACCACCCTTGCCAACATATATTAGATTTACAGTCACTCTCTGGCCATTTGCAACTGCTGAGGTCAAACGTTTATAAAATGTATTGTTTACCTCAGCACTGGGTCCACTCGGCGTGGCTACGGCCAGCTCGAATCAGCACTTATGGGTGGCAAACTAGCTGTCACAGAGTCATAAAGGCAATGCGCTTGAAAGCTTTCTCAGCTGATGAAAACATCTGACCTAGAGGTGTGACAAAAAAGGACAGTTCCTGTCAAATTAAGTGTTCATTTTAAAATATGTAGTGGTTTGTTTGTTAGCTATGCATTGTTGTGCAGTGCAAGGACATCTAAAAACTTCTTCAATGGATGACAGTAATAAAGAAAGCAGATCTATCTTGACACACTGTTTGTATCTAAAAATGTCAGCTGTGGTTACATTACCAATACTCTGTTGTGTAAGACAATAGCTCTTTTCCAAAGCCTAGTGAGCTGATTCCAGTTATGTGCGGTGTATCATATGGTGAAGTGAAGGTATCTAGACAAAAATAAATAAAAACACAATATTGCATTAATTATTAACCATTTACATCTGTAATCCGTAACTTTTTTGGAAACTATAGAGGTAACTTTGCATACAGGAGCTATCTTTCTTTATGCAATATATATATATATATATATATATATATATATATATATATACTGTATATATATATATAAAATAATTAACTGTCAATATATTAAATCGTAATATATTTTTGGATGTATATACAATAATACATTGTTATTACATTACTACAATATATTGATTTATGTGAACTGCCACTTTTTATATTGACAAATATAAGCACTTGTTTCCAATGTATGGAAATGTATTAATTGTATTATTGTTTATAATCATTTATTATATTTATATTATTATTTAATATATTGCATTATATTTTCCAGTATATTGACATAATGGGTCAATAAGGGTTTACATGTGTTAAAGTCAAATGACACCAAACAGACATTTTCTGTCCAATCATACTAGACAGCTTAAAAAAACATTTTTTATGTCATTGCAAATTGGAATTTCAAACATTTTTAACCAAAAAAGTTACGGATTGCAGCTTTAAATAACTTATCATTTAAAAACCAGTTTAAAATGATCAACTACTTACCAGTTTTTTTAAACAAACATATACAACATATACAACTACACAAATATGTAAAGTCGATGTTTCTCTCAATACTTTTTCAAAGTGGCCATTGCAATGCATTCTGGGATTGTTTAATCTGTGAAGGATTCATGCAGAGCTGCCCCAAAATGTGGTCATAACAAGATATCTTTGAACTTCAAAAGTACATTGTGGGAACAGCCTTTGTCGTGGAAGCGGACCTATAAAGCTTTAAAACGCTGTCTCGGCTGCTCACATGGAGTTTTGGAACAGAGCTATGGTGTCGCCATAGGGGTCAAAACAGATTATGAGGCTGTGATTACATTCATAGCCACCATGCATTGATGGGTGCTGACTAAAGTCTTTCGCACTTTAAATAATGAATTGTTTCTCGCTATCTCATCTCATTCTCTCCAGGTCAATGAAACCCCAGCCAGTATCTTCGCTGCAGGCTCGTGTTCAGGAGTTTATCAGCAATGGGGAGAAAAGGGCAGAACATTCCACAGAAACACTCTGCCTGCCCGACCTTAAACGACAGCCTGTCACTTCTATAAGCACTACAACCACAAAAAGAGAAGAGAGCAAGGAAAAAGAGATGGACGGAGAACATGAGATGCAGAAAGACACAGAAAAGGAGGGCCGCATTGAAGTTGGAGAAGTGTTGAGGAACAGAGAAAAAGACATAGAGTGGATTCTACTAAAAGAGAGAGAGAATGCAATAGGAGCTGAGACACATGGGAAAAGATGTCCATCATCTTATGTTTCTTTTCCCTCTGAAATGTTAGCTCCTGATGGGCATTTAAGAGCAGTTCACACCCTACCAAACTTTGCCCAGGCCCTGTCTGAAGCACGGAAAGCAAGATACATAAGACACAGAGGACAACCACTGTGTGAGCGTGAACTCACCATCCGTGAGATATTTTCACAGGACCCTAAAGATACACCTGCTTTCTGAGACAAACTAAACAAGTAGTTCTCAAACATTTTTGCTTCGGGATTCAGATTTTACATTGGATGTAAAATTGAGACCTAACACAGTGCCAAACTTTATAATCACTGAAATGCCATTAAAAACAAATACATTGGATGGTACAAAACATGTTTAATCCATCATGACTTTCTATAGACACAATGTCTTTTTTATACTGTACAAACTGTAGATTTCATTCCCTTAATCTCACCCTACCCCTCACACAAACCTTTCTGCATTTCTAGAACTTTCAAATAAACATCATTTAGAAGCTGTTTTATTCCCAATGGAGTCTATCCCCACAAGGTCAGACTCGAGGCTACTGTTCTGATCAATGAATCGAAGTTGTATCATTTAATTGTCTTTCATTATAATTATAATATACACGATTACAGTGTACTTTTGTCAGTAAACAGAGGTGAACCTTTGCAGTTCGGAATTTAACCATTATATATCATTATCGCCCTCTGCTGATGGCTACCATCATCCGGAAAGCTGCAACCTCTACTCTGCACACGGCGCATAACAAAGCATTTTATTGGACCGGCGTGATGCGGACGTCAGATGTCCGTCCCATTCCGGAAGACAAACTGTTGCACTTATATCAAAGTATAACATACAGAAGTTCGATAAATATTCATTAACTTTTGGGGAGCGATACATGCAACTACAGCAAAATAACGTTAGAGTGAAGTATATAAGCCCATAGTGACGAGTGTTGTATAAGCGCGAGATCAGTTTGAGGAAGTAATAAATTGTAACTAGAGACGAACAAACGTGCACTGCGTGTGAGATGGTGTTTAGCAAATAATTATTCTCTCAGGGTAATAACCCATACGGGTTATTATTGACAGCAACTGGTTTGATTCCGGGTTCAACGGTTTCATTTTGTTTTTGACCTTCCAAGATCATTGTTACAACATACGAAAGCAACTTATTTAGGATGAATGTACTGCAAAGAGTTGTCACGGGAACTACTAGATTTGTTGTTAAACCCGGAGTGGAGTTCATGGGAACGCGCTGCGCGTTTACTGGGCAGATTAAGCGATTGTTCCCTCGGATGAGTTTTAATCAAAACCGCTCATGGTGTTCTGTTGGGCCGGCTGATGATCGGCAGGAAATCAGCTTGAATCGTCTTGAAGGGGAAGACAACGGTAGGTGCATATAACACAAATCATATAAGAACTACATCATCCATCAACACTTGCACGTGCTTCTTCTGCAAGTGTCAAGGACACTGCACAAAAACTATTAGCGCCAAGAGTGTAAAAGTAAAGTGATGTTAATTCGGATTTAGGGATTTTCATTTATTCATTCTTTCATGGGTTTTTGATAAGTAAGGTAACAGTGCTGTAGATTGATACTGGCATTCAAACATAATAGACGGTTCCAATATTCAATAATGAACTCCGAAAGCTTTCTCTGAATTTATATATCTCTCGTACACACAAACTCTAAATAAAAACAGTTATGGAAGAACTTGATTGGCCTGCACAAAGCCTTGAACCTCATTAAACATCTTTGGGATGAATGAAAATGACAGCGAGATATGGAGACCCCACCGTCACCCAACAGTGAGGTGCTTGTGTGTCTTTGTGGGAGCAGATCCCCACACAGTCAAATTAGATTATTTTTATTATCGAGGATCTTAAAATAAGATGCTCAACTAACACAATTGGGAGTGATGTTTGGACGTCCACATGAAGATTTTATCCTTTTTAAACAGAACAGATGACATTTGCAACAGTTTCAGACAGTTCAAGAGCAATTGTTAAATAATAAATAAGCATACTGACACTTATCATGTTGCTCTTTTAGTATTATAACTACTCTTTCTCTGTTGGTCTGTTTATCATGGTCTTCCTCTTTTCTCTGGTTAGGTATAGTGGAAGTGCTCATGTGTCGTGAGAAGGCACGGAACTCACTGGGCTGCGTGTTTGTGGGTCAGGTGAGTCGGCCACCTCGTGTGTGTGCAGAATCCACCTGTCCTACAGCATCAAACTCACATGTGCAGAAAGCAACACGTCTAGCCAACGTGCATTTTCGTCAGGGGGAATTTTAGAAAAGGGTTAAATACCAATGTCACAGAATCCACAGCTGTTATGTATTACGTACATGCTTTCTCAGACCAACCAGGAACAATGGAATCTATATTTGACATCAAACTCTTATGGCTTTTGTGTTGTGAGTGTAAGCAGAGCCAATACAAATGCTAGCACTCCTAGGCGGCGTTTTAGCAGCATAACAGCAAAAAACAGATAATTCCTTAGAATCCAAAGCATTGTTAATTCAGGTCAGAGAGGGAGTATGAAATGGTAATGAAAACAGATTATTTTTGGCACAAAATAACGAAAAAGAAACGTGTATAATGGGAGCTTTAACTATTCAATATGCAAACTGGTGTAAAATATTGATAGTTGCAGAGAATCCAGATAATTTATGTTTATTCTCTGTTACCACATTATTTTGTGGAATTTTGTGAGAAATTTGATCATTCTGTGTCAGGTTTTAAATAAATTAAAGTAAAAAGACAAAAAATATTGTCCCAGAATTCTCTGTACACTCAATGTCCTGCCTTCTGTTTCTGTTATTGTCTCTCTATATGCGTTTATCTGTCTCTGTGTGTAGATGAGAGAGTTGGTTTCATCATTACATCATGACACAGCAGTTCGTGTGGTGCTGTTCAGAAGTTTGGTCCCTGGAGTGTTTTGTGCAGGTCAGTGAAAGAATCTCACTTTGATGGGAATAGCATACAACTACATCTGCAGTACTTGTAGTCTGTGTACACCAATAATGTGCACATTTTCTGTGTAATCTATGTACTACATGCCAAGCCAAGGTATGCATTATACAAAACACACAGCATATATATATTGTATATTGTGGAATATTGTATCCCACAATGCGGTGAGCTTGACTGCCATTTCCGGTGTGGCCTGGAATAATTTCAGCTGCATTTTAATAATACATCGGATTTTAAGGCAGTTTTACACAATATTAAAGTTATTTAAAAATGGAAATGCAAGGCAATGAGATTATGTAACTAAACAGAAATATGTTACAGTCACATTCACTTTTCAATGTCTATTGATTTACATACCTTTTAAAAAACAGTAGGCAGGCAGTATTCTGTGTATATTCTGGACAGTAATAAGTACACAATATACTGCCTACTGTTTTATTTCAGGAGCTGAAGGTTTTACATTAGCCTAGAACAACTTTAAATTCAGTTACATTATGTGGATTGACTGCAAAAAAAACATTTTTTTTTCTCCATAAGAGTGATGTAAGTCCGTACTGCTGTTTGTATGAAGGATGAACATAAATTGTAAGTGTTTGGACTTTGGGCAAATTACTTACTGCCGTTAAACAAATAATGTTTCAAGAAGAGAACAGTTAAAAAGGATTCTGGTCTTAGTTCTAATTATGTTGGTTTTAAATATTTTAATTATGAAATAATAATAAGGAATGTTTGTTTTCAGTTTTTGTTTCTTTTATCGAATAGTTTTTAATCCCTGGCTAAAATATTTTTGTCCGTAGTGCGGAATGCAGAAGTAAACTGTTCATTGGTTATTTTCTCAGAAGTGTCAATTCTGTGGGTCTTACACGATTGCAAACCCCCTTTGGGGCGATACATTGTGTAGTATTGGAAATCTGTTCATAATTTTTGCAATTGCGTTCTGTCACATAATGTTGCACACTTCCCCTCTAGGTGAATTTGACAGCTGCATGCTTCTACTTTATAAAACTGAGGCATCAGTGTGGTGCATCCAGTTAACCACAGCTTTAACACAGATATTGGCATGTTGCCTAATTTGGCTTTGCAAAGACTGTAAAGCTATTTTCATGTCAACAGGGGCAGATCTTAAGGAGAGAGCTCAGATGAACAACTCTGAGGCAGAACACTTTGTGCAAAGCTTACGATCGCTGATGAATGACATCGGTGAGACATTACAACAATGATTTTTTTTTCTGAATTATACATAATGACTATTATTTTCCCAACACAGTTGTGATACTCAGGGACATATCAAGCTTTAGAAGTTAATTTCCTTTGACAATAATGGCATTTATAGTAACCAGCAGAAGCCTTTGCCATCTGGTCATTGTTATAGTATGCCATTGAATTAATATTCATGAGCCAGGCTGAACTGTCAGATTGATCTTTCACCTCTGGTACATTTGTGAATTCTGAACAATGAATTACAACATTATATTGAGAAGTATCTCTAAATGCCCTAATTTGTACAACATTATGCAAATATCATGCTCAACATTTCTTCAGCTTTGTCTCTACAAGCGCAATAATTTTTTTTACAAATCACAAGGAAATCAGTGTTTACATATCTTTGTAATAATATTAGATGTGTTCGCACTGAAAGATTTTGATCGAGTGCTTCAAGTCCAGATGCAAAAAGTCTCGCCTAGTAATGTGATCTATGACCCATCTGTTCCATGTGTGTGGTGCCCATTCTGTGCCAGCTGCTCTGCCCATGCCAGCCATCGCAGCAGTGGACGGCTTTGCTCTGGGGGGTGGTCTGGAGTTGGCATTAGCATGTGATATACGTACGGCAGGTGAGTGCGTGCTGTGGATCCCAACAGGATTTGTGTGATTTATAGTCATTCCACCTGGCATATGATGGAATTAAGAAGAGCGCGTGGTCATGACAAAGTGGCTGGATCCTTCAAGCGACCTTTCTCTCTGTGTGTTTGTGTTTCATAGCACATACTGCACAGATGGGCCTTATTGAAACTACGCGAGGATTACTCCCTGGGGCAGGTGAGAAAAAACAGAAGATATCGACTGGAATAGTGAGGTGATTCGACAGATAAATAGACACAAATGACCAGAATGATGGGTAGATTTAGATTAGTGAAATAAAAAAATAGCCCTGTTAAAGCTTGTGGAATCTTTTTAACAAATAACACTTTCTACAGTTCTTATCTTTTTTATTAGTGACATTTTATTATTAGGTAAAAAAACATTCTTTATAAAATTAATAAACTGGAACATATTGTATGTATTTAGTCCAAATGTTGAAAAAAAAAACGTATATACATTAGGGACGTAACAATATTAATGATATCGTGTTATCGCAATAGGAAAATTGTGTCAAACTTATTCTGGTCACAGGACTGTATGAAACGATAGGTTTTCTGGGCCTAACATAGAGAATGTTCGAAAAAATTGAATTGGCAAGGTCCATTGTGGGCTTTATTCCGAGGTATTATCGTACTGTGAGATTTTGATATTGTTACATCCCTAATATATATATACATATATACATATATACATACATATATACACATATATACATATCCTAATATTTTTTTCTGTCTCTGTGTTTTAGGAGGCAGTCAGAGGTTGCCACGGACAGTGGGCTTCGCCATTGCAAAAGAGCTGATATTCACCGGCCGGCGTGTTGGGGGTGAGCAGGCTATGGAGTTAGGGCTGGTCAACCGCTCCGTGCCACAGAACCAAACGGGAGACGCGGCACATAAAGAGGCTCTAAGTTTAGCTCGAGAAATCCTTCCTCAGGTGTGTCTCCAGGACATCTCCATCCTCATTTCTTTTGAGTCTCATTTCATCAATATATGATATATATACACACCCCTTGTACAATACATTGGTAAAAAAAATCATTTTTAGTACTGCCTTGATTATGATATTTTAGAAATGTATTACCTGTATTCAACAATGCAAAAAAAATCTTCCTTGTGTATCAATGACTGATTGTAGCTTTTGTGATGGTCATGTTTGTTATTTAATAATAATAGGATCATTTGTGTAATTATTTAACACGTGGAATATACTTAAATGTCTATTATATAGCTTCTTCACGGCAGTACTAAATTAAAAAATAATATTTATTCATGGACAATTTGGATGAAAAGCTAAAGATCTTCCTGTAAGGGTTCATTTGACACTGTTCAGTGACAGACAACACCTTCCATTATTATTCAAAATAGCAGGCTGGTCATGAATATAAATGACCCAATGTCAGATCTGGCTTGGATGTGTCATTCCTTATGCCTCCTGGAGTCCTAAATTAAAATGATAAACAGTGCTTCATTGCAAAAGATTCCTTATGAATTTTGGATTGAATATGAAAATATAAGTGTCATTACATGACTCGGCATGAACAGTTGTAAAACTGGAATCTTCTTGCATTGGTAACTGTATTTAGCTTACGTGTGACCTACAGGGCATCCAGCTTTTCTGGTTTTCCCCAAATGATTGACAAGTCATAAAATTGGATTATAATGCAGTTGTCCTATTTAGGTTACAATGTTGGGATGTGTCAAGCCACAATAACTTCTGTCAGCGCTTCTGTCCTCCTTAGTTAACTGCCTTGACTATGTGACTGTGTCTTGTGAACTATATTGAGGTCATACTGAAGTCTATTTGCTCATACTTTAAGGGATAGTTGACAAAAAATAAAACTTATGTCATCATTTACTCACATTGATGTTGTTCCAAATGTGTATACATTTCTTTGTTCTGATGAACACAAAGCTATTACCAAACAGTTCTTGGCCACCATTGACTACCATATTAGGAAAAATTACAATGTTCGTCAAAAGTGCCCCAGAACAGTTTGCTTTCCTACATTCTACAAAATGTCTTCTTTTGTGTTGAACAGAACAAAGACATTTTTCCTACTATGGTAGACAATGGTGGACAATAACTGTTTGGTTATAAGCATTCTTCCAAATATCTTTCTCTGTGTTCATCAGAACAAAGACATTTATACAGATTTTGAACAACTTGAGGGTGAGTAAATGACAGAATTTTCATTTTTGGGTGAACTGTTCCTTTAAGTTCACCATTAAACCAAAAGTATTCTTATTCTTTTTGGCATATTGCAGTGTTTAATATTAATGATTTATACCCCTCCCTGCCAAACAACATCTATTCTCTGCATGACATGTATAGAAAATTTGAGAAGACAAATAATTTGTTTAGTTTTTCTCACTTAGGCCCCGATAGCAGTGCGCATGGCTAAAGTAGCCATGAATAGTGGTGTTGAGGTGCATATCTCTTCAGGAATGGCTATTGAAGGAATGTGTTATGCCAGGGTAAGTTTGTTATTATGAGTGATATATATCTGTATGTCATATCAGTGCTTTTCGACTGAACAGATTTTACATTGGACATCAAATTGCGGCCGACCACTGTACATAAGTAAACAAAATTGGCAAAAAATGTACAATACAAAACTGCATAAACAATGGTGTTATTTACCAGCATAACACTTGGAACAGCAGTCCAAATATTATTTTCCAAATATTATATTATTTTAGTATAAGCTAATACATCAGTTGCACCAGTTACTAATATTAAGCTTGGTTGGACAAAAGATATTGATAGAACTACCTCCCTTAAAGTCAAGCCTATTAATTATACCATTCGTTATGATAAATGCATGATTATATAGTTGGTGCATTTGAATATTGTCACTATTTTGTCTGTGTTATTTGATTGTAAATGTGTTTTGATGTCTGTCTCAGCTCATTCCAACACGGGACAGACAAGAGGGAATGGCTGCGTTTATAGAGAAGAGACCCCCAAGATACATCGGCGAGTAAATGTTCAAGTCTCGCATATGCACTACTGCAGCATTTTCAACTCTGGATGTTTTTTATTTGTTTTAAATTCTGTTCTGACATAAACAAAATGATGGGTTTTAATTTTCACTGGTGTTGTTTTTAGGTGTTATGCAAATTTCAGAATTTATTGAAAAATATATATGGTACACATTTTTTGTCTTGCATTTCTTAATGAAAAAATTGTCATTTAAATTAATTTCTGAGATTTAGAAAATACCTTTAAATAAAACACTTGATTATGTAATGTGTATTTTAATAATTTGTTGCTATCATTTGCAATATCATTATACCATTTTATCATGAAAAAAACTACACAAAAGTGTAAACACAGACAACACAAATACTGCAGGGGTTCCCTTTCTTTATTCCCCATCAGGGTTTTTCTTAAACGGGAACACAAACAGCAGTTTGAATGTAGATTTAATCTGGTTTTGCTGCCCAATCCATACTCTTGAGTTAAGAAGTTAGGCAAAGAATAAAAGTCTTATCCTCACAGAGGGACGCATACACAAAATTGTCCTAGTTCATCCTGTTGAGTTCTTTGAACCTGTAGATTGTTTGGACCGTTTAACAAAAGCAGATTATCAACTGACATTACATTTAATTTGATGTCGAAATTTAATCCAAAAAAGGAGCATTTCAATAACTGCCTCAAATTTTTCATTGAATTGCAAAAGTGGTTGCATAACACAACAACAAGGCCTTCTGGAACAAATCACACATTTGTTTATCTCATCATAATACACGGCCCTGTTAGAAACTCCATGCAGCAAAAAGCATCATACATATCCACAGAAATAAAACATATATATATTTTATATAGCTATATAAAACAAAGTTTCTTTAATTCATTAGCATACAGCACTGTGGATTTTAACCTTTTTTGCCCAATCATGTTCTTGCAATAATTGAAATAATGGTTTAAAATTAAATCAAAGGTTATGTTCAGCTGGAAGGCAATTTCAGGGACTTGCATTCCCAGCAAATTCAATAGAAAATGTTCTTTGTGTTGTTTACCCGTGACTGTTTTACATCTACTGTGAATGTCTGTTGTTTGAGAGGCAGCGGTACATTTAGCGTTCCTCCGTGGCCTCAACAGAACTGTATAACAAAGTTTGAAGGCAAAAGCTTTGATTTTATTCATCGCCACCCATTTCATTGATCGTCTCTGTTGGATGAGGACTTTTCTCGAAATCCATCAGAGCTTTTGTACTATTTAAAACTGAATTATTATATTTTGCGTGCAACACAACATGGACCATCTTAACACTGTCAATATACAGTTCATAAAAATATACTTTAAAGCTCCGGTGCCTTTCAATCCATTGATAACTTCTAAACAAAACTTACAAGTCACACACTTATCTTTCCTGCATACACAAAGAGTTTAACATTTTGGACTGATCGTGTATTTCTATATTCCCCAGCTATATCTGATCCATATCTTAGTTTATTGCATCTGAATGTCCAAATCCGACAGAAATCAGTTTTATAAACTTAATTCCTATGGAGTTGCATCAAAAGAGATCTGAATATGCCAAACATCCTGATGCACATGCAGACATGCGCACACACACACAAAACATTCATATATGCTGCACATCTAAATACATTTCTTATTCTTGTCAAATAAATAACGGATTCCGCCATGTGCAAACATATGCAAAGCAACTTGTCTTCATGCCTCTTGCGAGAGCATTGTCGTTTACATATCGATTGAACATTTACACGCACATTCAAAACGCTTCCAGTTTAATTTGGTGCATCCTATCCAGAGACTGACAGATAACAAGTGTGGTCATGGAACGTTCTCCTCTGGAAAAGAGAGAAAACGGACAGAAATATAAAAATCTATACCTTCATGTAAATCTCATTACAAGCAGCATCCAAGTTTACGCAGTATAGAGAACGACAAAACATCCTGCTTGTAAATGGGTGTAAGATACATGCCTCTGTGTGTCTGCTGCGCTTTGGGTGGTCCTGTATATCCTGTGCGTGTTCTATGGCGATGTAAACTGTCCAGAATACTGTCGGCCAATCGGCACACATCACCATGGGTTTCAGGATGTGACCTCACAGCCTCTAGATGCTGCAGTCCTCCCTCCTCCAGTAACATGCTGCAGTAGCGCCCGGCTGTATTCAGACACACATAATCAGACACAAATGTCTATAAACCTTAAATAATTAATAACTAAAAATTGCAATTGTACCATTTTTGCTGCAGACATGCTGCATAGCCCATGCAGCCCATAACTGAACTCCTGGAGTCTGGAAGCACCCCAGCAAGGGGAAGAAGGGGTTAAATGACCTGAAACACACAGAATTAACCTTTAATGAAAACTAGAAATAAAGTTGAGATGACACAACACAAATAATGCTGTCATTACAGCAAAAGAGGAACATTATGAAATTGAAAGTTAAACTGTTGTTGCATAAACAATATATTGTTGTGTAACACTGTACATATCTTTCTTACATTTAAATTAAAATGGCATTATACCCATTTTTAGTGGGTTAAAAAGAGGGTAGAGATGAGAAACTCAAAACTCAGAAATATTGTAACTTCCTGCTTGGGCTAAGTAGACAACATCTGGTATTCGATAGTGTGATTTACATTTAGTAAAGCATGTTTAAAATGTGTTGTTTTTGCTCACCTGTACGCTACCATCTCACATTCTGGTGTTGGCCACTTTAGAATCGCTGAATGCTGTGAGATAAAGACAATGAGTGAACAACTGAAGACAAAGACCCATTTAAGTGTTTATTTACATGTAATGTCCATATAATATATACATTAATTCTGACAATATCATTTGAAAGGTGAAAAATCAAGAATATTTTAAAATAGGCTCGATTTTGTTATTCAGCTTATATTTAAATATTAAAACAGCTTTTTATGGTTGTTAAATCAATACAACCATAAACATTTATGTGCATTTATGTTGAACAGTAATATGCTTACCATCTTCAAGCAAAATTGACAGCATATATGGTTTATAGTTACTTACCATTACGTTTTGTAATTGCATTTATAAAATTATGGGAGTCGTTTATTGCTAAACAAAACATGATATGGGTGAATTTTTTTATCTTGAATATACAGTTACTCACATCACCTTTATTTTTACTAAGCAAACATTAAAAACAAGTTGCACAGACCTGAACCCCCAAGAAAAATTGTTGATCATTTTTTTGTTGTAGTAAAAATCAAATACCTTCTGGGGTCCCTAAAGGTATCTTTTGTTTTTCATATAACATTTTGTGCTTGTCACTTTTAAAATAAACCTATTACAAGCACTCACCAGTTGCTCCAGTAACATGGCCCTGTGGGACAGGTCGAGGGTCCACACTTTTTCCCCCCTTGAGGTGAGGTGAGCCAAGATTCCTGCGGCAAAATAACTGACCTCCACCTCTGGACTGTGCAGCAGAGAGCGGATGTGATCCAGAAAGCTTTGCACCATCAGTTCCCCGTGCAGCTCTCCCACCTCAGCGATATTATTCTGCATACGCAAACAAAACACACACAAAACAATTACACCTAGATAAGACAGACAAAAGCACAACAGCAACTACAAAAAGAATGCAAAATGAAATATTGTAGTGTCTCATTATACTTTCTAACGGCAAAAGCGTATTAGCATAATCCGTCAGCATTATGATTTGCCTTCTCTGGCACAGGAAGGTTTATTATCGGTGCTGCCCACACACTGAAAGCTTCAGAATAACTCACCTCGATTCAATATCACCACAGAACAACACTGCCGTACAAATATTATTCCCCCCTTGCATATCTTTTTAAGCCTTGTGAATACATGATTCACTGTGTACACATTTATACAAAAGTTTCTCACCAGTAAACCCAGAACCTTCTGTTGAATGGACGACTCTGAAGGAAAAGGACTGAAAAAACAGACATAGACCGTTTAACTTAGGATTTCTGAGTTTTTTATAATGTAAAAAAACATAAAACAAAATCTCTCTAACATTAAACAATTTTAATTAAGAATGTTGGTAACCAAACAACGGCGGTACCTATTCACTTCTATTGTATGGACACAAGACCAATGCAAGTCAATGGGTACCGCTGTTGTTTGGTTACCAACATTCTTTAAAATATCTTCTTTTGTGTTTTGCAGAAGAAAGCAAGTCATACAGGTTTGATGTCTAAATAATGACAGAATTTTCATTTTTGGCTGAACGATCCCTTTAAATCTCTTGTTCTGTGTTTGTATAAGTTTTCATGATGTTATGGACCTCCAACACTTTGATGAAGAGTTCGAGCCCCTGGTTCTCTATGAAGTGTCTGCAGGTGGTGGGAGATTCATCTGTGAGGTTCCAGAGAGCGCTGAGTGTGAATTTTAGAGTAGCGTCCACGGTACCCTGAGATGTCTTCTGCCGCACAATGCAGAAGTTGCTATGATAATAAAGGGTTTGGGTGAAAGAGGAAGTAAACACACTCTTTCCATTCAGATATCACAGGGATTCATTCATTATCAAACATGAAAATGTACCTTTACGATAAAGAGCTCTGCTCCCAGTTGTGCAGTTTGTTCAGTGGACAGCTATGAAGGAAACACACACAAGGCACAATGTTAAAGGAGACACATTGTAAGTTTCTTACCCTCATTAAATATACATGTCATTTATTTATTTTATTCCAAAAATTATATCAATCTGGTACTGACTTTATTCAAATGAAGACTGTAATAAACTCAAACCATCAGCACTCAACCGCTAACAGCCAATGAGATTTATCTGCCATTAGAACTCATCTGACCCCATTTAAGACATCAGCACTCTGACACAATCTGTCAGGCTCAAACATGCCACACTGCATTTCATGATTCATCAATGTTCCTCTACGTTTCCTTTTTACGGTCAAACACGTTCTCTGGTTCTCACCCGCAGCCTGTGTCTGCTCACCTTGGCAGCAAGGATGGATATAATAGCTACGGCCATTCTCTGCATGTTCTGGTCCTCGTGGTTACACAGCCACTGCATTACCAATTTAGCTGCTTCAAACCTGAAATCAACAAACACACCTGTTATGTTTCTGATGATATTAAAAACCTTTTGATTTGTCTTTGTCCTTTTTTCATTTACGTATATACATAAACACACTTCAATCCTATGTTAATATTATTTTGTTATTATTTTTACGGTTACTTTTGTTATGATAATTTAGACATTATTTATGTATGTGTATATACACTGCTCAAAAACATGAAAGTCCCAGTGAACCGGAAGTTGCGATCATTTTTACTTCCTTATTCTGACACATTTCAAGTGAAAAGGATTTTTCACTTGGAAGTGTGGGTTGCGTGTTTTACTGCGAATTGATTGGATGTGTAAAAACAGCTGTTGCATTTTGAAATGAAACTGGCAGCAGACTGACAGTTGAAGGGGATGAGTTAACGGATGCCCCACCCAAGCCGTCTAATTTACGTCATTTGAGATGAATATTAATTTCAGGGCAGAAATGCATCTTCAGATTTTAACTGAAGATTATGAGGGTACATGAATTTTAAAAAGAAAATGGCCCATATTGATAAACTATTTACATTTAGTCATTTAGCAGACGCTATTATCCAAAGTGACTTACAGAGAGTTTTGGGAACAATAAGGGATATCTCATACAGGAGCAATAATACAATAGGTGGTAATACAAAGCTACTAGTTTCAGCAAAAGTTAGACCAATACCTGTTTATTTACAACAAACTGCAATATTAGTTTTAATACTAATACTTCTAATACTTCGAAGGCTGCATTGGCCGCAAACCAAGACCGATTGCAAACCAAGACCGATTGCATCACAGCAGCGCGACTGAAGGCTGGTAAGGCTGTCCCATTTCAAAGGCTGCTTCAAAATGCAACCTTGTTTCCGTGGGATGACAAGGCTACAACGGATGGATCTTTAACAGCCTCAGCTATCCCGAGATTCTTTGCTCGTCTGAAACGGCTGCAAATTGTTAGATATACATTTTAAACTTTAGTTAAATACAAGTATGTTATCTGCAGAAAACTGTTCCTGTCTGTGTTTTCATATTACACATGATGTTGTTCATTCATATTATTAATGCATTATTGTGTTTTACATATGTCCATTTCTAAGGTTGGTTAATTTTATATCAGGCATGTGATCAGCCAAGGACAAAAAAGAAAACCCCAAAAACAGTATTTAATGTTACTAATTATATGAGGCAACTGTTCGCCTGTTTGGCTGTTTGAAAATAGATATTTTTCACTTAGCAACACAAAAACAAATTATTATAATTACCCAATTCTGACTGTAAATTTTGGTATTATCAGTTCAAATGTTTATTAGTTTAACAGTCACCAAAACAATATTCAATAAAACAGGTTGATGCTTTGTGCAAATATATACATCTCAAATATCTCTGTCAAATATCTCTGTCAAGTAAGATTGAGTTGATTATATTAGGCCTACTTTTAAGTTTATTGTTATCAGCAATAATTCATTAAAGGAGGCATGAATTAAAATCACAATTTTAACCCGAGCTTTTGTTATATGAGAGGGAATCGTATTCACGCGAACATCATGTAAGTGTCACAAATGAAAATGCCCTTGTTACAGAGATTACATCTGTTATTGACACCAGGCCCAGTGAACGGCAGGTTCTGGAATGCGCCTATCTATGACGACATTGATAGGTTGAACACCGCCTACACAGAAAAATATCAACGACTACTTCTCTAGCCCCGCCCACAGGTTCGTGCTTGACAGAACTGAAGAAACACAAGTGGCGCGGAACCAAATTGCATTTATGCATTTGGCAGACGCTTTTATCCAAAGCAACTTACATAGCATTATATAGGTATTTGCAATCCCCTGGGATCGAACCCACAACCTTGCGTTGTTAACGCAATGCTTTTACCACTGAGCGTAAATAGAGCGAGCAAGCAATAAACAAACATGCTGTTAAAGATAGATAAATATTGTGCTATCCCTTGTAGTGGAAGAACAAAGTCGCTGCATAACCTTCCTTCGGATTCCGATATTAGGATTGTGGGGTTAAGTTTATTTTTAATGATGTTCTAGCTCATGTGGGAAAAACATGGAGCGTTTGTTCGTTTAATTTCTCTGAGGATTCCTTCATGAACAAGGCACAGGTCAACAGAGACTAAAATTAAAAAGCAGTGCTGTGCCATCAATATTGGATCCGATAGGAATGGCACAGCAATCTTATGTGAGTAAAACATATTTGTACTATGCGTCACTATTGCTTTGTTAGAGATCGCTTGATGTGCCATGAGCACTATTTGCACGAGATTAGTATTACCTGGGGACCTAGTCTAGTCATCTGTATTAATTGCAGAGGTTGTTGTGATCTTAAGCACGTGCAAATCGGGATCTCTGTGATTTGGTGGGCTCATATATCATTTTCAAGGTTTTATCCACCGTTTGCGAATAATGGAGGCAGTTTTGAAGTGTTTTGGTATTATTTCGGGTGCTGGGTGATATCCATAAGTTACCGGGAGTCTATCGTTTGCTTATTTATTACTGTAACTCTCATAACATTTGAGACCCGCGATTGCGTTGATCTTTTGTCTGGTTCGCGATCACGGGTCTCAAATGCTGACAGGTACGGTCATATATCATTAAACGCAATACAAGTTTAGGCTAAACAAACTATACGCAAAGCCTTGCCATCACATCCGGGAAATAAGTCAGTCAATTTTTGTAAAATCCTCCCCGTGCGAATGCGTCACTTGAAATACTGATGTGGGGAGGTCATTTATAAATCATAAGAGGTCTCCAGATAAAACTAATGCCGTGCGAAAACTGTGAATGGTGCTAATGTGTAACCTAACGTTACGTCTCTAACCAAATTCACAGAAGGCTCCAACTACACAAACTTCTATCCAATCAAAGCGGTCGGCGTTTACTTATAAAGTCTTCATTGCGGCATGCCCATTAAAACCGAGCGATTGTAGAGCTGGCCTCAAAACCTGTGTAGAATATAGCCTATTACTTATTGATTTTGATGTTTTTGAATGTACAATCAAGCGAATGTCATAAATAGACCTCATACAACAGTATAAAACAATAAACAAGACCAGTTCATCCCACCTATAAACAATAATTAAACACAAATATAAAGAATACTGTGGCCTCAAGAGACTTCCATACACAGCCAATAGATGGCGCATCTATGTCATTCATACAGCGTTTGTCCGCATTGCATGTTGCAGTTTTAGTTAATTTAAATGTAGAGGCTTCAAGTTTTTTATTAGACAGTTACTAGATTGGCGTGAACGAGACTGGGATGCAATGGAGAATGTTATGCTGCCTGTAACATTGTTCAGCATGACCGATTTGGAGGTGGGTCAGTGATGGTTTGGGCAGGTATATCCATTGAGGGATGCACAGACCTTGACTGCTATTAGGTATCAGGATGAAATCCTTGGACCCATTGTCAGACCCTACACTGGTTCAGTGGATCCTTGGTTCCTCCTGGTGCATAACAATGCTCGGCCTCATGTGGCGAGAGTATGCAGGCAGTTCCTGGAGGATGAAGGAATCGACACCATTGAATGGCCCCCACGCTCGCCAGACCTACATCCAATAGAACACCTATGGGACATTATGTTTCGGTCCATCCGACTCTGCCAGGTTGCACCTTAGACTGTCCAGGAGCTCAGTGCTGCCCTGGTCCGAATCTGGGAGGAAATACCCCAGGACACCATCTGTTGTCTCATTAGGAGCATGCCCCGACGTTGTCAGGCATGCATACTAGCCCGTGGGGACCATACAAACTAATGAGTACCCTTTTGAGTTGTTCAGAAAAATGGACTAGCCTGCTGCATAATATTTTTACTTTCATTTTTGGGGATGTCTTTCAATTCAGCCCTCTGTAGGTTGATAATTTTCATTTCCATTAAACGATGTGGCATCCTTTTGTTCCTAACACATTACCCAGTTACATGTGAGTACAGATATCCACCATGATATTTTTCCCCATTGAGATCTGATGTGTTTTCAAAGTCAGGGCTCCAGACTGCGACTCAAAAGCCACGTCTCCTTCCACGCTACAAACATGCACGTTTGGAATTTGCAAGGGAGCACCAAACATGAGACAGACATTGACAGGTGGAAAAAGTTTAATTCTCGGATGAGAAAAAACGTAACCTGGACGGTCCTGATGGCTTGGTTACTGGAATGACACAGAGATCCAACTGGAGATGTTTTCTACGCGGCACAGAGTTGGAGGCTCCATCATGATCTGGGGTGCTTTTTCCTTCAATGGGAAAATGGAGCTTCAGGTTGTGCAGGGCCGTCAAACGATGGCTGGCTATATGGACATGTTGCAGCGGGCATCACTCTTGACTGAGTGCCCTCGTCTGTGCGTTAATGATGGGGTCTTTCAACAGGACAACGCTGCGGTTCACAACTCCCGCCTGAAAAGGACTTCTTTCAGGAGACTAACGTCACTCTTTTGGACCATCCTGCATGTTCCCCTGATCTAAATCCCATTGAGAACGTCTGGGGATAGGTGGCAAGGGATGTTTACAAAAACGGACGTCAGTTCCAGAACGTGGATGCCATTCGTGAAGTCATCTTCACCACATGGAGCAACGTTGCCACCAGCCTCCTGGAAACAGTCGCATCAAGCATGCCGGAACGAGTGTTTGAAGTGATCAACAACAACGGTGGGGCTACTCACTACCGAGTCAATTTTTGGCACTTTTAGTTCTGTTGTGGGTTTTTTTGGGCTATGGTCTTAAACTTTTGATCAGCTGATTAACAGCCTGTTTGAGTTTAAATTAAGTTTTCAATAAATTGCCTACTCTCTTTTTTTTGTCTCTTGCTCCTGTTTCTTGTTTTGACATTTTGAAGCAGTACTTACAACCTGGTTACGATCCACCAGCGAGTAGTGCGAATACTTGTAATGTTTTTCCCGGTCTTAAGATTTTGTTCCGGAGTGCATATAACAAGCAATGGCTAAATTTAATTCAGCCTTTATCTCTGTCTCTTTAAAGATTATACAAAGGTGTTTTACTGATCTTTAACATAATGTGTTACCTGTTAAATGGAACTTCCTGCAGAATTCGATCGCTACAGAGAGACAGCAGGCAGTTCTTCTGCAACTGTACAGTAAAAAAAAAAAGCAGAACTGCTGTAACAAGGAAATATCAAACGCTTATAATGGGTACAGCATGTTCCTCTCTAGCATTTCCAAATTTTTTTTGTTGAAAAGCATTCATCATTTAGAACAAACATAAAAACAGCACCGTGTTAAAATTTAGAACACATTCATTATTATTTGATTAAATACAATAAACAACATCAACAAGTGACATCCACATTTTGATATTACAGCTTTTCTACCAAACAGTACATATTAATTGATTCTGTCTTGTTTCTACTGTACCTGTTGGTGGTTGGGGAAGGTTTTCATGGCTTCGAGTAACAGCTGGGTGACATTCCCCAAAAGTCGCACTGGAATTCCGAAGGCCAATTCCTGTTTCGTAAGGTTGAAAACACATGCACTCGCTGCCAGCTGAACATTCAATGTTGTCGGATGATTCTTCATCCCTAACGCAACCAACTGCAGACCGGGAACAACAGACATGAGATGGAGATCGATTTGGAGAAATGTAGTGCCTTTTGATCAGTTGATGTGTGCATGTACCTTCAGAATATCAGGCCGTGGTTTCTCGATGGCGTGAGTGAGGCTGAAGAGGTGAAACAGAGCCTCCCTGACGAAACCTTCTCTCTCACTGTATCTCCTTAATGCCTCACAGATCTGGGTCTCATTGGCCTCTCCAGTCACCTGCACATACAAAAAAACTTTAATAGCAAATTCGAAACATAAACACATAAACAAACAAACATTGTTGACAAAATCCCAAACCACTTATTTGATAAACAATATAAAATTAGAATAATCAACCAAATGAAAATGTCATTGCAGAAAATGTACTTACTATTTTTTTACAGCGAGTATAAAACAATATAATTAAAGTACTCCACATGACCTTTATTTAAAAACATTTTACAGTTACAGTGAATAAACCAACCTTCAGACTTCCCTCTCCAGACAGGAAGTCTGAGAATCCGGCATCAGTGGCCAGGAGACCGACGAAGGTCATGCCAGGTCTCGCCTCAACGAAAGCTCTGACCGCTGCATCCGTCACTTGTTTGCGGCCGGACACGTCTAGAGACACCAACTGGGGCAGAATGCCTGGAGTCTCTAGCAACTGTCGTGCCACGTCAGATGTGAATTGCTTATCGTCTGAGATATCAAGGTGCTGTAAACCCTCTAACTGCAGTGACAGAGGGATAATGTGCATTAGCTGAAGGTACACTTACCACATTTTTTAATGAACTAACCCCTTTAAACAAGCGAATGACTGGAACTTTCATTAGTCACAATCATTAAGTCATGACAGCATAACAATAAGCAGATGGAATGGTGTCTGACCTGGCTTAGTACAGCAAGCAGTTGAGCCGTGGTCATCTCTAGCCTCTTGAGCTGATGCATGGTGAGGTAGCGTAGCCTGTTTCTCAACCCCAGAAGCGGTGTCAGATTTGTCACCGAGGTGTTGGAGATGTCCAAACTCTCCAGACGGGGCAGTGCGCACACGTCCACCAAACCATAGTCGTAGAAGTCGACATTGGACACGCTGAGCGCACGGAGGCTCTGGAGAGCACTGAAGCAACGCCGGTTGGACTCCTCTAGGGACGACATGGTCAGGCCGTTAAGGACGAGCCGCTGCAGGCTCTCCAGAAGGACTTTATTGGATGAGAGACCTCGAAGGATGTCGGCAATGGTGAGGTCGGCATTGACCCGAGAAGCATCCAGTTCTATGAGGCGGTGGAGGCAGATGGCACGGTGAAAGGCCTCGGCAGAGATACGGGCAGTGCGGATGCAGGCGTGACGCAGGCGGAATTGTTGACAGTTTCTGAAGATTCCCACCGTGCTGTCGTTCAAAAGGCCTGTAAGAGAGTCGATAGATTGGGTGTTACGATCCGTTATATTTGCTTTATAACAATTCTTAGGCCTAGTTCACCTGCAACATGAACATGTTTCCCCAAAATTTTTAATAAAAATAGATTTTTTTATTTCCTCCAAAGGCTTGATAGCTCACTGACTCTAATGCTCTCTCATACCCTCAGTGGCCATCTTGCAGAGCAGTTGGTCAGCCAGCTCCTGTGGAAAGACCAGGGGCTCTCGGAAGGACAGAGACCCATCATCACGCATCTCACAGAAGACCTCCAGCCTGGAGCTCACTAGTGTCAGGCACAGGTCATTCAGAGACGGTGGAGATGCCTCATCCTGGAAAAAGAAACAATTCAGCACTCCTAAACCTATCATGTTTCATTCTACATGCTCTCACTAAGACACTAGTTGGTTTAAATAAGTTAAATACAGTAGTTTTTTTTTATGTCAGGGATACACATCAACATAGGCAATTTTGTTGTTTTTTTGGGGTCATGTTTTCTGTACACAGACCTTTGAAACATTAACATTATAAAGGCACAACAATAGTTATAAAATATAACATAAATAATATAAAATTGTAGCTTCATATTATCTTTATAAGCTTATCTACTATGCATGTTGGCTTTCAGACTCGGTGCAATGTGTTTAAAAGTTTTGGTTTCCGTTTTAAATAACTTTTCCTTCACAATGACAAAAACACAGTGGTAACGTTAGTAAGTTAGTTCATGGATCAAACACTGCAGGGTCTAAACCTAGCACAATATTGAGGTTACATCTGTCATACATTAATACTTCTATATAACAAAATAATAAAGACCAGAGTAGCACTGCATGAAGGAGGCAGAAATGTAATCCAATCAGTTCAAATGTCAGCATTGGAAAAACATAACGTGGCAGGTAAATTCTTACCATGGTCTTAAAAATGTGGATCATTACGGCCTCAAAACGCAAGAAACAGTCGAGCTGATGATCGCAGGTAATTTGAGGTGTAGATCACCACACAATCCGATTGAGAAACTCTTAGCCTGTTAGCATATGATCATCGTCTGCCTTCAAATACTTTCAGATTCTACTTGTTCATTTTAAAGTATACAAACACAATATAAATCAACTGCCTCTTTCTCGCTTTTGCATTGTCCTTTCGAAGATGTTGTTTTAATAGACAGTATCTCCACAATCCTTTTGTTACGTGGTGTCAAAAAGCATTTTGACGGGTTTTATGTCTGCAGAAAACGGCAGCGACGTCTTGACAAGTAAATAACGTCGTCACACGGGAAACGGATATTCAACGGAGGGAGCAGTGTTGTGGGCGGGGCCTGTGAAAAAGGACTTCAAGTATTTATATTAGCATTAGTTCAAATAAATAACAAATCGTTAGGATGTGTTTATGAGGATAACTAAGATATCAGCAATGATGATAATATAAAAATATGTTTATATGTTGCTATTTCCCCTTGTGCCAAAATGTCTGTCTCCACGTCAGTGTTGCAAAATACATATTAAAATGCTATTCACGTTTTGAAAATGTTTAACTAAAATAATAAGCAAGGCTGCGACATGGACATACGAATATGCAACATAACAATATTATTCTTAATATTTTATCTGTAATTTGTATAGTTTTTATATTTACAAAATATATAAACCAAATATATTTGAATACAAAATCGATAAACCAAAATCTTCTTTAAAAAATGTGATACTTTAAGGCATTTTAAGCTTACTCATCCCTCGGGTTTTCTCTATTTTTTTATTTTGTTTCCTAATTTGCTGATTTTAGAAATGTATATATATAAAACATATAACAAAACTCATGCAGGAGAAATAGCAAAATAGGCGGAATTGTGGGCGGGTCTACGGAAGCCTGTTGGTTACAATTAAGAACTAGGAAGTGACATTCGGCAGAGGCTCGCTCATGTGCATGTGTGGAGTCAACACGTTGGTTTGTAACGGTTTTATAACTTCATCATCATTTTTATCATATCACGCATGTCGGACTTGAAATAAACAAAACGTTTTGCGCTCTATTAAATTGGAAAGCCACCAGACTCTTCGTTTTTGTCCCTGCATGTTCTTGCGAAACTAGTCCATAGCAAGGTCAAGAGTTGCTTGACGTAAAACCTTTTAACTGCGTATGAAAGGCACAGTAAATCGCTTTTTATAAATGGCCGGTTTAATTAATTTTGAGGACGAAAAGGAGGTCAAGCAGTTTTTGGATAATTTGGGAGTTGAGTACAGTTATCAGTGTTACCGGGAGAAAGACCCTGAAGGTAGGTTGTTTGATTCAGCGCTGTCCCGACCTTCGTGGTGCTGAACCATACTGATGAGTTTCTGAAGAAAATGATGTTACTTCTTTCCATGTACATTTGCTAGGTTGTCAGAGATTAGCAGATTATCTGGAGGGTGTTAAAAAGAACTACGAGTCCACCGCCCAGGTTCTCAAGCATAACTGCGAGGTGAATGGACATGGAGAGAGCTGCTATAAACTTGGGGCTTACCACGTCACCGGCAAAGGTAAATCCTGTTCCTGATATAATATCTATATTAGAATTATCACAGTAAATAGACTCTTTCTGCAAGCAATCCATATATATAAGCTTTTTATTTTTTTCACTAATGATAATGACATACCTTTACAACCTGCTCTGACCCAACTGCTTTTCCAGCTGACCTTTTAACAACTAATATTCTTTTGATACTAGGCGGTGCAGCAGAGTGTTTAAAGACGGCATACTCGT